>VXAL01011247.1:41807-85308 GCA_013399475.1 Chauna torquata
AGATAATGGACTATATGTTACTGGTCAGGAGAACAGAACCGCAAGCATTAAAATTTAAAATTGCACTTTTAATTAACATGCTCAGGAACAGAAAACAAACAATGACAGCAACAACAAAAGCAAAACAAAAAGAAAGCAACAACACATTTGATAATATCTCAAGATAACTTTTAAAATGGAACTTCCTGAATTTAATGTGTTCAGATATTTAGGAAAGTGGACCATGCACTACCATCAAGAAGAGTGTCCTGGCAGTAGCTTACAAACTATTGAACAATCTGCTTGCTATTTTGCTACATGTAAGGAAGGTCAAGCTTTAGTCACCTCAGAGAGAATTTAAAGGAAACTAGGACAAGTGATACCAACTAAACAGGCCAGATTAAGAACAAGGAGGGACACAAAAACTCCCGTGTAAATCTCACGAATTTAATCAGTGAGGTATTAGAAGATGGTTAGCTGTTTGCTGTCTTTAGAGCATTTTATGCCATGGGGTATGACAAGTTATGCCTGAGTGGTGTTCCAGATGAGCTTTCTACAGCAGCTGGTTCCTGGCTGTGCCACAAGCATAATTGCCTATAAAAACACAAGTAGTGTAAGACGTATTTTTAGTCAGCAAAGATGGAGTGTGAATGCATATACGGTTACCTTCTCTCTTAAAATCCTCTGTTGGAGATGGCAATGAGTACAGAATGGAACTACTTTAAAGATAACTATAAAATAAAACTCAGATTAATCCATAACTTCAGATATTCCAGCTACTTTGTCTCTCAAGAACCTCTAGTGGCTTTGGGTGATAGGTTGTATGGGATAGGAAAGAGTACAGAATCTTAATTAATGTATTAAAGATGAAAATGGTGATCTGTACAAGAACNTCTTTGCTGGAAACGGCATGCAAGGTGTACCTTACTCCCATGGGCATGTATGACTGGGAGGAGGAAAAGAATAGAGAAGCTTTAGAAAGGTTGTTTTATCAATAATTAGTGAGTTATTTGAAAAGTAAAACCATTAGCAATGATATTGCAGTAAATGGGCACCAGAAAAGATTCTGTTAATTGGCCTTTCCTCACAGCAGAGAGAAACCTTTTTTAAAACGTGCAGTTATAAAGAAGCACCTGTAAAAGACAAGGATTCTGATAGGCATGGGAATAAGGGGGAAGAGAAGATGAACAGATTGAGAAAACTAGATAGAGGTTTTCTGGAGTTGAAAGCTGATCAGGAGATGTTAGGTAGAAATAAACAATTGTACAGAGGTGTGATGGTATTAGTCCAGCAACCCTTGACTTAAATAAGGTTAATAATGAAGAATGAGGGGGCAGGGGAGGAAGAAGGATCCCAACTCCTATCTGTACTTACATAATAATGGGTTATAAAGAACCCTTCAGGTATAGAACAGAGCAGAAAACAGGATTCACAGTGCAAATCTGTACATCTTCAACTCTTTGTACATCTCATCAAACATTCTGATGGTATTTCTCAGAGTTCCACATATAAGGGCTTGGTTTTGGTGACGGACAGCTTGTCTGTCAGTGACAGACAGCTTTTAAGATGTCTTCCTGTGTTCATTACAACTTTTTATTGCCTTTCATGGTGAATGACTTGTTTTATCTGCTTTTTGATGTAGTTAATATATAAACCTTAATAAATGGTCTTAACATTCACTCTCTCACATTGTGAAAGTAATACTAAGCAACTGAAGATTGGCTTTGAGCATGCCCTTATAATGGTTCATTAGCCTATTGCTCTGCCATGCACCATATCTTAATTAGATGTGGATCCACCACACACAACAGAAAATGGCTTGGGATGCTCTGACATACACAACAGATACTCAGATACAGCAGAACAGGGAAAGGAAACATATGTGATTCTGGGTGGGTGGAATCAGGAGGGACTAATGGAATAGAATTCATCAGCCTGAAAAAGTAATAGATGAGGGGGCAATAAAGTAGGGCCTATGCAGAGATGAATGGTATTAAGATGATAAATAGAGAGAGATTTTTCTCGAGAAACACTGTCCACTCACTGAAATTATCAGTTAGCAAGTTTAAAAGAAAAATAAGTTATTTTTCCACACAACCTATAGTTATGGGTATAAGTGACTTCAAAATAACTGTTAAGTGCAGCATTCCAAATGCAGTCTCTAGTTCTGAAATGCCTTGTGACCTGTAGCTGGAAAAATACGCCATAGTGAGGACAATTCTTGCCATGTTCCCATTTTCTTTCCCTACTGCCCTCCCCTTGATAAGGAAAAAAAAGAGTAGATCGTCCTGACACAGTGTGGCAATTTATCTATATAGGATGCACATAAATGTATATATATCTTGTATAATTATGTCAGAATATGAATATAATGCCCCGTAGTAGCTGGTAAGAATATTTCCACAATCAGTTTGCTGTCAGCCATTTTGAAGAGCTTTTAATAGAAAATGCACAGTGAGTCCATTAAAGTATATATGTAATTAACCAGAGTAGAAGCAGAATCATGTAATTAATTACTACATTCCTTTGATTTAACATCTTTAAAAGTCCTCTACTTCAGGTGATTTGAACTTGATATTACAGTCCAACTAATCCAACAAAATGCAGCAACTAGGCACGTGGCATAAATAGGAAATAATGAATCACAAACACATTCTGAAAAAAATTTGAAAGACTTCACAAGTTAATATTTTAGATATTATCCACAGTAACCACTGAAAAAATTTAATCCAGATAATATTTGGATAAGTAAAATGAAATCTTATTAGATTTAGTGATGCTGTTCTGGTGACAAAGCTTTACTCCTATTAGCAGCTGGGGTGTTTTTCTTTTTGTTCGTTATACTGTTCCTATGAGCGCCTGTTTGACTTTCACGCTGTTGATGTAAATGAACACTCTCATTGATGATGATAACATAGCAGAGCAGCAGTATGTGTGTATAATGTGCTCTTTAAAAGAACCTTTTAAATCTAAATCTGAGCTGCAATTATTTTAGGTATGCAGATGATCAAATTGAGGGTAATGCTACAAGAGAAATTCAGAACAGGTTCAAATCAGAATAGAAATGGCTATTTCTGTCTAAGGCTTATTGAAGATATTCCAAGAGAATCCAAATTCGTACCAACCTGAGGAAAACAATAGTAATAATACCTTGTAAGTTTAATGTCCCCCTGTCAGAGTCCAGTACTCTCTTGTCTAGGTTCTTCTACAGGAATGCTTCTCCATGAAAAGCGTTTAACCTTTAATACCAAATTTACTTATTTGTAGATATTTCACATTACATGGGATTTTGGTTTAGTAGTGATACAAGCAATGTACTGAAATCACAATACAGGCATGATACAGCAATTGCAACACACAGTTGCACCATCGTAAAAATATTTACTGGTCACCGCCATGATGCTGGGGCTTCCCAAATTGCTAGGAAGGAATATGTGGGTTGAAACCAGCTAAGTCCATTGCTGTCTTCAGAGATCATGCTGCTCGTTGTTCAATTTTTATAGTCTGTGTTGGGCTGAGCCGCCTTTACACGTCCCCCATGCTGGTCTGAGGACAACTCAGGAGGACAATACTCTATTGGTTAACTCCAGGAAGGCCATTTACACAATTGGTCGACACACTCTGTTGATACAACCAGTTGATCCACTGATAGTTTATCTAAAACAAAGGCCACCATGCACTCCCTTTGCTAATGAGGTAAGTTCATCTTTCTTTGCAGTAGTCAGTCACTCCCTACATTCTTCCCTTAGTTTCGTGAGCACATCACCTGTGCTCATTTCCTCTGAGTCTTCTTCCATTGTAGGCCTTTGTTGATTGATGACACCTACCTATGATTTTTGAAAAAGAGGCAATTCCTATATACAATCTCTTGAATTTGGTTTGTCATATTTTCTTTTTTGCTTTGGGAATAATTTGTTCTTTCTTTTAAACAGAAGTTCAGAGTAATTCTTGTGTGTACACCGATTTAGTTCACATTGGAAGTGATTTTCTGGAACAAATCTCCTGGTCACCTCCACATGCCATGCTTCATTTCATATCACAGAGTAGCCTTGGAGCTTTTGAAATTATTTGCTTTAAGATGAAACTAAAACTAGAAGATGCATGCTTGTGCCTAATGCTCAACACCCACTAATGGGCATTGAGTCCATAAGATCAGAGAGGTATAAAAACTCTTAGGGACATATACAATGTGTATGTCAGATCCTCAGCATCAGGTGTTGTACTTGGTAAATGCTCTCCTAAGAGCTTCTAAAGAAGCTTCCAGCGTCTCCCAGGGAGTGCAAAAATTCTTTTCCACATCAGAGGGATCCTCAAGGCATTACATTTTGTCAAGTCTTGCTCGCAAAAACTATTTTATTAGAGTCATTTCAGTGACCTTTGTTTAAACATTTATATTCAATAATGGCTGCATGAGATGATCTAGAGATGATCATTTCCTAACTTTGCAGGTTGGAGACATACCTATTTCATACTTTGATTACAGCATACATAAATGTGCCTAAACTACTTAGCTTAAAAACTGGCAGAAACACGTTTGGGAATCATAATCTTCCCTTGAAAAGTATATACTCAGTTTTGAATCCTGTGGTGTTTTGATTTTCTTGCTATCCTTATCCATGATAAACATAATGATGTTTTACTTTGCCTGCAGTATTGGTTTCCAGCTACAGTGTCACTTTCCAGTGTCACTGTATTTTATTTATTGATCCCTGTTTTGCCCATAATCAGAGCACATAGTTTCCTGAACGCTAATATGAGTGGTACAGTGTATGAGACACTTATGTGTGAGTAACATGTTTGGATGTTGAAACACATAAAAATCAAGGCTTGGTAAGACATCTAATTGAAATGAGATGTTCTCTCTAGTGTCTTTCAGGTAAAGAACAAAGAACGCCATGTATTTTTGTTGAGAAAAAAACAAAATCTTTCATGAATACTGACTGTTTTTGTTGTTGTTTAGTTGTTAGGGTTTTTTTTTTGTGAGTGTGTGTTTATTCTTGTTGTTTTTAATATTCAATAAAGCTAGGTCAGTCTTAGTCTTATTAAACCAAAAAAATGGCAGCTTAAAGCATTTTTTCCATTATGAAATGATGATATTCAGAGACTGATTAGTTTTTATATCCTGCAATCTTTCTTTATTTCTTCTATTGGCTCTTTTTTTTTTCATTTTTTATTTTTGTTTCCTAGGAGATCAGTATTAAACCAGGGGACTGTAGAGAAAACCTTTGCATATCAAATGAAATTAGAAAATCAGTTTAATTAGTAAGAGCAGAATTATAATCCACTGTAAGTCATGTACAATCAGGCAAGGTCTTCATTCAGATTTAAAGGTGAGAGTTCTAATAAGAACCTGCCTCCATAATGATCCTGTTTCATTCACTATTGGCATAAAATATGTAAATAGCTTATGCAAATGTATATATCTATAGATGGATGTTTAATATCTTGGCTTTTACCTTGCAGTATTTATTTTCAGTTAAGTTTCTATCAAAAAAAAAATCTTTCTTTTGAATATTTGTTGTGAAATTTCTCTTGGGGAAGGTTATGTGTCCTAGGGAAAATAATATTTTCACTCAACGGTCTACGTATGCAGGGCATCTCTTATTAAAAGTATCCCCAGCAGATTCATCTTTCACAGTGGGACATAGTGTCCTGCGTATGTTGTTATGTCTCTTCATTTCCTTGCAAAAAGAACGTATCTATTACTCTCGGACCAAGACTTAGGTCTCAAGAGCCTTTCTATTGTTGTCCTGTCCTTTGGAATTGTCTTACTTTTTTTTTTAGTATGGTTGAGAAGATATGAGAAAAGTGAGCTAGCTACTACTGTAACAGCGAAGAGGGAGTTTGGATTGCAGAGTCTGCAAAAATGATTGAAGATAAAACTCACCTCCAGGCAGATTTTTCTAATTTCAGCTCCATGATAGAAAGATTGAAATGAAACCACTTAGAAATAGGATGCCACTGGTACCTTAATTTAAAAGTAAAACTGTCAATAAATGAGACGGTGTCTGAGATGCCAACACAAATATCTGCTACGTCCATACTGATTTACCATCATCAGACTTCACCAGTGGATGGAGATGTTAATCTCATCTGCAGCTACAGATTTTCAGAAGTGCTACGCATTATCACAATGCCTATTTTTAACAAAAAGACTTATTTTATTGCTTTCAGTTATTCATATTTCTCAGTACCCACCATTCTCTTCTCCATACTTCTTGTTCTCTGGGAACAGGCTTCTAAGGCTAGGAAGTGCTTTTCCATGCACATCTGGATCATGTAGTAAAGTCTGCAATTTCATTGTGGATGGATATGCTTCTGATATAATTAATAAGATTACCCATGTTACAAGCATATCATTAAAAATATCCCAAATGTGTGTACCCAACTTTCAGTAATACCTTGTAAGACAAGTGATCTAATTATCAATATTGGTGTTTTGTACCTTTGAAAAATGTTTTTCTAAGGAAAACTGAAATAGAATATTAGTTCAGCTTGTCATAATCATTATAATAATTATCAAGTATTGTATGTTTTGAAATGCTGTCCAGGAGTTTCAAAAATTCTGAGAAACTCATCCTCTGAGAATTACAGAAGGTAATTTAGTTTATTTTATCCTCAACTCAGGTTTGAGTCATTATCTTTTTTTCTTTTTTTTTAAGATTAAGATGTAAATTATTAGTAATATTAATTAATCACATTTTTTTTTGAGCAAAATGAGGACAGTTTCTTTCTGTCAAGCTGGGAGTTGGCATGAACATCATGCAAGTGCATGAAATAAGGCTCCTACTGATAGTACTACACATAGCTAATGTCAGTAAAGAGTCTGATCAATTCAAGGGAAAAAATAATCCTTCTAAGGAGGGTGTATGCAAGAATTAAGTGTTTCTTTGAGTACTTTAGCTACAGTAAATTGTAACCCTCATGAAAACAGTCCCAAAATTCTTCCTTTAAACAGGATCCGAAAGTTCCTGTCATGAAGCAAATTTATTTTATGAAACAAATACAATATGCATATTGAGAAGTAATGGGGGGAAAAAAAAAACAAACCCACAACCACACACAAAATAGTTTCCAGCCAAACTTTGATTACAGCCTAGTTAAGAGCTTCAAGAGAAGCTCCTTATGTCACTGGCATGTTGACATAAAAAGAAAATCTAGAAAATTTATTGTGAGAGACAAGGAGTAGGAAGGCACATGTTTGCATGATGTGCACCAGTCATCTGATTAAAGTAAATGGGAAATAGCAAGCTTCCCTGTTTTGGACCTAGTTAGAACAATTCAGTGTCTGCATTTCTAGTATTTCAGTTTATGAGTTGTTCGCTGTAAATAAATAAATAAAATAGCTCTTCCTGTACTTAACATTAAAATTTGAAATTCAGCATATTTTGGCTACATCACAAATTTATAAACTGCTTGTAATTTCAACTTTAGATTCTTAGTCAGAGTTGTTTTATGGAGAGCTTCATTTTCCATAGTACTGAACACTTTTTGAACATCATATTTTTTGTAAGGATTTCAAACTGATACTCCAAATACCAGTTGGGGTCCTTACAAAATTTTAGCCAAGAAGGTGATATGATTTCATTGTTAAATGGAGTGTTTATTATTAACTCCTAGTATCACATTTCATGTGTGAATACTTGGCAATGAAAAATCTCTTTTTAAGGATTTAGTAGTAGTAATTTTAAATATGCTGAATATAGTATTTTAACAATCATTGCAGGGTGGAAATCTTTTTATTTTTTTCTAGTAGACACAAAGACCATGTGTTTTTTTTCTTAAGTCTGTAATATTGCAGTGCAAAACCTACAGTTTTCTTGCTATATTTCTCTTGTACTGAAACAACTATAAGGCTCTGGTTTCAAATGTTATTTTCAATCCTTTTTTTCAGCGTATTCAGAAAAATGACAACTTAGTTTTTCATTTAAGCCCTTCATGCCTCTACATGTAATGTTCTAAGATACTAATCTTGCAAGTATTATATATCTTTGTGCTCTTATAATTGAGTAATTAATTGTGCAATCATTATTTGAAAAATCATCTATTATCAAATCTAACACGACATTGATATCAATGTTTCTCATTTGTTCATCTTTATTTCATTCATTTAATTTTTTAATAAGTGAGTATGAAGTATTCTGTGACAAACTGAACAGTAAGACTTAAGACTAAAATTTACCTGTGGGCAAAAGTCATGATTAAGTGTGATTAATGTAGGACTTAAATATATATAGAAGAATGAGGTATGTGACTTTCAGCTGGAGACACTTAGACACTAAGTGGAAAGTACCATCCATAAAGATGTGGTGTGAATGTTCCTGTCCTGAAACATATTTATCGACAGAACAGGCGACCTGGAACTTCCAGCTGGTCAGTTTACCCCATGCAAATTGTGGTCCTGACATCTATCATTCAAATCGCAGAGAGAGACACTGCCGTGACAAAAGGTAGCGAGCGACAATACCTCGCTGTCCAAACAAAGATTGCCACTGGCACAACACAAGGACGGAGCAATTCTGCCAAGCCTTGTTAGGCTCTCAGTGTGCGCACACATCCCTGTTTCAGCCAGGTTTGGGACAGCTCCGGTGAAGCAAATAGTCCTTTTCTCTCCATTTGCTGCACCACGGCTTGCATCATGGCATAGTCTCACAGTACATATTCAGGGTGAAACTAAGCTGGAAGATGAACTCCAGGACTCTGCCAAATGCACTCCCACCGCAAATGGGCATTTAGGCCATGGGACCAGACTAGAGGTGGTTCAAAGCCAAACCAACAACCCTTGAAATGTGCATAGCATGTGAATCAGGTATTCTGCATCAGTAGTTTCTCTCTACAGATATATTGATCCATGCTGTTTGCTAATGTAAGCATAGTTTAAGATTACTAACAGATTAATCAGCAGTCGGAACAGATAAGAAGTCTGCTTCTCCTGAATACCTACAATTTACGTGTCTTTAGAATAGGTTTAAGTGAAAACTCAGCCCCTTGTTTCTGTGTTTCTGTCTGCCACTCTTCATCATACCCACTTTGTCCAGATTAATTCTAAACTAGCTGGATTCCAGCCAGATCACCTCTGTCAGAAATTAGGAAGAGAGAAAAGCAGTACTGTCAGGTACTGTTGAAAGTCAATGTAAAGGAAATGCCATCTGTATGCATGCAAACTTCCAGTGCTGGTTCTTTTGTACAGCAAAAATCCCTACCTTGTGGTACTGTTCCAAAATGAGTTCAACAGAACCTTTTTATTTTTAAATAAATACCTAATTCAAATAGTTTTTTGATTGTGCTGTCTACCTAGTGAAGAAAACTTGAGACAGACTGTGGAGTCCCACAGAATCATCCAGGGGTAGCTAAAATTTAATAAGGGATCAGTCCTTCTGGACATTAGTACCTCATTTAGATGAATGGATACTTCATATTTGTAGCCAATGTTTCAGGCTGCCTGCAAACTGAGACTCAGTTTACTGTAGCAGCAGTGTCCAGTTCACATTCTCTAATTTATTCTTAGAACCATGGGACACAAAAAGATGTGTGCATGTGTGCATTTGTATGTGCCTGTAGCTGCACATGTGTGTGTGTCTGCGCAGAGATTCTGATGCAATCACAAGCCCTTTGCCCAGGTGTGAAGGGTTGGAGGGAAGAGAGGGTGGGAAGGAGATTGTACTGAGTGAAATAGCTTAAAGCAGCTATTTCACTTTGATCCTTTTGATCCCTTTGACTGTTAAAACATAGTAGTTAGACTTTACAATTACTAATAACTAAGAATATGTTACTAACTTTAAGAAATTTTTGTCATAAAATTACTTCACAGCCATCCAAGCCTTTGTGAGGTTACTTGAATATAGGCCCATGAAACGGCTATTAGACAAAAAAAAAAAAAAAAAAAAAAGAAGTATGTGTGATTCTCTTGGATTCAGTTTTTTTTTTTGGAAAGTATATTTTCCTTTGTCATGCAAAATCTACACTTTCAGGGTTTTTTATAAAAATGGAGAATTGAGTAGTTTTGGTTTCAAGAGCAGATTTCAAGTCATAAATCAAAAATTGCTCTGGTTCTGCTGTCAGTATGGAAGAATAAATGGTACTGTATGAAAAAAAAGAAAGAACAGAAAATATGCATGAGAACAAGGTTCCCCTAGTATATCAAAGTGCATGTCTAGCCTCTGTGACTGAATAAAATATTAAATATATTGTTAGCATATACTATAATGTAAAACTTTGGAAAAAAAACTATAAATAAGTGGCATGAGATTTTATGTCACATTATCTGTTGTTGAAACTCTCAGACTCCAGTGGAGTTATAGCAGTATACATTTTTACTCTATGTACAGTTTTTTTAATCTATAAGCCATGAATCTTGCATAATTCTAAATTCATGCTTGACTTGTTTGGGTTTGGGTTTTTTGGGGCTTATTTTTGTGTTAGACTGTTCTATATATAACACTGTTGAAATCAATAGTGACATAAATTTATTTGTATATATGTAAGTTATACCAAAAAAAAAAAAAGTTTGTTTGTACCTCAGCTTAGTCTGAATAGAGTGATTCCTGCTTCGTTTTCATTCACATATTGTTTCTGTCACCTGCCAAGGTGGCTTACAGAAACTCTGCATGGCAAGCCAATTTTTATGTTCTTGCATTTCAGTGACCAATTGTATCCTTATGTAATGGTACCACATATATTTACGTTCCTTGTAATCAGTATGCAGCAAGGTCTGCAACTGAGGTGCCTGTCCGGTGGAGCTCCCAGGAAGTCTTTGCT
Organism: Chauna torquata; assembly: GCA_013399475.1. Classification (NCBI taxonomy): domain Eukaryota; kingdom Metazoa; phylum Chordata; class Aves; order Anseriformes; family Anhimidae; genus Chauna; species Chauna torquata. The sequence goes on from VXAL01011247.1 coordinate 52,545, forward strand.
GAGAGGATGGAGGTATCTGAAGGACTCTCAGATAGGTAAGGGTCTGAACAACCCTCAGATGCTTCTTACTAGCCCTGCTGTTGTAGTAGTTCTGCTCTTTGTCCCATCTCTTCACTCCATCTGTCTAAAGGATTAAGGACTTTTTGGCTCACGCAAGTCATCAGCTGCAAAATTCAGTGCATGCATAAAGGAACCTTGTACTGGGAAGGGAGGATGCTTTTAGCTGTCCTACTTTCAGTCATAGCTTCAAACATTAGGAAAATTCTTATGTTAATTGTATTTTCAGAAAAAGACATTCACAAAAGCAAACAGGTTACTGACTTCTAGTGCTTGTATTGAGTCAGTAGCTCATATGGTATAAAAAGTGCTGAAAAAAAAACACTGGTAATTTATGAACCAGAGCCATCTCTACCCTTGTGCCATAAATTGAGCTAAGTGTGGTGTGGGTAGAATATTGCTGTTAGAGAGTATAATGTTACCATTTCATCACTGTCTTTCACTACTCAGATTTCACTTATCTTTAAATAGAAGATCCAAGCCCAAGATACAAAACTATTATCCATCATAAAATATTGCTAACACTGAAGAGCCTTCTCAAGCATTTCACTGAATTTTATACTGAAGTGAGGAAAATGAACTGTTCAGGAGTTGTGTAATTGTTATTAAAAAGTTCTTCAAGATACATAAAAATTATACCTGAACTGAAACTGTTCATTAAAGAAGATGAGTGAAACGACTGAAGTGGGCTGTTCTTTTTCCCCTTGATATCACTACAGGCCTTCTTAATATATTACACAAGTACTAATTTGTTTGCCTTTGAGGTCTGTGATAATTTGTCAGTGAAGTGAGAAAATGGAAAATAGGAATAAATGAAAAGAGAAGAGCAATGAGATTTGCCTTCAAAAAAAAAAAGAAAGAAAGAAAGAAAGAAAAAGAAAAAAGAAAAGAAAAGAGAATGAAGAAGCATCTCAGAGCATATGGTTTGGAGGCACAGCCAGAACTGCAATAAAGAGGAAAGTGCAAGAGACTCCAGAAAGGACAGACATTTATGAACAAATCCCATAAATCTTTCACATCAATAATCTGAAAGCCACTCCAATAAAATGTGATACCTGTATAAGCCATGAGGCAGTCAGGAAAAAATAATAATTGAACAGAAACATAACCTGCAGTAAAAAATAAGCAAATAGTGCAGGTAAAAAAAAAAAAGAATGATGCTTATAATAAACTCCCAGATCTATATAATAGAATGTTTGCATTTCAAACTACTGTTAAAAAGCATATAAAGCAAGATATATATGAAAATTTACAAACTTTACTACAGGAAAAGTAGCAGTGGCAAAAATGTTGTCTCATCAAATTTCCTGGAAGAAACATAAAAATTTTACATGGATGACTTAAGAAACTTAAGTTACTTCAGAAGATCTGTGATACCAATCTTCTAAAAATACCAAATAACAAAATATGACTGTTGTTCTATAGTAGAGTATCTTACATTGTTTACTGTATAGCAAAGTATAAATCTATGCTTAGGAGAAATTGTGTCTTGTATTAAGCTATTTTGGGGGAAAAATAAGGATAAACCATTTCAAGATCTATCTTGCATTTAAATAGAACTTCTATCAAACTTCTATCTCTGGAGGAGAACACATGAACTGGATGAGAAGTGACACTTCAGTGAACAGTGACATATCCAACTGTCTCAACATCAACATACACAAAAAAAATCATTCAAGCCTCTTCTTCTGTGACAGTTTCTTTCCCTCTTCCATCAGTGTCTAAGAGGAACAGATGATGCCATTGATGCTACCTACAGCTGCAGGCCAGGACAGAAGCTGTGGACTTATGTGAGCTTTGTCATAGGTAGTACACAAATTGAGTTGAAAAATTTGACTTAGACACAGTCTTCTGGCTGTATTTCTCTAGACCATATGAAATTCATTTAGTACCACCTTTGGTAAGAAGCAGGTAAATAAAGGACCAAATAAAAATATAGAAATAATCAAGACCAAGGAGTTGTCTTGGTTTATGGATAACTGCGGTTTGTTGACCAAAAAGGACTTTGTGATAAATTAGGTGTTCCAAATGGATAAATAACCCCCAGATATTGCTGCGTGGACTGAAACTGAAAACATGTGCCCTTCCTGAACTGAAATGCCAGGAGTAAGGAAGAGAGAGAGCAATTTCCAGATACCAGTGAGTCTTAATTGCTCTTACAGGCTTTTAACGGATTAGTTATCTTTCAAAGTTTCAAACCACAGTAGTGATACTGAAATATCACCAGCAACAAGCTGGTGAAGGGACTAGAAAAAAAAGACTTAAGAGGGCCAAATGAGGGAACTGGTTTTTTTCAGTCTGGAGAAGAGGAGGCTGAGGGGAGACCTCATCACTCTCTACATCTACCTGAAAGGAGGTTGCAGGTGACATCTGATAGGATGTGAGGAAATGGCCTCAAGTTGCACCAGGAGAGGTTTAGATTGGATATCAGGAAGAATTTCTTCACAGAAAGGATAGTTAGGCATTGGAACGAGCTGCCCAGGGAAGTTGTGGCGTCCCCATCCCTGGAGGTATTGAAGACCCATTTGGATATGGCACCAAGGCACATGGTTTAGTGATGGGACTCGGTAGGTCAGGTTGATGGTTGGACTTGATCTTAAATGTCTTTTCCAACCTAAGTGATTCTATGATGCTATGAAATACTTCCCTAAACAGTCAACAGCCTCCCACGTGGTTAAAAGAATAAAGGATACATTCCCATGTTTCTCAACATTCAGCAAGAGCTCAGGACAAAGATGTTTTCATATTTACATCCAACAACCATAAGCTCATTGAAACTTGCAGTGAGTAAGGGCTGACTGATCAAAATATGATAATTACTTTAGGTAACAAGATACTCTGCAGGGAGGCATTGACATTTACAAAAGTGTTTAAGGGAGGATGGCAAAGAACTTTGATGTAGTACAAATGATGGCCGTGCTGGCAGGCTCTGTGAATATCTGCATTGATATAACTAGGATAAATACTTAGAACCACAGTAGAATGAAATTGGAAGATAATTCAAGATTTTTTTTTTCTTTTTGGTGAATTATTTATACTGAGCAACTGGTTCCTTGCAAAAAATCCATACATTTGCCAAGAAGAAACCTTGGATCTGGTCTCATAGAGCACAATGATGAACTCCTTCTGACTGATCCAGCAGTTAAAATAAATAAAAGTATCCAGATTTGCATACTACCTTTTAAAGTCATTTTAATATAATAGAATATCATATCAAAGCATGTCAAAATTATGGAACATTATATAAGCAAAGATCATTTAAGAGAGAATGAATTCAGGACTTTTTTTCCATTGGTGAAAGCCCCAGTAGCACTTTTTCATTAATTTCCTGTGATTTTAGACTTCTGTATTACCCTAAACCAAGTAGATAAAGCAACTGATAAAAACTCCTTAGCTGGTTAAAAGTTTCCTAATATTTAAGAGTAGACTAAAAGTAGAGGGAGAGGGGAGGGAAAGAAAGATGTTTAACTAATTACCTGAAATGAGTAAGTTATTCAATGTTTTATTATGCTTTAAAAATTGAAAGCTTTCACTTTTGATAATGTCATACTTCTGCATAGGAAGAAACATATATAAAACACTTCACTCAAAAATTTACTGATTTTCTCCATAAAAGCTTCTATTTTTTCTTACTGAAGGAGTGTTTTTCATTCTATTTTGAAGACTACAGCTTTTTCTTCATGGTACAAGGAGTTAGTACCATCTGATTCTTCCTTACACCTGTAGTGTGTATGTGTTTTGAATCTCTGAGTAGAGATCTGCAGACTTACAAGTCCATTATTTTGAATCATAGTTGGGGACTGATTTAAATCATGAAGTAATTGTAGCAATTAGGCTTCTTTTGAACTTCAGAGTATAGGAAGGGTAATTTGACTCTGGCAAATAAATAGAAATTTGAATTCTGGAAACCTCAGCTGACATGAAGAATGTGACTCTGTATGGTTCAAAAGCTGCAAAGCTCTGTGGCTGCTCCAAGGTTGATCTCAGTTTGCTTTGGGCAGCAATTGCAGTGGGAACCCACAGGACTTAAGCTAGCATTGAATTTGTCCCACCAGGCTCTGTTATCCAAGTGTCACTGGCTCATTAGTCTTTATGCTCCTGCTTTTATAAAAGCAGAAAAAGTGAGCAATACAGAAGTCACTGAAGGAAACATTATTCACGGTATTGGTGCTTTACAAAAAAAAAAAAAAAAGAACCTTATTTAGAATAGTATAGACTAGAATAGCTTAGTTGGAAGGGACCTACAAAGATCATCTAGACCAACAGCCTGACCTCTTCAGGGCTAGCCAGAACTTAAAGCATATTAATGAACACTAACAAGCATGAGGCATCAACCACCTCTCTAGGAAGCCTGTTCCAGTGTTTGATCACCCTCATGGTAAAGACATTTTGCCTAATGTCCAGTCTGAACCTCCTCTGGTGCAGCTTTGTGCTGATCCCGCGTTGGTATTGGAAAAAGCAAAAGTACTGAAGGCAGGAATCTTTGCACTTTCTGAATTGGCTTTTTCCTTGCATGTCATAATAGATCATTTATTTTGTCTCCTTTCTCTTAAAGTGATGTTAAGTCTTCAATTAGATTGTTTTTATTTTATTTTACTTTGCTGTGGCTAGCATTAAAATCTCTGCTGGAGAGAATCACATGGTGTAATTCCTGTGCTTTCCTCACTATTTAAACCTGAATTATAAATAAATCATCTACCACAAGCACCAAACTACATATTATAATTACAGCATTCATTTTGATGCAGATTCCAATAAGAGAAGAAATATGAATTATTTCCTTTTACAGCTTCAAAATCTTCAGTTCCATATTCTTTGCATCATTACTCGAATTAAATATAAGCCCATTTATATCTGTCTGTCTACCTGGATCTGGATCTGTACCAAGGTTCCTTTTTCTAGGCTTTGAATTATTGATTTCTGGTTACTATAAATTACTTTTAAAAAGAGCTCTAATTTCATCTTCTAATGACTTGTTATTAAAAAAAAAGTTACTACACATCTCTTCACCACTCAGCAGTGTGTCTTTTGACAAGAATAGTAAATGAAACTCTGACATTTACTAGTGGTAGTCCAGATTTACTTCCTAGTAGGAGGAATTATTCTAAATGACTTTAATAGACTATATAGGTTCTTTTGCACACTGGGGAATAAGCTTTAATTTAAAGCACAAACTCCCCTCTTCCCTGCCTTGTCACTTCTCGTATATCTGCAAGATGAGCGAAATTTCATCACAGCAAAAGCTATTTGGCTGTTGGGGGAAGGGAGCTTCCTTCCCCCAAAGATTACATCAGATTTTCTCTATTATTTTTTCCCTTTACTTTTCTGGCTGTGGACGGCTCTTTTCTGATAAGTTACCGATAAAAAATGGTATTGTCATTTTTTTACCTGGTTTATTTCCTGTGCATAATCAGTCTTATCAGTTTACATTTTGATTTATGTTTGTCCTATTAGCATAGCAGAGACAAAACAGTGAGAATTCTGGAACTGAAAAATGGGAACCAGTTACCCTCAGGAGTATTGATACCGACACTTCAATGGCAACTGTAAATTCTGCTCTCCTTGAGCACTGATGGAATCTCATGAATCCAATGCAGCAGCATACTTCTAAACAAAAGGATTGCAGAATTTGAAAATCTGACACTGGCAACTAAGAATCATCTAGTACAGCTTTATTCTCACATTGCATATTGGTTTCTGGGATTGGCTGGTATTTGCCAGATGCAGAAGGGAAGTTCTGTTTGGTCTCAGTTTCTTTCTTTCTTTCTTTCTTTCTTTCTTTCTTTCTTTCTTTCTTTCTTTCTTTCTTTCTTTCTTTCTTTCTTTCTTTCTTTCTTTCTTTCTTTTCTTTCTCTCTTTCTTTCTTTCTTTCTTTCTCTCTTTCTTTCTTTCTTTTTCTCTTTCTTTCTTTCTTTCTTTCTTTCTTTCTCTCTTTCTTTCTTTCTCTTTCTTTTTCTTTCTTGCTTTCCTGCTTGCTTTTTTGTCTTGTCTAATTTTTTTTGTTGTTATGATTTTATTTTTAATGTTATTTCTGTTTAGAAGTGAATATTCTGAGCCAAGAATCATTGAACTTCAATGTGCCATTGTTATAAAGCTATTTTTTTACAGTTCAAGCTCATGTCAGAAAATCACTGTACTTGCTATGTAAAATTCTTACATGAGTGGATTTTTTTTCTGTCTGAATTTAAAGACTGATTCCATTGAACTGGATCTATTTGAGGAGTTTAAAAATCTAATCTGTGAATTTCAGGGAGAATAAACATGCAGAGATTTCCTTGTTAAGACCTTTGGGGTCAAATTTTTGTATTTTGAACAAACCTTGGGTATTTGTTGCTTCCTGCAGTGAACAGCTTTATTAATACAGTCCCCAATTTTCCCATGTCATTTTGATCCAGGATTTTCAAAAGCGGTTGATAATGGTTTGCTTTTATTCTTCTTGACTGAAATGGACATTCTCACATTTATTCCTGATCCTGCTGAATTAAGCAAGATTACCCAACCTGTCTTCATCCCAGAGCTTCACTTTTGTCCCAGCTTTCCCGTCTTTGTGGAAGTGTAGGGCAAATGAGTAGAATTTTTACTATTGATCTCATTGTGGCCAAAGTTTAATCATTAGTCTTGTGGATGTTTCATGACACTGAAATGTGGACTAAGAAGAATCTTCCTCTTCCCTTTTCTAGTAAATTGAACATCTGTATTAATGAGAATGATGCATGGGCGTACGTATATGGTTATGCTTATCAACTTGCCAAGCAAAATAGATTTGTTGGTTTCCCATTACATTCTCTTAAGCATTAAATGTATGAAATAAAAACTAGAGATATTAGCTGTTACAGAGGAAATCTAAAACTTGCATGTCTCAGGTAACCTGCAGAAAGACTTATTTTATGTTGGTACAGTTTGGGAAACCACGACCAGCATTTTTGTATGCTTTTCTCAAATTCTTTATACAGTGGTTTGGTATATCTTTCCTAGACGTGGTTCCTGCGGCAGAGGTATAAGCACGCTTCTGTTCACGTTCTTCGCGTAGGTGTTATTTAGACGGTGTGGATAAAGGTAACTGTCTAATACATTTTGTAAGCCCTAGCTTCATTTAGTACATTTTTTTAAAGTTAATAATAAAGAGGAACATGAGAAAACTAGTTACAGTGAACCTGTTATCGAAAGCACGTAAGAAAATGGAGAGCAGAGATCAGAGAAAAGCAGTGGCATAAATTTTTTTTCAATACACTGTCTACCAGCTAAGATTTGAACAGCTAAGTTTCACTGAAACTGCTCCATGCATGTGGCAGTTGTGTGGGGGCAATTTCTGCCAATACAGCTGAAAACTTTTATTACCAATGACATTCAAGTAGACGGCAGATCAAGCCGTGGCCGTTCAAATTCAATGGAAGATTTGTTTCTTTCTCACCTGGTGAAAGATGGTGAAAAGAGGCAGGAGTGATATCTGTAAGATACAAGTATGCTTACTGTATTAGAGACCATTCAATGCACTCCCAAGTGTAACTTCTAAATTAGTGCTAAAAAGAAGGCCATATTTTTCTGCTGCGTTTAAATACGCGCAAATCAACTATGTTTTGTGTTTCTTCTGTGCATTTATTGTCAGCAAACCAGGTCTTTGCAGTTGTCAAGGTACAACTAAGCCTTCAGAATGAAACTAAGGAGAAACAACTAATGACCACTGTCCTGTTTATTGGAAGAGTGTATTCCACACGGCATAAAAGTACGCAGTGAGGCTGTTGCAGGATGATATACCCTCAGCGGTGCTGTATGTTGTATACGCTGCTTTCTTCCCTTTGTTCAGGTTTTGTGACTTAGATTCCACATAAGAATGAATACTGTCTTGACTAGATGTCTGAAGAATACCTATTTTGTATGATGCTTTTATTCAATTGACTCGTAATTTGTGAAATGTAATGGCTGACAGACATTACGAAAAGAAAGCTGTGTTCCTTTCTCATTTAGGATATGTTCTTTGATGTCCAGTTCACCGGAAGCATTATCAAATGCTAAGATGTATATTTTGTTCTCAAGATTTATCTCTTGCCTGAAAGAGGAACTTTAAAATAGAAGCAGTAGCATTTTATTTTTCATCTTTTGAATAAATTTTAATAAATATCTATCAAACACTGGTGGACAATGCATGTCCTGTTTTAATTTGCTTGACAACACATTGTTCATACCAATATCACTTTGTAGACTGCAGCAGATTTACTCTTGCCTTATTAGAGTGCATGCAGTATGAGAATCAGCTCTGTCAATTCTAGTACAGAAGTACGCTTTTTCCTTCAATTTTTCTTTTCAAACAAAGGACAAGTGATGATTTCATTTCATGTGTGAGAACATTTGAAATAGCCAAACAGCAATGAATAGGCAACATAGAAAGAATTACCTTTTAAATTATAGTAGCAGGTTGGAAAAGCGACCCCGTAAAATGTCACCTACATGTACCACATTATTTATTTCCTATCAAAGGTTTTTTCACAGGAAGGTTTCAGCTCATAAGGCAAACAAGATTTGTGTTAGAGCAAGAGCAGTCTGCTCTACCTTGAAATCTCATGGAGTACAGTACTATAGAAAGAACTATAGAAAGAACTAGTGAGGTTTTTTGTTTGCTTGTTTGTTTTATCACAAGCTTGATAAATATAACAGTGACTATTGCCTGTTGTAAGTAGTCTTATTTTTATATTTTAACATTTGTTATCTGAGGTGCAAGGAAGATATGTAAAAAAGATTTGTAAGTGTGTTACTGTGAAACAAGATTCCTACTGAGATATGTTCCACTGCATTTAAGCTAAGCACTACTTTTAGACCAAATTTATAAATGACAATAGCAAGCGTTTGAGTTAAGCTAGTGTCTCCAAGAATATTCAGTTGTTTTTATATGCCAGGCTCATAGGTTTATTTCCATACAGCATCTATCTTTAAATGATTTCAGCTGGCTGTTGCAAAACCTCATAATATTAAGAATAATATCATCATGGCATCTCTATGACAGCCCTAGAGTGATTCACTCTTAATTTACCTACTGACAGGTTTTCTATCCATCTCATGGCAAACCAGTGGCATTCCTGGTGAGTTCTCTGTTGTCAGAAAGTCCCTGACCGAGGATTACATTGGTGTTTGGGAAACACAGCAGAGCATCCTAGGATATTCCTATACTTTCAGCACTGTATTCTGTTGCTGCTTTTGTGCAACACTTTTTGAGGTAGATTAGTATATTTTGTAACACTGTCAACATGCAAATAGTTTCCAGCTTTGTATGTTGTCTTTCAGACCCAATTTTAAAAGAACAATTATCAGCATAGAAGGATATTGATGAGGGCTAATGCAGAGTCAAAGCAAGAAAAATTGATGCAGGTTTGAGAGAAACAACTAAATTAACCAGTGTTGTGTGTGCTGTGTTTATGGTTAGTTTTTGAAGTTCTCAGCTTGTGAGTTCTTCTAGGTCACCAGCTATTTTTTGATACCTAAAGGCAATCGCTAATATCCAAGGCATATATCAACAGTATATATATGTTTTTTTCCCCCAGCTGTGGCTGGTTCTGGAACAACTGTTTCTGATCTGTGGGATGTCGACTTTGACAATAACAAAGAATATCCACTTAGCAACCTAACATGTGTACAGGCACAGCTCTGGAGATGGTAGTTTTGAGGCCCAAGAAGCGGCTGTGATATAAACTTTTTCCTCAGAACAGCTAAGCAGTGCAAGTAAAGATCCATTCTGACATACCTTTGCTGGCGAAGAGTTAGTTCAGGCATAACCAGACGGAACCTCGGGTCGCAATGCAGATAGTCTCTAAAGAAATTGATTTGCAAACCGGATTAGCCTTTGTCACTCTCAGCTATGAAGGATGAAAGTCTGTTTTATCGGACTGCTTCTTTGCCACAGCCACTGCAGAGAGATGCATTTTCTGATCACTGCTTCCCTTGGGCAATTTGCAACAAGCTGCTAATCATGACATTAGAAAATTCAATTTTTTGGTTTTCTTTGGCTAGCCATAAAGGAGTAGATATTAAAGATCTGTTTTGTTTTTTTTTTCTTGTCATACAGATACTCCTTTTCAGTCAAATAGAACTTGACTTCAGAATCACTATAGTGATCCTTCAATAACCACAGCACTGCCAAATAGTCTCAGGCATGCAGTGTACTAAATCATGCTGTACAGGAGCAGCTTAGGCAATACAGATATCAGCTTTAGGTGGTCCTGTCAGGCTCCTTTTTTTTCCCTTCAAAAAAGAATTCGTTTAAATTGTACTTTATACTTTTAGCTAAAACTTTTGATTTTTTGCATTGAAGTGAAAGGTGTCCATGTCATCGTGAGATTTCAACAGGCCAAGAAAAATGCAAGAAGCCCATTTACAATCTGTGGCAGATAGCTTCATATTTCACAGAGTACCAGAATGGCAAGTACCCAACAATTGCTTACAATTGCAGTAGAAACTCAGTTCCCTTTTAAAATGAAACACACAGGCAACAAACTGAAAAATCTGTATATACACTGGTAGGGAAAACAGTATATGAAGTTTTATTTTAGCCTTTGATTTAGTGTGAGCTTTGGGCCGATACGGATGAGTCATGTATCTTAATATATTCCTGTTTATTGCCTTCTTTGACATCTCAAACCTCTTCACAAACAGTTTTTGAATGTAAAATTGTCAAATGCATATTCTAAGTGTATGGTCCAAATCTGTATCTATAACGGAGGATCAGACTGAGAGGTACAACATAAATGCAGCTTTCAGATGACTTTCAAATGGTACATTCCCTGCTCCTCTCTAAAGAAAAAGTGGGGAAAGGTTTTTTTTTTTTTTTTCCATTTGTATAGTTGACTGCGTATTGAGAGTCATAATTAGGGAAAAGTATTTCCACATAGCTGGAATTAAAATTCCTTTTGACTAGAATGTCCCAAAGTAGAAGGATCTGATTATTATGAAACGTGCATTAGCTAGAAATCTGAAAAGCTGTTGTTAAAAATTTGGCCAGCCGCAGAAGAGTGCTCTTTTGGGGTTGCTTTATGGTCTATTGTGGGTGAAATTGGCTCTTCCTTCTGGTGAGAAGGAAGACACAGCTTAGGCGAGGGTGACACATCCTGGTCTGATGGTAGAACAGTAAGTCTTTTCTAGCTGTCTGGTTTAGTTGAACCAGTCTAAGTGACAGTCTGACAGATGTGAGGAGACAGGACCATCTATTGTGGTAGTGTGCTTATACCGAAGGACAGACTATGATGAAGACTGGTTTATGGGAGTACTCTTTTTTACTTGGCTCAGTTGCAACAAGAACAATTTGTGAGACCACAGCATAAATAATGCGTAAACCAAAGCTGCTCAGTTTCCTCCCATATCAGGAAAATAAAAGTCCTTTACAACAGTGTCATCAGTGTGCTTAAATACTTAGACAGTATGAATATTCTCTGTGGCTTATCTAGCTGATTACTGACCTCTTCTGCAGCCTCCTTACACACACACAAATACATGTGTGTGAGAGAGAAAATGAAGAGATGAATGAAATGAAAGGAAAAAATCATATTCCAGAAATTGGTGTTTGTTTTTTTGTTTGTTTTTCATACATTGGTATAATCTGTGAAGCAGATATATTGACTTAGAGGTTGGTTGTAACTGATTTCTTTTGTTTGTTTGTTTCCCTAGTGGATGTAACAGAGATTTATCAGTTATTTTAAAATTTGAAAGCCAAGGTTTTGGAACAATGGACATGTCTGTTTGTTCCCCTCTTGCCGGTTCTTTAATTCTGTTCTTCAGAAGAGGGCATGAGCAGGAGCTGCACGGAGCTTGCTCTGGTGTTTTTTATTAGGCTCAATTTCACCACAGGAGATTTTTGTCACTGCAAGAAGATTAAAGAAGGAAAAAGAAAATGTTATGGAGGAGAGGGGAAGAGGCTTTCCTAGCCACTATTAGTCTACAGGCATGCTGTCATATGTGTTAGATAGAAAAGGTGATTACAAACCTAAATCTTAGCATTTTTAAGTAGGTAGGAAAAAATGCACTTATGTTTTCATAGAAAAGAGTTATCATGTTGAATGAAATCATCTAACTACAAGTTAGTAACATTAAATCCCATTGTTATTTTTTTTTTCTGCTTGTTTGTTTGTTTTAATCAATCCCTGTTAGATAACGGCCTCAATATACTAGGTTAATTGGTTAGATATCCACTATCTGCCACCCAAGGTTCTTTCTTTAATATGGCTTCCGCATGGAGGTAGCTTTTCATGTACGATCCATCTCTTCCTCCTGCCAACGGGGGAGGGTCCTTGCTAGCCCTGCTCCCTGAGCTGAGTCCTGAAACCTCCCTCACTCCCGCTGTGGTGCTCATTAGACCTTTCTGGACCAACATCAGTTCAGTAAGGCAGCAAAAGTGATCTTTTATTTTCCTCCTTGGTTAATACCAGAATTGGTGCAAGGGAGAAGGTGAGGAGTATGTGCTTGGAAGAAAGGTGAGATAAGAGAGCAGGAGAGCCCCTTCTTGGAAGCAGTTATATTGGCTCAACTTGTCTTGTGAAACCACAGCCAGGAAAGAAAAAAAAAAACAAAACAAAACCACCTTTTGTATGTATGGACACATAACATCACATTATACAAACGGCTATTCAGGTCATACTTGACAATAGTGTGCGTCCTGCAAAAAAGTGAGGGGTGTTTTGGACAAGCACCAGTCAAAAGCTGGGCATGCACTCAAGGATTTTATTCTTACAAATAATTAGTAGTTGTATTGTTCATGACAAGAGACACTGACTCTTCTTGAAGTGTGGATGGCTGAATATGATCTGACCCCCAAAAAATTTCATGTGAAACACCAGAACAGGTAGTGACTTTTCTTCCAAGAGTCAGAAGAAACAAGGAGAAAGGTCTGAAGACTTGCTGCATAAGCAGCACTTTACCACGGTGGGCATTCAACTTCCATGAGTGCAGACTAAAAATCGTAAAAGTTAAATGGTAAGCAGTGCACATACTCCAATGTAAGAGCAATGTCAGATCAACAAAAATGTGTAGCTGGGCTATTAATTTTATTTTAAAATGTATTTGCAGTCACAGCATTGTTGAAAAATAAAGAAAAAGAAGGAGAACTGCTGAGAAGTAAAAAATGCAAAATAAAGTGGAAGATTAACTGCCAAGCATTGGCTTTATACCATTACAGGAGATATAACTACAGGTTGGGATTTGCAGATTTACCCTATTAAAGAAGGTAGATTAAATAAAAATTTTTTATTTAATCTGTCATATCCAGTTTTACAAACTGCACTATATAATTCCAAAAGTCCTGCTTCCTTTTCCTGCCATGCCACAGCTATGATTAAATTCAGTGTGGGAAAATGGATGGAATAAGATAAATGTGGAGCCCAACTCTGCTAAACCCTAGGAACTGTGACTTCTTTCCATATATTTTGTGCAGGAGTCCAGAGCAAACTGAGAACATAAGGTAATAGCTGTCTCTTCTGTCAGCACTCCAGTAAAGCAACCATCCTACCCTACTGTTGTCCTCCGAGTTATTAGTAGGACCTACCCAGGTCTTTAGTCTTAGGGTGGGAAGAGAGGAATAAGGCAAGAGCAAAGGGTCACCAGTCCCTAAATGGAATTTGCCTTTCAGTTGAACAGTTGTGCTGCTGTCTAGCAGGGAGGAAGCAAGGCTGCTGTCAGTGGAAAAGAAAGGAGACTGTTTCCCTCAGATCTAGGAATAATAATGGCCACAGAAAATCTTGTTTTCCTTCCTGGTGGTCCAAAGAATCATCCCCTAACTACCTCAGGAGAACATTTTCCTGCTTTTCCTAGGCTGCTCCAGCACTCTGCTGCTGACAATGTGTTATATTTTGATAAGAGAAGGAATGAAAGAAAGGAATGAAGACTGGTGTGAGTTGAGGGGGGGCTGTGGTTGCAACCAGATACTTTGTTCATCCCAAACTCCACAAAGCTCCCTGTAGTACTGAGAGAAGGTGACTGTGAATTATAGTTTATTGTTTTTTCCTGAAAGACAGGAGCAAAGAAGGTCAGAGAAGAAGAATTTCTCACTGCAGATGTTGACTATGTATATTTTATTGAATATTTGCATTATAGTAACATCATTAGGATTTACCTGAAATGGGAGAGATGAGCATCTTATTTGTCTGAATACTCTAAAAACACAGAGCAACAGATAATGCTTTCTCCACAGAGCTATGAATTTAAGCAGAGGAGATGTACAAAGGAAATGCAATTTCTATTTTAAAGGCAGGGCTTGAGGCATGGTGAATTAATTAATTTGCTCGTGGTCACTCAAAAAGTCAGTGGCAAGGCTTGGAAAGGGAATTAACTCCCCTCTCAGGTTCTAGTTCCCCGTTAAGAAGAATATTTATGTATTTATTTATTTAAAACTGTATTAAAAGATAGCTATCACCAGAAAGGCACAATATAAGGAAAGGTTCAGGAAATGACCTAGGTAAATTAATATTAATGGCTTTGCTGATGAACTGAAGTGCCAAGAGTGTCAGAATGCTTATTATTATTGAAATATCTGATACTATTAAGTCTTTCTTTTTAAACCCTTCGCTATTATTAAAAAATTGAATACAAGGAACTTTGCTAAACCTAGAAGGACAGATGCATGCCAGGCCAAGATCAGCTTCCATTAACTACCAGCCACTTGCCAGCGTCTCCCTTGTTCGTCAGAATGACATCACAGAGATGGGAAGTGAACAAGTTCAATCACTTGCACATCATTAGTTCAGTAATAGTTTCCTTTAAAGGTGCCTTTAAGAAGCACTTACTTTAATGTCATATCAAACACGATCCATCAGTGTGTCCTTGTCATATGAAAAACTGAGTTTCTTGCATACAGTGCACCCAACAAAGGCAGTCCGGATTTCACATTTAAAAATGAGTGGTGTGACAGCAGTAATCATTATCTCGTACACATTGATCTGTGTTCTGGCAAAGACTTCCTATTAAGTCCCAAAGAGAGGCTGGCAGCTTCTATGGTATGAAGCTCCCTGAGAGTGGGGCAATGAAGTAAGCTAAAAACTATTTTAAAAAATGAAATGGTCTCTTGAAACCCTGTAGGGTTTTGTTGCTTCCTCAGGACAGAAAGAGTGTATTATGCTAGAGATTCGTGCACAGCCTCCTTGTACTGCACAGAGAGATGACGGCAGCATTGAAATAGAGGCTATAAAGAATTGAAAACACCACTGATCCAATTATTAATATTTTTATCTTCAGACCAGATTTGAACTATATATCTGTGCAGTACATCACTAATGAAATGCTGCTTCCTCTGGGATGGAGGCTCTTAGTTAGCTGATACGCACAGCACGCTGCCGGAAAGAAAGAGGAGAGAAAATGTAGTTTTAGTACATCATGGAAAGCCCCTGCTGCTGAGGAAAGTGCAACGGCATCTTTAGGAGCCAAGCTGCTCTCAAAGTAGGGTAAATTGGGAGTAACTATCAGAAATTCAATGGAATAATGATAGTGGTGAGAGAAAATAATCAGGCAACTATGTCCATCAAGAGCATATAAGGCTTCTTCTTCTCCCTGCTGCCTTTTCCTACTCTCAGTTCTCATTTGCTAGCAACAAAGGAGTCCTTTTCAGACTACAAGGTTATTGTATGTCTACATCAAGCAATGGAGCACAATACAAAGATGCTTAATTCACATGAAGATCAAAATTGTTAAAATCCCATACAATACAATGCAAACTTCCTAGCTTGGATGTGGAAGAGAGATAATTTTGCTGAATCAGTGCTGTGAACAAGCACTAATAATAAGCATTAATAAGCATTGAGCCAGAGCGAGGCTTATTAGTTTGATTGTACTGTACTGCACCTGGACTCAAGCTGGTTCAGATTTCCCTGTCTTGGTTGTCTTAGTATCATCTTCTCTTTCCTCGTGAATTCAGCACTGCAATGAGAGTAAGCTTGCAGCTGTGTGCATTTATCTTCTTGTGACTAAATGTGTCTTTAAACACTTTTAAAGCTAGTGCCAACTACTGCTGTGAAATGAGGTGATAACACCAGGAATTTCTATTTTAATTAAAAAACTGGTGGACTCTGGACCTGGTGTTCAGTGTGGGGGAAAAAAACTTGGAAGTCTAATTTCTTGCTAGACCTACATTTATTTAAAAAAAAAAACTAATGGCAAAAACAACAACAACAACAACAACAAAAACAAACTAATGGTTTTCAGACAGATTTTAGGTTATTGATAGTGAACAGAAATGGACAGATCAGCTATTCTAATGTACAACTTTCAATTTTTATATTGTTGAATGTATATAGCCATACGAAAGTGCTACAAACAGTGAATTTATGCCTGTTACATAGAATCATAGAATGGTTTGGGTTGGAAGGGACCTTAAAGATCATCTAATTCCAACCCCCCTGCCATGCACAGGATGCCACCCACTAGATCAGGTTGCCCAGGGCACCATCCAACCTGGCCTTGAACACTTCCAGGAATGGGGCATCCACAGCTTCTCTGGGCAACCTGTTCCAGTGCCTCACCACCTGCATAGTAAAGAATTTCTTCCTAATGTCTAATCTAAATCTACCCTCTTTTAGTTTAAAGCCGTTACCCCTTGTCCTATCACTACACTCCCTGATAAAGGGTCCCTCCCCACCTTTCCTGTAGGCCCCCTTTAGGTACTGGAAGGCTGTTTTAAAGTTTCCTCAGACCCTGCTCTTCTCTAGGCTAAACAGCCCCAACTCTCTGAGCCTCTCTTCACAGGAGAGGTGCTCCAGCCCTCTGATCATCCTTGTGGCCCTCCTCTGGACTCGCTTTAAGAGGTCCATGTCCTTCTTGTGCTGGGGACCCCAGAGCTGAACGCAGTACTCCAGGTAGAGTCTCACAAGAGCAGGGTAGAAGGGGAGAATCACCACCCTTGTCCTGCTGGCCATGCTTCTTTTGATGCAGCCCAGGATATGGTTGGCTTTCTGTTCTGCAAGCACACATTGCCGGCTCATGTGGAGTTTTCCATCAGCCAACACCCTGAAGTCCTTCTCCTCAGGGCTACTCTCAATGCATTGTCCTCCCAGCCTGTATTTGTGCTTCGAATTGCCCCGACCCAGGTGTAGGACCTTGCACTTGATCTTGTTGAACTTCATGAGGTTTGCACGGGCTCGCCTCTTAAGCCTTTCAAGGTCTGTATAAATGTCATCCCTTCCCCCCAACACATCAACCGCACCACCCAGCTTGGTGTCATCAGCAAACTTGCTGAGGGTGCACTCAATCCCACTGTCCATGTCATCAACAAAGATGTTAAATAGTGCTGGTCCCGATACTGACTGCTGAGGAACACCACTCATCACTGGTTGTCACTGTCACTGTTTGCCATAGATGATGCAGTGTGTTCATAGACAGCCACACTCATCACTCACAGAAACAAAACCAGCACCAATTGCCTCATCCTGTTCTAAGCTTTCTGATAAGGGTGAAGGTCGATTAGTGGAAGATATACATATATTCCCATACGTATATGTACAGTGCGGATCCTCTGTCAGCTGGGCTCAGACACTGAGCCTGCTCATTAGCTGCCTCAGGATTGGAATCTTCCCAGTTGCTGGCACCTGGACATACAAGAACCCAGGGCCACAATCCCTCTCACAGACACACACAGAAACACACACAGGTAAGTGATTCTCTCAGTAGCCGGTCCTGGATCTTCACTCTTTTCATGTGCTTCAGCCGTAGAGAGATCGGGAGGGAGAGGCACACACACACACAGACACACTACATGCTGCCCTGGAGACTCCCAGACCCCCTTGTCTCTCCAGCAATTGCCTTGGACTCCTCAGATCCCTCAATAGCCAGCTCCTCCTGTGCTCTCACCCTTAGAGACACACCTAGCCCCAACTCAGAATGACAATCACAGAATGGTTGAAGTTGGAAGGGACCTCTGGAGGTCATCTAGTCCAGCCCCCCTGCTCCAGCACCTACAACCAGTTGCCCAAGACCGTGTCTGGTTGGGTTTTGAATACCTTCAAGGATGGAGACTCCACAATCTCTCTGACATCCTGTGCCAGTGGTCCGTCACCTGCACAGTGAAAAAGTGTTTCCTGATGTTCAGATGGCACCCCCTGTGTTTCAGTGTGTGCCCATTGCCTCTTGTCCTGTCATTGGGCACCACTGAGAAGAACTTGGCTCTGTCTCTGCAGCCTCTCTTCAGGTATTTATGGACATTGATAAGATCCTCCTGAGCCTTCTGTTCTCCACACTGAGCAGTCCCAGACCTCTTAGGCTTTCCTCGCAGGAGAGATGCTCCAGTCCCTTCATTATCGTTGTGGCCCTTTGTTGGACTCTCTCCAACATGTCCATGTCTTGCACTGGAGAGCCCAGACCTGGACCCAGTACTGCAAGTGTGACCTCCCCAGTGCTGAGAAAAGGGGAAGGACCACCTCCTTTAACCTGCTGGCAACACTCTGCCCAATGCAGCCCAGGATACCTTTAGCCTTCTTTGCTGCAGGGACACATTGCTGGATCATGGTCAACCAGGTGTCCACCATTGGCCTCCCAGGCCACTTATTCACTTACTCATCAGCTGATCTGGCTGGGTCTTTGCTAGCACTCACATGCATACTTGGACACCTGCACTTAATCCTGGTGCTGGCACCACAGATGCACAGGCCTCTTGGCCCCTGGTCCCACTGCGGTTGCTGGCACTCATACACCCGTACACACACATGCACACAGATAGTCTCTCACCCAGGAGAAAGAGTTAGAAATGAAGTTAATAAGAGGACAGGCCTGGCTGCGTTGATCAGGTGCAGAGCATGGCCAGACAAGTAAACTAACCTGCCGGCTGTTTACATGTGACTGGTCCCTTTTATCCCCTTATCTATTTTCACACACTTGTTCCTCAAACCACCGTGATTTCTCCCTTTCCCCACATGCCTTCTCTGATAAACATCCCATAGTAAGTTGTGCAATCCCTAAATGCTCTTCCTCTGCATCCCATAATGTGTCCTACACCGCTAGGAAGCACACGTCCCCCCCCGCCTCAGTTGGCAGTATGCTCCATGGTTGACTCATGGTGATGGGTTTCACACCTGGACGCCAGGGCTGAGACTCTCCTGTAACAGCCCTGGGAGAGGCCTAGTCATGGTGGCCATTCCTCTGAGTTCTTAATTTGGGTACCCTCCTGCGTTTGTGCCTCTGTGGTGCTCTGGTCTTGTGGAGATGGGCCTCTGATGGACCTGGGAGCAGTCAGGGCAGTATGTTATTGGGATTGCCCCAGCTGCTGTGGTCTCCTTGTGCTCCTTTGTGGGTGTGCTGATAAGCTTTTCACATAATCTAACAGATTTGAACCCCGACTTTCCACCTTCAGGTTGTGTGCCTTAACCGAAGTGTACTAGGGGTTCTGGAATGTATTTCTTTTACATCTTTCTGAAAATGTCTTTGCGTTATATAAAATTTTCCAAATGTTAATTGAATGTGAGAGAGAGAGACTAAACTGTGATGCATAGTTGGTGAGTGCTTAGCTCTGAGCCCTGTTCATATTTGGGAGGCCTTCTGAGAGAGGCCAGGCTGGGATTCAAGCCTGTGACTCAAAGCACAGGCACGAGACTGGTGCCTGTAGCTCTGCTTCTTGCTCCTCTCTCATGCAAGGTGTATGGAGTGGCTTGCAGTCACCTTCATCTTCTGGTGCAGCCTCTAGACAAGACAGTGATAAGGGGGAAAAAAGACTGGTTTAAGAAAAATGCTAGGGATTAACAATTCAGTATCTCTAAACAGTTATAATATATTGCAATGAGTGCATGTATGCTTAGCCACAGAAAGCAGATGCCACCTCACCGTTGAAGATTTGTAACCACAGGAAATGTTGCTGAGGCATTTTAAATCACTAGTGGACTTTTTTTTTTTTTTNTTTTTTTTTTTTTTTTTTTGAGGGTTGCTTGTTTTTTAATTATTCCAGATATTCTTTGAAGATTTTTTAAGTAGTTTGGATTTTTTTAATTACTTGGACTTCATAGGTGAAATTTATCTGTTGTTATTTTTGACAGGATTAAAACTAATAGAACATCAGCAGAACTCTTAAGAATAAAAATAAATGAAAAGGAAATAATGTGATTTTTTTTCCTTAAAAGAGAAAATTGAAATAATTCAAAGTATACATAAAGAAGAAACCTTACATTATAATATATAAACTTTGACTACCTGCCCATCGTCTAATGTAGAAGGAAACAATGGGAGACATGTTGCACCTCAGTCAAAGTCTCAGCTTTAGGTTTTGCTGTACAAAATTCAGTGCAATTTTAGTGTTAAGGCTGCTGAGCTTCTAGTCAAGAGTAGGTATGAATTTTTTCTTGTGAGGTTTTTCTCTGGATAAATTTGATTTATGCAGACTGAAAACAGAAAATGATCGATTGACAAAATTCATGTTTTGCTTCTTCATCTTAGAGAAGTTATCAAAACACTATATTTTTACATTTCAAACTAAAAAATTATTTTACCTGAGCACAACGTCTCGTGGAATTTTAGCTAATTATCATATAATGAAAACAATGTGGAAACGAAATATATGGAAGATATGAAAGTTGCTTGAGTGACCTAAGGTGTTAATTTTTCTAGATTGTCTAGATTTTGACTTTCTACCCTTATATGAGACGAAAACGTTTTTCAATCTCGAAAGAATTCCCATACGTGGAAAGCACACATTATGCTTAGCTATTGATTAATGGCAATCCCGGAGGGAAAATTAAATGTTGTAAGCCAAGCAATTATAATGGAAGAGTTAGAATATACATTTTTTTCCAGTTCTTACGAATTCATAAATAGACTTATATATCAAATTTAAGTCAGCTGAAGTCAACAGAAAGACTGTAATTAACATTAATATGCTTTGGATCAGATCCTAAATCCTTAAAACATGTTGATAAAATAGGCCTTAGATGGCAATATGTTATCTTGTGAAGCTTCAAGTTATTTATGAGGACAAGAAACATGTTTGTTTCAGATTTTGATTAAGTTTCTTCTTTACTTTCTAAGCTTCTGAAACCAAAGATGATAAATTAAAAGATGATAAATTTTTGAAAATACCAGTGAATCCTGTCTTCATGAAGATTAATGAAAAGCTGCTCTTCCTGGAGAGCAAATCTTGGATATTTTAACCTGATGAAGTTTAGAATTGGTTTTGGATGTACATAGAATTCTCAATGGAACTGTGTTGTTTGTTGTACTTGTAGCACCACAAATGAGTTGGTTTTTTTTTTAGCTAGCTATGGGGAAAATGCAAGGTCGAGTTCTCTGTTCTGTGTAATGTGTTTTCACTTGTTTGTCATTTGCGTATAGATTTGTCCTTAAAGTAGATATGATTTAAAGTATCATAATTTGTGTTAAACTATCCTGAGATATTCAAAAATTAACCCAATCTCTCTCCTCCTCACTTTTAAAAAAATTTCTAATAACCTTGTTACATTGCTCCAATACTTCAAAGAGTACAAAATCTCACAATTGTGATTGGAAAATCAAACTTGTTTTAGCTGAGCCTTAGTTTGAGGTTTATTAAATGGCCCTAGATGGCATAACTATTTCTGGAGTAACATGTGCATCACAGAAGCCATGTATGTTAGTCCCTAGCAGGCTGATAGATGTCTAGTCAGGAAAGGTACTTCTAGACCTGCTTTTAAATGCAAATTCCATTAAATGAATATAAAATGTGTGCCTCAGTAATTTCACATTGAAGGACATGCTGTTATCCTTACTCGCTTTAACTAGTGGCTTACTTCTCAAATAATCTCAAAATAGTCAATAAAAATTCCAGCTCAGGCCTCATACAGTGCATGGATCTGTTTTTCTGGGTAGAAGTAGAGTTTAAACAAGGAACTATATGGATTTCTCTCTTACAATATGAGTGTTATCTAAAATGCAAGTTAAGTTTACAGCAACGTTAAGAAATACAAGAGTGTATCATTTTCTGTCTTACCAGATACTCTACCTGTCTGAAATTATCTGCAAAGTAGACAGTATTATATAAACAGTCTAGACTTTTCCCCAGTAAAAAAACTGTATCGTGATTTTAGGAGAGTGGCCGTAATCTTCATACTAACTGTAGAAAAGATGCCAGTGCATGTGTAGTGTTTATTAAATAGAATAGAGTGGATGACACACGAGCTGTCTTGACCAAAAACAGATTCATTACTAGCCTAAAACAAAAATGTGAGAGACTTTTGGCTATTGTTTCAATACAAAATGTGGCATTTCTCTCTTATGCTCAGGAACTGATTTTAATAATCCTCCAGATTTTCTTTTTTCTTTATTTCTTTTTTTTGTCAAACAGAAATCAAAGTAATTCTACTGAAATCAAGGTACCCAGTGCTCTACTTCGGGGTCACTATTCCAGATATTCCACGTGGAGGAAGGGATCCATGAGTTTCCCTATGTAAAATGTAATGTATCATTACCTTTTCTTTC
This sequence comes from Chauna torquata, assembly GCA_013399475.1. Lineage (NCBI taxonomy): Eukaryota > Metazoa > Chordata > Aves > Anseriformes > Anhimidae > Chauna > Chauna torquata. The sequence goes on from VXAL01011247.1 coordinate 74,991, forward strand.
TTGAAATGTGTACCTCCCCATCTGCTATAGCCAGCTATTGAAGGTATTTAGCCCTGTAGCTCTAGTTACATGCTTCTGTGCTGAACTCCTCCACTATTAATGCGTAACAAACTGTATCATATACAACTGTTTTCTATGTTAAAAAACGTGGGTAGACCAAGCAAAAAAATAAGTTATTTTAAAAGACCATTTATGTGCATGGCTGTGAAATGGCACATTCGCAGTTGCTTATTACAGTGTTTTCACCCTTTCTTCAGTTTTCATGATGATCAACTTGAAAGGCGGTTTCTACCTTTTTCCAAATATCATTATCTTATTCATAGCACAGTAACTACAGAATTAAGGTTTCTTGCACAACTGTATAGTTAGTGTTTTCTAAGCTTTTAATTTACTGGAAAAAAAAAATCAGCCTTTTGAATCCTTTGAATTGGAACTTATCTCCATAAAAGTACAAAAACAACAAAACGATGAACAAAAAAAACCCCCAAATTTAATCTCTTAGTAGCGTTTATTTCTGAGTATGTGTTTAGGAGGGACCCTGAATATATTTCGGTGGCACACTGACTGAGTTTTGAATGTCCTTCTTCATTATGAGTAGAGCTTAGCTCAGAGATGCATCAGTTTTACTGGCAAGAAAAAAGTTCTTTCAAAGTTCAAAGAAATTGTGATTGAGCCTGTACACTAGTATGGTCCTGAATGCATGCCACTTTGGAAGCAAAAACCACGAATATAAATGTACATCTGTTAGAATTGCCCACATGTTTGCATGAAAATTATGGACAGAAAAAAAATGCCTGCCAGTAACTTCCAGCTCCTTCATCAGTATTTTCCTCTGAGATGGTCCTTAATTCCAAAAGAAGGTTTATTAGTGTTTATTTCAATCCAAGAAACTTCTGTTCATTTGTAGACAGAGATCTGGAGAGTTTAAATACTCTCCAGGCTCCCTGCCAGCAGATAACTGTGGGTAGAAAAGGTAGATTGAATCAAAAAGTAAACAACTTTTCAGCCCACTGAGAGAGATGCTTGGAGCTTGATAATAAAGACAGCAGGATTATATCTTGGCTTTTCTTCAGGGATGGAGTATTGCATAGCTTCCTGTTGATTAATACTCTAAATCTTTTGCTTTCATGTTCAGTCTTGCCACAGCCTTTGCTAGCTTCTCCACTGTTCTTTCGAGTGGGAAGTTTGATTGCCAGCAGTACCAAGACAGGGTTTCATACTGACAAAGAATATGAAATTCTCTGTCTACAAAAATGCAAAATTTTTAGTCTTTGGTTTGTGAGCAAGTTCAGAGTCACCTCCTACAGCATGTGTTTATATTCTGTGGTATGAGCCCTGCGGAAGAGTTAAAAAACTGCTCAGAGGAGGGATATTAACGTAAAGAGTCGTTACGTTCTTGATGTTCAACAGAAAATCTCCATGAGGCAGTGATGGTATTTGACTTTCATGCAGAAATTTTCTTCTGATCCGAGCAGAAATTATTTCAAAACTGTATAGTTTGTAGAGGATTTCAATAGAATTAATGTTGCCTCACTAAACTAAAAATTTACAGTACTCTCCACCCCTCATGATGATTTTGTGAGAAAACATTGAAATATAAATAATGGTCTTATTCTGAAGTTATTATATTTGTTCTGAAAAGGTCACCTGTAGAAATTTAAGTATCCAATCAATAACGTTGTTAATTTGCCAGTAGGTATGGAAGTGAATGTTAGCTGTAATAGTAATATGCTTATTCATCCAAAATTATTTGATTTTAGTTTCCAGTCCATTTCACATGCTTTCTCACCATTTCATGTTGTGCTGTCATTCTGCTACACATGGAAGATGGTCCTCATTACTATGATTGAACACATTTATATGCAGTGCGATTAAAGAGAGATTCTTCTTTGTTCCAACCTACTTCCAAGCTCACAATCTGGTGAAATATGCAATGTGATTTACAGCAACCTTTTGCTATACTGTAATCTGCATTTCCAGATAGCCTGAAGGGCTGCCTCCCAGAGCACAATGCCCTGAGACTGCACACAGAGTCAAGAACACAGTACCAAATGACAATACTGCATGTGATACAATTTCATTTGCAGCTGGTAAGGAATATAAACAATAGAAAAATAAAACTTTCAAGAAATGATCAAAGTGCTAAATTTCATCAGAATATTGCAGTGTTCATTTATGATTTGTTTTCCTGGTTGAAATGTTTCAGCTTCTACGTTTATCCATACATTAAATACATGTATAATGTTATCAACATTGAATTTTATGTTGTATTGATAATGTCATACAAATTGAAAATGATTTTATTTCTGTTTTAGAATGAAGGAAACCTAGCTTTTTTGTTTTTATGCACAAATTAGACAAGATCTGTTTTTTTCAATGAAATAATTCTTAATAACTATGTTTTCTACTTTAATCTCATCAATAGGTCTAAGTTCAATAGTAAAAATAAAATCAGGTGCAAAATAAGCATACATATGTACATATGCTATTGTAATTCTACTGTCTTCTATTCAAAGACGTGCTTTCCAGTGATGAATAACAATTTTTCAAAAATACATGAAAAGCTAAATCACTTTGTCCAGTAACTGTGCATTTTTTTGTGATCATTTCAAGCAAAGTGTATTACAGGTGTGAATTTGTGCAGGTTTAGTTTTATTTCAAATGAAAATAGCTTGCTGCCAAACTTGCAACTTTTCACTTTTTGGTTATTCAGAGTGTGAAAATTCACATTTTATGGTAGTTCTTCAGTCAGGAAACTGCTCAGAATAAAATAGCAAAGGTTATTGTGTGACGTCTTGGGAAAATGAAAAAAGCAACCAACATACTTGATTCTTTTGAAATGTATATAGGAAGGGATATTTTTGAAACTGCTAATATCTCTAAGGTAATAGATGACCTTTGAACAAATGGTGCTGTAGGAAGCAATATATTACTTTTATGTATATTTATATACATGTAAGTAGTAAAAGATGAGCAGAAGTTAGGAGTGTTGATCTCACAGTATTTCCTTTTAAAAATCAGGAAATTGTGTATTAAATTGTTTATGATTTCCAAAATCTGCTGTACCTACTTGTCAGTGTAGGCAAACATTTGTCAGATTCTGAGAGAATTACAATTTCTGTAAAATTCTGTTAGCGCCTTTTTCCTCTGCCTGATCAATTTTGGAGCAATATCATTAGCTGGGAACCAACGTGCATGCTGATGGAATGACTGAAAAAATGACAATTTAGGAATTGATGCTCTGCATCTTGCATTCAGACCTACCTCAGGTCATGCAATACAGACATGATATACGTATATATATATAAGAACAGGCAAATTTCCTGCAAAGTCAAATACAAGCTTTTCACATCTCTAGTTCTCAAAAATGGCAGGCATAGGCCATAAAAGATTAGGTTTGTATATTATAGCATCCCATCGAAGTAATGGCTGTAATATAACCCACATTGGGTAAAGTGATTCAGATTGTGATTACTAGGAATTTTGGTGTCATTTATTTAGAGGAGAAGTTGCAATATTGCTATCTACATCTGAGTTTCTAGTCTAATCAACATCATGGATGGTCACTTCCTAATTTTTTACTTCCTTCCCCTCTGATCATAATATTTAAAAATACCAGATAGTTTCATGATGCAAAAACAAGGGTGTTTATATGCTTGAACAAAATACTGAATGTTTTGTGGAGATTTTATATTTCTATGCTACCAGTGTAAAGGTTTCTTTTTTCTTGTGGGAAGTTTCTGGAGCAGTAATATTTATTTTGTATCAGTAGAATACACATGGAGGAACTATAAACAGTCGTCAGACTGAATATATTAGTGTTTTCCTCTTGCATCACTTAGCATGCTGTGTGTGTTACCTTTCAAAACTGAAAGTACTGTCCGTCCACATGGGCTGCCAATTTTAATGTGAAGGTACTTAGAAACTATGTGTACTTGTGGAGGGTAATAAAGGTACATGCCAAAAGAACATTCTGAAGACGAGGAGAAAACATTACATCCAAAAGTCAGCATGTGCCTATACCCAGGAGCAAGCCTTTGTGTTCGGTGGTAGATTTCTACTTGGTCTTTAAATAAAATTGCTTATGACCTTTACAATACGTTAGAAGCTTTTCTTTGTGATACAGGTACTTTGATATGGATGAGGCAAGGTCTAACTATTCTTGTAGGCTGTACTACCTCCATTTCTAGTCCCCTCAGTTCAATTTACGTCATATGGGATAAATAAATACTGACTTACTGTCATTTGTTCTTTTTGCTGGAGAAGGCCATCATTTTGAAGATTATTTCTAAAACTGTGCTCCTCTATGATGACTTTTAATCCTATTGCAGCTAGTTTGAATCCAGCTGTCCTGTCTGCAAAGAGAGGGAATTGCAGACTCAGAAACAGCTGCCACAGTAATTTTTGTATGCACCACAATGTCTGGAGTAGTGCGTACAGTGGAACAGCAAAGGGCTCTTTTGCCTGTGCTGTAATTCCTGCTGGGTGCTGTGGGAAGCTGCGGACAGGTAAAAGAGACACCCAGCTAGCTCCACTGCGCAGGGCTGGCAGCATACCAAGAACATATAGCCAGCCATAAAGGCCAGTTGCCTGTTCACCTTCATTTTCCCCCTCAAGTTCTATACCAAGTAGAAGTCAGAGACAATGCTGGTTGAAGGACTGAGTTCTGACAGTCAACAGCATTGAGTGTAGAAGGCTGTGTACTCTAATACTGATTTCCACTATGTGTGTCCATTTTGCCTGTATGTCCTGTCTCTTACTATCAGTATTCTTTAAGTGCAACACTAGGTACTGTTCTCCCCATTATTTGCACACAAGCCCCAAATCAGCCATTATCGCACAAAGGTAAGTAAAGGCATATCACTGAAGACATAGTGGTCCCTTCTCCCTAGAACAAAAAACAGCAATGAATTGCATCTTGGCTTCCTATTTTGGTGGGTTTGCAGGACCTCAGCAACACTGTGTGTACTGGACCCAGCCAGCCATCTGAAGTGGAACTGGTAACGTAGTTCTCCTGCATCCTATCCTGCTATTTTCACACAATCACACTACTTTCCAGAGAGAAGCTCTGAAGAGAAGGCGTAGTTAGAATGATACTGAGTTGCAACAGCCCTTGGATAGCATAGTGTTCACAGGAAAATTGGATAAAGATTTGATTTGCACTTTAATGATGAGTAATTTTAGCAGGTTTCTTTATCATATAGAGGCAGAAAAAATGCCCTGTTTAAAGTGTGGAGTCTGACTACAGAAATCATGTGGCTTTTGGGTAGAGGTTAAGAGGTGTCCTATACTTTATTTCTTAAGTCTTTAAGGCTTTATGAGAGAGGTGGATGTCATGCTTAATGCAATTTAATTCCATTTTATCTTAGTTTATGTTTATGGAATATAATTCATAAATGTCTACAGATCTGTGTGATTATAGTCAGAGACTAAGTAAAGAGCCTTTTGAAAACATAGTCCTTAGCCTTTCACTTTCATGAGCACTAAAATTCAATCAAAAACTACTTTTAAAGTGAGTAAAAGCTATAGTGGCAAATCTATTAAAATGTGTTTAATCATTAACTTCTTTGATTTAACATCTGTCTAAAGCATAACATCAAAACCTGAATAATTTATCATGTAATTGCATACAAGCTCAAGTAATGTAAGGCATTAATTAAAAATTTATACGAAATTCAGAAGAAGAAAGCTTAGAAGGAACTATTTGATTACCCACTCAGTAGGTTGGCTGTAGTTACTTTGAAACAGTAATCTGCTGTATTACAAATCACAAATCCTTAACTATGAAAAATACTGTAATTAGGATTCTCTGATGATTTTCTGAGAAGCATTGGCTATAGATTACTTCAGATTCTATAGTGAGATGTATAGATATGCCAGTTCCCCAAGGAATTATTCTTCTTTCTCTCTTTTACAAACTATTAGCCTCACTGTGTGTGCAAACTGCTGCGTAAACATGAGAAGGGAGCGGGGCTTTCAGAACTTTCTGAACCTTGCTTCATAAAAATACGGACTTCAGAAACAGCTTCCAAGTTTTCTTCTCAGGCTTGTCTTCAGTCAGTCATAGACCAGACCCATAAAATCAACTCTAATGTTTGATACATTAAAGGGAGAAATAATAAACAGTTATTACATCAACCATGCTATCTCACCAAATAATCTGTTAACTTTCACAACTTAGGCAAACTGGAGAAGTTTTAAGTATTTGAAAGAGTAGTTAGTTATTTAAAAACTCTCACTTGCGCCAAACTGCCTTTAGAATTAGAAAAAAATTGGCTCAGAAAACAAAGTATCCATCTGGATACAAAAATAAGCACAGATTTTAATCTAAACAGGTTTGTCTGTCACAAAAACCAGGCCTATTTTACAAAATTCTCTCTTTAATACTCCCACCAAAGCCTATTCTCGCGAATCACTCACTGTGATATATGTATGCAGATGAGTACTTATGAAACCTGGCCCTAAGTTTTTCATGTATTTAAAGAAATGTAAAGAACAAATCACCATAGTTTGGGGTACTTTCTGAACAAACATGTAGAAAATCACAATCTTCCTTATACAGAGCATAGTTACTATTTAGACCATCATTGATAAATTTCCTGAAAACCAGAATTACCTGAGAAAAGATTTATGATCGCTTTTTTTCTCTTCTTTTATCTTTCTCTTCTTTTCCTTTTCTATTTTTTTTTTTAATAAAATAAATTCTTTTTTCTGATTCTGCCTACTGCCGCTTAAGTTTTTTTTTCTGCCTGCTGGGAGGATGGGATTTATTTCATCTGCTTTAAGAGTGTTTTATTGTCACTCCGTCTCCTTGGGAGAATGAAATTAGTGTTCCCAGTGTTCTCAATTTGACACTACTAGAGAATAAAATGATCAGAATTATCACAAACAAAAAAATAAAATAGAAGACACTTAAGAAAAATAATATGGAATTCACGTAGTACTAACAATCAGGAACATTAATGACACTTCCAGGTTTGGATAGCTCACAAGAGACTTGAAAAGATCAATTGCCAGTGTTTTGAAAAAGCTCTTGGAAATATGTACATTTGTAATATCAAAATATTTTAAAACCAGAGAGTGCTCGGACTGTAGATAAGTGACCATAGTTTAGAAGATATTTAGCAACTTTCAAAAAGCTCAGAGAGCTCTTTCTTAGAGGCAGGTATAATAAAAAACAACACTTTTCTTTTTTTTCTCAGAATGGAATGTTTGAAAGATCCAAATTCAGATCTAGCACTACAAATTGAAAACATCTAAGATGCCTACTTAACCTGCTTTACCCTTATGTTCTGCCCTTTTTTTTTTTCTTTTTTTTTTGGTACCTTTAAAAATGTACTACATTTTTGTTTTATAAAAAAGATGTGGTGCTTCTTGGAGCTGTATGAATCACAATTATTAAGGCTTAAAGTGCTCTTTATCAACCTAATTTATTGCCTGACAAATATACAAATAATATTACCCCCAAAAGATGCTGCAGTGATTTGACTGAAAGGAGCATGAACCACCTTTGATTTATTGTTTAAGCTCTCAAGGAGCAAAACTGAAATAGAAAGAGCATTTTGACAGGGATGTAAACAATAGAACAGTTCTACACATATTTATATGTTACTCTGCACTGCAGTGTAAAAACACAGTCCTGTACGTGTGTGTGTGTATTCACAGCCAGGATACGTTTATGTGTATTGAAAGTAAAATTTCCGTGTTGTAAGGAAAAGGTTTTGTGACTTGACATGAAATGACTTTATGTTACAAATTGTAATGACAAAAGAAAAAAAATATGTGTATATCAGTTTCCCACTGAAACGGACCTACTAGGTTCTTGAGTAGAGAGAGAGAGCGTGAAAGATAGGAAAGAAATGTTTTGGTTTTCTTTCTTAGCAGTTGTGCCCACACAGTACGGGGAAGGGGACAAGCAGGCAAAAGGATAGATTTATTTTGTGGTGACAATGCTAACTAAATGCATATGAAACTACAGCTTCTGTCACTGGCCTGTCTGAGGTGATTTTAAAACCATATTTTCCTATTCTGAAGGGATAGTTTGAACTTGAAGATTTACAAAGTGCTCTGGAATAGTATTTTCAGTATCTGCTCTACTTCCTGTATTGAAATATTAATTGGAAGAAAGATTAGCTCCTGTTTCTCCACTTCAGAGATGAATGTGCTGAACACTGAGATGCCAGAGAAAGGCACTGCCATGCTGATTCTGTGATTCAAGAGAATTTGTTGCATCGACTTATAAAAGGTGCAGTTCATGTTCTGGAATCAGATAATTCCACTTCAAAGAAAAAAAATTAAAAAAAAAAGAAAAAAGAAAAGAAGACCGGCTCTTAGGCCCTGTTTAAGGTCAGACACATGGCTAAATCTTGGTTATGGGTCTTCTCATGAGCAGATCACTTAGTCTTTGGTTCAACAGCAACGCTTGCAAAAAGACAATGATCCTTTACTGGAAGCGGAGAATCAAAGAGCACTTTGCGTGGCCCCTTTGTGTGACATTATCCATGGTCCTGAGATTTCTAGATGTGTGATACAAATTTTAGTACATAAATAAATAAATAATTTATTCTGAAAAAGGGACAAGCAGGACAGACAGTTATTAAAGGGAGGGACAGTGATAAAATTGGTGAAAAAAAACTATCTAAATAATAATGAAAACTCATAAGATCATTAGTTTGGGGTTTTTGAGAGGAGAGGACCTAGCTATTACCTAAATCAAATGCACTGTTAGTTATTTCCAAATATCACTAAATAGTTTGCCGGATTGCCTTCTTGTATCATGTTATATTAGTCCAAGATAAAATGTTCACATGACTATATTTTTAAATTAATGGTAAAAGCAAAAATAACCTTGATCCTCTCTGTTGTGGTTATACCATGAAAAAGCGAGTTCATTCTTTCTGTGAATATTTTCTGCTTACTTTCTGTGTTCTATAAGCCAGTCAACATGGATCTTCATCCCACTTCCCTTCGGGTACCAAAAAAAAAAGCAAACAAACAAATAAACAACAACAAAAAAAAACACAAAGAAAGACCGCAGAAATAAAGTAGAGAAGGAGGGAGACATCAAACAGAAGGGTTTTTCTTTTCCTTAAGAAAAAGAAGTAAACATTGTAATGGAAGCATTCATTTTGTTTCAATAACTAATATGAAAGAAATGATTTTTTTTCTCAGAAACATTTGTCCTGAAAATAGCTCATCCCTCTGTAGCCCACTTTGCAAAGGAAAAAAAAAAAATCAGGATTTAGCTTTATTTTAATCCACTTTCCTTCCTTTATTTACAGTTCCTTTCTCTAAATATATGCCAGCAACTATTATAAAGATAACAGGCCCCTTAAGACCTTTTGACTAAAGCATAACATGGCCTTGGACATTCAGTTTCAGAACACTTGTTGTTGCTTAGCAGCTTGACAGAAAGATATACCGGTCTCCGTCTTTTCCCCACAATCTTTTCCTCCAGAATTGGTTAGTTTACCTCTTCCAGCTTTAAAGACCTGAGGTTACAGGACCTGACTGTAACTCCAATGGGCCATTAAATACCACCTCAGAACTCTACAGCCATGCAACGTTTTCTGTCCTAGATCTTCCCGTAAGTTAAGTTTTCATCTATGTCTTTAAGAGATTTTAGACCATTTTAAAGAAAAAAAAAAATCGGATTTTAGATTTAGCTTAACATCAGTGTATTAACCATGTGTGTCCTGGTTTGACTTTAGCCGGCTGCCAGACTCCCATCCAGCCTTTTCCATCTCATTGCCCCTCCTCAAGAGGACGAGGGGATAAAATAAGGTGAAAAGCTCGTGGATTGAGATAAAGACAGGGAGATCACTTGCCAGTTATGGTCGTGGGTAAAACAGACTCAACCTGGTGAAAATTAATTTATTGACAACTAAAGTAGAGTTGGATGGTGAGGAACAAAGACAAAATCAAAAACACCTCCCCCTGCCTCCCCGCTTCTTCCCAACCCCAACCTCGCCCCTCCATCCCNNNNCTCCCCGGCCCCCCCGCCCCCCGCCCCCTGAGCAGCAGGGGGCCCAGCCCCTGACAGCCCCTCTCTGCCGCCCCTTCCTCCTCATGCTGTGCACATTCTCACAGTTTAGTTCAAAAAAGTGCAATCTAAAAACATCACTGAAGGAGTCATCAGTGACAACAGTGGAGAAGTCTTCATCTTGCATGTTGGGATTTTCAAAGCGCTTTTCAAAACCAGGGGTGCATTTATTAATATCAGGTCCTTTTAAATGCAACAATCTTAATAAAAATAAAATATTTCAGTCTTGGATATAAAAATATGCAACTATACCTGTTAGGTGCATTGGATATAGTG
>VXAL01011247.1:85348-101086 GCA_013399475.1 Chauna torquata
TTTATTTTTGTGGGGTTGTTTGGGGATTTTGGCCAGTATAACGAGGGGATCAGGGGGAGGTGAGGATTGCTTTCTTACTTGCGAATCAATTTGACCTAGACCAATATTCCCCAACCAAGCACTGAAAAAAAGGAACATTATATGATATCTTCTTGTCACCTCTCCTGTAGTCAGTTCCTGGAATTTCAGGGAAATTTGAATTAAATACACCAAAATATATCTGGTCAATTGCAAATCAAGGAAACATCTGTCCTAACACCTGTAGCATAATCGTGAGCCACTGTCAAAACAAGTGGTGTACACTTTCCAATTGCCTTTCCTCTATTTTTCCATAGCACTTGTCTAACTTCAGCCTTTGTGTATTGCTATGCCTTTGCCAGAAAAAAAAAAAAAAAAAAAAAAAAAAAAAGCAGTCCCAGCTACTTAGATAGGAGAATATAAGCACAGAGGAAAAGCACCCTTCAGTCTTTACAATAAGCTTCATGTATTTATCCCTTCACAACATGTTCTTGAGTCTTTTTCATCAACTGTATTTGACATTTTTCCAGGACTTCCTTTAAACAGCCACAGAAATGGACACGCTGTGTACTACCAAGGCTATGATGAAATATAAGATTTCTTTTTTTTCTCTTTTGCTTGAAAGTTTCCTTTGGATATGTCAGCCTTCTTTGTCAAAAAGACTGTGGAGAATGAAAAACTTCAAAACATTAATGAAGTCTAAAATTATACTTTTTATGCTTGAAGCTCATATAAGCTACAAATTCTCATTTGTTGCTAATCTCTATGGCAACCTTTTGCAGATTGAGTAGTCACAGAGGAGGGACTGGTACTTTAAAAAAAAAATTTAAAAAAGTGTATTCCATCTGAATGCATTTACTGTGTTGAGAATAAGCACAGGATTTTGATAAATAAATTAGACTTGGAGAGCTCAGTTTTGTCCTCAGGTTTTACATATATACTTTGCATGCTGGTGCTCAGTCTCATTGTAGAACCTCTATTTTTCACACTGAATTCAAAATCCTATCTTCTGGAGATATTCTGAGGACAAATTAATCTGTAAAATAATCAGTGGATAATTTTAGGACTTCGGGACTATTCACAAGCTGAAAATTAGGTAGGTACCTGCATTGCTTGTTGAATTAGAGCTCAGGTCTCTACAGGTAGAATTTTTGCATACTGATTCACTGAAGCAGTCAGATAAGAGTTCTAGTGCTCATAGTGGAGACATCATTTTATTCAAGTAGCAAGTATGTTTATCAGTCCAATGCCAGCTCTCAGAGAAGCCCAGCCAGTATTCAGAGAAACCAGGGAAAATTTTAAATCATAAAGCCATTAGACATCTACACCATGAAAGGAATACGATCAAATAACTACAATTAAAAAAAAAAAAGAAAAAAAAAGGCAAGATTTACAGGCATGACTAAGAAAATTACTGAAAAATGGGGATGGGCAGGGAACAACAGGGCTTGTGAAGAAAAGAAGATCATATTACAAGGGAAAAAAAAGTGTAAGGAACTAGGTTGCCTCCTTGAATGCGCACACTTGTAAATTCCTTCCCAGAATTCGATTTAAAAAACTACTATAGAATTCTTCAACAAGAATTTAATATACACCAAAAGGAAAGGTGATATAGCTACCTGTCTGAAAAGACCATCAATCTGGTCTAAAAGAGAATTAAATAAAATAAAAAGGATTAGTAGCTCTTTCTTACTTCTTTTAGAATGAAAATGTTGAAGAAAGAATATTACTCAGAAACATAATACTATTTTTTTTGTTTTAATGCTACTCAGTCGTTAATTATTCACATTATTCATACACGTATCACATTATTCATTACGTTAACAGTATTCAAATATATATAAAGTTAAAACCTTGAGATTTTATCAATATATAATTTTTTTCTATTTCAAGTGTTTCTAAGCAATAATGATTTTACATTATGAAAATGTTGTTCCTTATAAGTAGTTGATATGCAGAATTGACATTTTATTTTGAGCCAAGTAGGTTTAAGTCAGATGTTTCAAAGTTCCCCATGAGAAGTCAATTCTGAGTGGAAAGAGGTATGACAATAACTTATTTTTATGTTCTTGGTATTCTTGTGGACCTCAGAACCTAAAATTGTGACAGACTATGAGACTTTCCAGCTCCCTGGGATGGAGCTGAAAATCAGGCTTTAATTAGAACAGTTGCCCATTTGCTGGCTTCATGGCAAGCAGTGTCAGTAGCCTTAAAAGGCAGGCTGTTTAACCGCTACCTTCCTAGGTCTGTTTGCTCAGATGAAGCACTGGCATCACTAGAATGTGTGAGGGATCTGGGGCATGATGCCTTTAGAGACTTTCCAGGTTTAGTCATTGGCACTTAATGACAAAGCTCAGTCGAGTTAGAAAATTGTGACTAGTTTTAGTTATCAAGACAGAACCAATCCAGAATGATTTGTTTTGACCTATTTCCTTAGGTAGCACTGAGGACAATCAGCAGGTTCTTGTAAAATACTTCAATTGCAATGGAACATTCTTTTCAAACAGCAAACTTTTCTGTGGAAGTTTTTCAGCTGGGCCTACTGGCAGTACCACTGAGAGACCATGTCCTTTCAGTCAGTCTGCTGGGACTTGTCAAACTGGGAATATAATTCCTGCATGAGTTTGGCATGTGCATACTCCAACCGATTTCTGTCTCTAATTTACGTCAGCATAAACAGGATCAGACACCTGCTTCAGTAGCTTTGGTGACATTTTCAGAGCAAATGTGTCTGACTGTCACACAAACCAATACACCAGAGTTACAAACAGTTTAGTGTTGCCTCAAGCTGGTTAAAGCATCATCTACAAAGCCATGTATCCTTGTGAAATGGCCCATTTTGGAAGGTGAATCATGAGCAAAAGTACAATATGCCTCATATGAAAGGTTAAATAAGTAGTCTCTCTCAATCGATTTCACTGAGACAATGAAATTAGAAACAGTACCGAAAATTACTGCCATGAAAGAATCAGTTGATCTCATTTATGCTCGACCTATTCTCCTTGTGTAGGTAGCCCAAACTTTGAGCAAATGAAGAACTAATTAGAGGATTTAGATAGACAGTGTCCAGACCAGCAGTCCAAAATTTCCTCTGAAAATTTCAGACAGCTCTGTACCTCAACTAGTCTCAAAGAGGAATTTTTCTTCAGGCCATTACTGAGCCAACCAGCATCTAAGATTGGGAACCAATCAAAACACTGTTCTAAAGAAAAACTATCTGGATAATGCAAATTTTCCAAGGACTTGTCCATATTGGCTTTAGAAGTAAAGTTACTAAGAACCACGCTTACATCCTTTGAGTAAAAATCTGTCCCGGCTAATGAGTCAACTCTTCCCCAAAAAAGCTCACACAGGCCTCTCTTGGGATTTGAGCTGGTCCCTCTGAACTAGCTTTCACTGTGCCCTCTTTGGAGGCCTGTTACCATGTTCAGACTTAGTCTACATATCTTTCTACTACATCCTGTATGCATATTCTGTAGATTTCATTTAAAAAAACTTACTGTGCACTACCTACCTTTACTACCCTAATTGTTTACAGAACTTATTAAATGCTTATGAGAAATTAAACCCCCCTTTTTTTCTTCCCTCTCCTTTTTCTTCTCCTCAGCATCTAAGGTTTCTGCAATTAACTCTCTCTAAAGGCTTTTAGGATGTGAGCTCCTCCAACCCCCAGAGTTAGGGTGTATATACACCTTTTTAAGCATGCATCTATTTCTGCTCATATTAGATTTTGCCAGGTGATGTTCTGTCATTATTAGTTAAACACATCTACAGATGTTTGGAAAAAAATAATGGAATCATTTTCATTCTGAAAAATGCAGTTTTCTAAAAACTGAAAATGAGAAAAATAAGAAAAAACAAGACCACCAAATTTCAAGTAAAAGAATGTTTTTGTTTTTGTTTTCCAAATCTTTTTCGTAATGCTTTTCTAAACATTGCATTCCAAAATGAAACATATTCAAAATTTGCCTTTGTGGGAAGTTCCAAATTTGTTCGGTTTCTGTACAGATCCAAAAAAGTCAACTTGTAGAATCTCTTAAAAATAGAATCATCATCTGCTGGTTGCTTTTATCTTAACTGCTGAACTCTCTGCTGTTCCTTTATTATGGAAGCACAATAGTTTCTTTGGTGCTTGACCTCCCAACTGCCATTTCCCTTCTCTTCTCCTTCCTCTCTCTCTGCTCTGCACTTTATCTCGATCTCTTAAGACCTCCCCCTTAATTTCTCCATTCTCTCTGGCATTAAAAAAAAACACTGTAGCTGACTGTGCTCATCTCTTTCATATTGCATCTGCTCTTTCCTCATTTCTTTTCTGTGTAACTACTTTGCTATCTTTACTGTTGTTTTTTTTTTCATTCATTACCACTTAGATATGAGCTCATTTCATTCCACTTTGTTGTACTTCCAAAAGGCCAGCATAAAATATTGGAATGGGTATACATATCTGCTTTTGGTACTTCTAATGAGTATGTCACTGTGGTATTTAGATACAGATTGGTGTACAGTATTATATTAAGCAATGGATTAAACGATCACCTTAAATGATTCTCAGAAGATTAACTAATCTTCACTTGGAAGAGCCTCAGTTACTCCTTACACTTCACTCATATGAAAGACGGCTAGTCTAGCTTTAAATTCTCTATAAATTATGCTCTATATTCAAAACAAAGTAAACTGTCAAAAAGGACTTGAAGCAACACTGGTAAGAGATTGAGAGTTTCATGTTAATGAAGATTCACTCCTTTTTTTAGGAAAAAAAGAAGTTCAGTTAGAAACCACTATAACCTTCTATCAGGAAAAGAAGACGGAAGTTGCTGCAATTAAAATCTCATGAATTTTTGTTAATAAGCCAACCTCTTTGTCTATTCTATGTGATGGCAAATCCTAAAAACTATGAAGTGTTAGCAATGTAATGTGACTGACATCAGCATAAGCTGGTTAATACATTGAGAAACAATGCATTTGCATCAGGAGGTGAAAGACTCAAGGTTTTTGAAGCACAGCTGAAACAAAGAATGTTAAAAATGATTTTAAATTATTCCAGTTCAATGCTATTAAATGTTTTAAATATATAAGCTGGCAGAATAACCCAAATCAGTTCAGAATTAATAATGACCATAAAACAGCTCCTAATGTGTAAGTGAATATGTGGTAGGAGCTAATGCACACTTAATAATAATTAAGAACAATTAGTTAAAGGTTTACATGATGGGATTTAGGAGTCTAATTATCCAGTTACCCGATTTGATGAAACATCTAGGTAATTAGGTAGGTAACTGTCCCATTTTCAATTATGATTAATTATGGGTGTAAAAATGTTATTAAATGCTAATTTAGTTTATCTCATCAGAATGTAGGTTATGTCTCTCATATAACTGTACTTATGTTGTTATAGTTCATTCACTTAGTTTATAACATGGATATATTATTCAATTCAGCATTATCTGAAAAATGAATCAAATGGTGATAGAAGTGGTTGAAATCCTAATTAAAGTGGTGAGTCTGCCCTCTGTCTTCCACACAACTTAATGATGCATGCAATTCCTTTGATTTCAATAGGGTCATTCACAGTAGAAAAGGTAAGAGTTGTAAATACAAACAAAACTGAGACCTAGATATGGAAACCAAGTAATATTTGTTTTCTGATAGGAGAGAAACTCAGAGAGGAAATCAACTAGTGAGGAGTTGCAAGGCTTAGAAGTTATATCTACATTCACTGTTACATAAACTGTGGGGATTCAGCCTCCAAAATAAATATGTTTGCTGTATTGAGGCTTAGGTAGTCAAAAGCAGTGTTGACTTGTGAAAACCTCTGAAAAATAATAATAATAAAAAATACTTAGGAAAAAAGTATGGAAAATTATTTAATGACACCTTCACCCCCTTTCTATCCTATAGATAGAAAGTATTTAATGCTTCTATATTTTTTGCTTTGTCTTGTGTAAGGGAGTAAAACTACATCTCCAGAAAGGAAGAGCTCAAAATAGGAAAAATAAAAAAAATTACAAATGAAGTTCAGTCATAGGATCATAGAATGGCTTGGGTTGGAAGAGACCTTAAAGATCATCTAGTTTGAATGCCCCTGCCATAGGCAGAGATGCCACCCACTAGATCAGGTTGCCCAAGGCCTCATCCAACCTGGTCTTGAACACCTCCAGGGATGGGGCGTCCTCAACTTCTCTGGGCAACCTGTTCCAATGCCTCACCACACTTGGAGTAAAGAATTTCCTCCTAATATCTAATCTAAATCTCCCCTCTTTTAGTTTAAAACCATTTCTCCTTGTCCTATCACATCTGCCTGTGTAAAAAGTCACTCTCCATCTTTTTTGTAAGCCCTCTTTAAGTAGTGAAAGGCCGCAGTGAGGTCTCCCTCCCAGAGCTTTTTCTTCTACAGTCTAAATGTCCCCAGCTCTCTCAGCCTTCTTTCATAGGAGAGGAGCTCCAGACCTCTGATCATCTTCATGGTCCTCCTCTGGACCCGTTCCAACAGGTCCATGTCTTTCTTGTGCTGGAGGCCCCAGGCCTGGATGCAGCACTCCAAGTGGGGCCTCATGAGGGCAGAGCAGAGGGGGACAATCACCTCCCTCAACCTGCTGACCATGCCTCTGTTAATGCAGCCCAGGATGCAGCTGGCCTTCTGGGCTGTGAGTGCACACTGCCGACTCATGTTGAGCTTCTCATCCACCAGAACCCCCAAGTCCTTCACTATGGGGTTGCTCTCAATGTGTTCTTCTCCCAGTCTGTACTTATATCTGGGATTGCCCTGACCCAGGTGCAGCACCTTGCACTTGGACTTGTTGAACCTCATTAGGTTCACATGGGCCCACTTCTCTAGCTTGTCCAGGTCCCTTCGGATGGTGTCCCTTGCTTCTGTTGTGTCAACTGCACCACTCACCTTGGTGTTCTCTGCAATGTTGCTGAGAATGCACTTGATCTCACTGTCTGGGATCTTCATTGATAGAGATATTAAACAGCACCAGTCCCAAGACAGACCCCTGAGGGACACCACTCGTCACTGGCCTCTACCTGGACATAGAGCCATTGACCGCAACTGTCTGGGTGCAGCCATCCAGCCAATTCCTTACCCACTGAGTAGTCCACCCTTCAAATCCATCTCTCTTCAATTTAGAGATAAGGATGTCATGTGGAACCATGTCAAAGGCCTTACAGAAGTCCTGGTAGATGATATCAGCGAGGAACTTTTCAGAAAAAAACCAAACAAACAAAAAAGCAGCAAAACAAAAAAACAAACAGAAAACCTACCTGCTTGCTAAAATAGCACCTTCTTGTTAAATATGCCACAAAAGCCAAAAATTCTTTTAATACACAAAATTGGCTGTAAAAGCTTTATATGAATGTGTCTCATCCTACTGGTGACTTGCAATACTGATGCTGAAAGGTATTCAAATACCTTTGTATCTCAAAGATTATGTATGTTTAAAGAATTTAGTTGCACATATGTATGTTGTGGAAGGAGACGTTCAGAATATATCCCTCTGGTCTTTCAAAAGTGCTTGTGTCCCAAAATCTGTTTTGATTATTTTTTGGAAGAGTTCTCTTCATACTTACTACTCACTTTTTGTCTGTTTTGAATAGACTGAACCCAAGTTTCTGTTTAGTGGCTCAAAACTATATCTCTGCAGTTTCCAACATGAATGTCCCAATCCACTTCATATGAATATTCTGTAAGAGTTACTTAAAAGCCACATCTTCAGTAAACATTCCTAACAGTAAATGTGATTACCAGAGTGTAAAGTGAAAGGAAACCAACGAGGACTGCAAGCATACTTTGATTAAGTATTTGAACAAATATTTGGAAATTATTTTGGCTCCTTCACCACCTAATTATGACACTACTCTTGTTCTACAGCTTCCCTGTGAGAGTGCTTAATTCTTCTTGCATTATGCATACAGTTTTTAATTTTTATTTTTTGGATGGTCCAACATTGCAAAGCCTGGGACCCAAGAACACCTAGATCTGTCTTATCTTCAGGTCCACCTGGAAGCTGTCAGGAGGATTCCACTAAAACCACATTACTGAGGGTTCTCAGATCTCTGTAAAGAAAGAGAACTCCATTGGTCAGACATTGGTTGATGTGGTTTATCATAGAAAACAACACTTCGTATGAAGCTAATCTTGATTAACTTCAGGATTAACTAACCTGGATTTCTGGAGTTCTTGTTAAACATGGGAATAGCTTCATTTTGAGGTAACCTATACTTTCTTGCTTGAAAGAATGACCTGTCAAAGGAGTGTGAAAGAGCGTTACTGGACTATGGAAAAAGGCTAAGACCTCTGAATCTGGGACACACTTATCCTTTGCCTGTCTATCACAATGAGTAGTATATGTAGGTAACTGATCATTGAGCTGTTATCTACGGAAATAGTTAAATCGTTGGGTAATCGTTCCTTTCTGGTAGATGGTTGTGCAAATGTCAATAGGAGGAACAGAGAGATACATGTACTTCAGTGAGAAGTTAACCCTTGAACAGTATTAATAGGTGTTAAAGTGGTCAGAGCTATTCCTAGCATAAAATTATAAGAAGCATGAAACTGAGGTTATAAGAGCTGATAACTCATTGTTAGGCTGGTGTGGTTTTTTTTGTTTGTTTGTTTTAATTTTTGGTTTTGGTCTGATTTGGTTTGTTTTTAATGACTGATAATCCCAATTGATATAGCTTGAGTATAAAGGTTTGGGCTCTAAAAAATTCTGATCAAAGCTTAGATACTGTCCAGATAAAACTGCTTTAAGTGACAAAGGTAGGAAAATAAAGGAATTATGACTTTTTTTTTTTAAGATGATGAATGATAATTAAGATTGGAAGTTTATGTTCATTGTTTTCTAGATATTGTTTTATTCTTGTTGTTTTCAAAGCTAAAAATTCAAATGCCCCATCTAACTTTAAAGACACTTTAATGACCAGAAAATTCATGAAATAGTACAGGAAAAGTAAGAAAAAATTGTTTGAAGTCTACTGATGATAGGTTGTTGGGATTTTTGTTGTTGCTGCAAATACTTACATCAGCCCTGTAATTAATGTTTTGATGAAACTGTCTCTTAAAAAATTCGTCATCCCTTCTTCCTTCAATAAGGCATGTATATTTTCTGAAATACCTATTAAGGGTGATATTCACAAGGTTAAAATCAGCCTACTGAATTTAATTTCACTGAATTCTCTGGCATCACTACAGAAAGGCTCCTTCAGAATGTGACTGTGCATATAAGGTAAGTTCCCACTACAAATCACTTTCTATCTTTTTCTTTAACTGTAGGTGGACCAGGTTAGAACAGGATGGAGCAAGATAGCTTACATGAATAGCTCTTAAAGTTCAGGCACTCACAAAAGTATTGCTAGCCTTCTTTACTTTAGACATTGAAGTTATTTGCAAGACAATATAGTCATCTCTGATATTGTTTGTTAGTAGTTAAAACAATTCCATAATATAAATGGTTTATTCATTTATGAAACTGCCCTCAGCTTTCAAAAAAATGTTATCTGATCACGGCTTTATTTTTTTGTCAAGTAAGTGAAATATTAACGTAGTGGTACTCTAAAAAAATGTGGATGAAATTATGCGTGCATAGAAGCTTATGCAGAGTTTGACACTGAATTCCCAGTGGCTCAGGAATTTGTTCTAAAGGACCCATATTAGTTAATACATACTTACTGTGAACTGCATGTGCAGTTTCATGGTGGGTTGACCTTGGCTGTCTGCCAGATGCCAGCCCAGCCACTCTCTCACGCCCCCTCCTCAAAAGGATAAGGCGAGAAAGTAGGATGAAAAAGCTTGTGGGTCAAGATGAAGACAGGGAGATCGCTTACCAATTACCATCATGGGTAAAACAGACTCAGGGAAAATTAATTTAATTTATTGCCAATTAAAACAAAGCTTAGCCCATTGGAAACATGTTGTTCATGATAATTTGTGCCTGAAATTTCCAGGGCGGTATATTTTAAACCTTAATGTTGTTTGACTGCAGCATGGTTGCAGTCTTATAAAAGGGAAGAAGCAAAGATTTATAGATCAGTCAGATGAGCTACAACATCCCAGAAGATACTCGATACTATGTTCTTAAAAAAAGTGTATAAATACCTAGAGAATAAAAAGAGAGCAGAGAAAAAAATAAAATTCTGTTGGGACAGTTCACCTAATGGATGGTGGGTAGGCAATAAATGGGACTTGATATACTTGAGCTGAAAATGCTTTTGCCACTTAACTGCTAAAACACTATCGTATACAAACAAGGTATAAGAGGAAGTACGTTTTTGATAAGCTGCAGCTCTCTGTTGCCAAGAGAATCACAAAGGATTGTAAAAATTGTTGTAAATGTTAATTAAATTATTAAATATAAAGTGAAATTATTAATGAAAAAATAAAAGGCAAAATAAAAGAGAAAAAAAAAAAAACAAAAAATGAATTATGCTGACTACTTGTTGGCAGCAGCTTACTTTTCCAGTGTGCCAACAGCCAATTTTTGTTGCTCCTTTTTTTGCTCCTTGGCTCTGGGAGACCAGAGCTCCTGCCAAAGATTAAAGGGAATTAACTTTTCCCCATTCCCAGATACCATGGGGAAGATCACCAGGCAATAGATAGTTGTATATGGGGTTTTCATCTGTAAGAAGCCTGGGAAACACTGATATACATGAATCACAGCTGACTGAAAAAACTCAGAGAATGATAGTATCTGCTTCCTTCTGAGAACAGAAGGGCCTGGGAATAGATGATGGTCCTCCTTACCCTTGTTGTAATCAATTTGTTAATGTCTCGGGTAATGGAAAACACACTTAACAGTGCACGGGGAACACCAGTCTAGGAAAGGATATGTGTATTCTGGACTACAATATGGGAATTCGTAACACATTTCTTCATTTCTTCCATGATGAAAGGTGCAAAAATGCTGAACTAAGAAAATGAATCAATTGCATAAATGCAAGATGACAAATAAACTATCTAAGCAGCACAGTAGAGGAAGATTTGGGGCATTAAAGTGAATTACAAACTAAATATAAGACAATAATAATGCTGTATAAAAAAGACAAATTTCATCCAAGATATATTAATGTATGAGTTATATGTGAGAAACCAGGTTATTCATTCAACTTTACTGAGCAAGGAGTTACATGAATGCATTTGAGGTTCTGTATGCAGTTTGGGT
Organism: Chauna torquata; assembly: GCA_013399475.1. NCBI lineage: Eukaryota > Metazoa > Chordata > Aves > Anseriformes > Anhimidae > Chauna > Chauna torquata. Next base: position 96,526 of record VXAL01011247.1, read on the forward strand.
ACTAGGCTTTCAGAAAGCTGAAAGAAGTGACAATTATAGGCATCCTAGAGATCATTATATGTTAAGTTTAGTTGCTTAATTTGCTCAGTTTAAGATCAGATGTTAATGGTCTTTAAAAAAAAAGTCAGAGGGACAGATAAGATGGAAGTCTGTGACTGTTCTTTCATTTATGAATACAGTTAGGGGAAATCAATTATTGTTTTTTTTTTTTTCCAAAAAATGTCTGGATTTGATATTGGAAATATATTTCTACTCTTAAGCATAACAGGATACTAGGGAAATCTACCTAGCACCTAGTTTTGGCATCTCCTTCAGAAAAAAGTATGTAAATAAGACATTATAAAAAAATATCTGTCATAAATACCTGCTTATACCCTGTCCCATCTTAGCTCAGGTATTCGGGACTAGATGTTTTCTTGAGCTCCTGCTGTGCAGGACAGTACAGATCTTAATGGTCAATGATGAACTTGTCTTGAAAAAGACAATTTTTTAAAATTGTCTGGGCAGGGGGGAAGTAAATTGAAATAAGGACCCTCCCCACTGACTCTCCCCCCCACCCCCAAAATAATACCAAAACCAGGAAAACCCAGAGGATTTATGTAGATTATGTCTTTATTAATTTCTGTCTATAGAAAAACATATTCAATCCCCAAGATCCTTAAGAATATCATAAAATTTTTGACTGTTTCAGAAGCTGAGTCCTCAAAAGTCACTGCTCTTAACAAACCATTTTTAACAAACCATTACTGTAAATTTAGTGTGGATAAATGGTTCTTTTTTTCCCCTCTTAGCATTGTCAATTTCAATTGAAAGAAATATCAGCCAGCCTGAAGGTAGACAGACCTTTTACTTGATGGCTCTTAAATCTAATGACTGTCCGTGAGGCCACTTGTGTTCAATGGTCTTATTACACCTTTTATCTTACTGTTATTATTGTATCTTGTTACATTTAAAGACTTCATAAGGCTTAGGTTACCGCTAAACAAATACTTAAATCCTGCTATGCCATGGGACAATTACATATGATTAAATTAAATGCTCGTTTCTGGTTTTCTAAAACAAAGGGAATTCATTAGTGCAATAAGTACTCTCCTTGGAGTATGTGAACTAAGTTCCAGTCCAAAAAGCAAACAGTTCTTTGAAAGAAAGATTTGCAATGATCCCACAACAATGTCTAAACCAGTGTTGTCTGTTTTTATGCCGAGCAATTACTTTGCTTGAATGGAGCACTGGTTGTCTTATCAGTACACGTATGCCTTTTTGATTGGTTAGCTATGCAGACAACTGATAGAAGAGGAATTAGGAGATTATATTGCCCAGAGATGATGAGCAGTAGGACACTGCAGATGTAGAGCTAGGAATGTGCAGAATACAGAATTGAATTCAATAAAAAGACACCCCTCTGTATGCAAATGTAGAAACAGCGTAGGGAGAATGTACCTCCGTCATCTCTTGTGGGGTTTAGATTATGTCACTGTCAAGACATAGAGAATGGTGAGGAGTAAGAAGCGTTTTTCTTTGCTTGATTTTTTATCTCATTGTTAGTGACATCAGCTTCATAGAAAATGTTGCAAGACAGTATCAGTATTAACAGAAAGACTCCTTTGAGTACTATTCACTTAGGCAAAAATCATAATTAATTGGAAAATACTAAGATTATTATTAATGCAGTAGTAATATGTGTAAGATATCACTGTAAAACTCATAGATTCTGTTTTAATCTTTTATGTTAATGTTTCTGTTTCTGTCTTGACTCCACTGCACTTCTTCTAAGAATTAAAATCTTCTTTCAGAACATAGATGTAAGATTACAAGTACTAGCATTTTAAAACCTGTATCTGAGTTTATTTAAAAAAAAAAAACCAAACTGGAGGGTCTCTTTTTAATTTTCTTTGTCCTTGAGGATCAAGAGGTGAAAGGCTAACCCTCTGAGTTCCTTATTCTGGGCCTTTCAGAAGGTGAGAAAGGCGAGGCTTTTGCTATCAGGTCAGGCACTGTAGTCTGGTTTCTTTGGCTTCCTTTGATATGTACATTTACCTGCTGCAACTACACAGCAGCTGCAGGAGGTTGTGGTATTGTGCCAATATGTTTGTGTTCTTCCCCAACAACTGTCTGCTACATTTTCAAAGTGTATTGATCGCTCAATATCCATGGATATAATTGCACCCCCTGTGGTCATGCCTACACTAGTTTGGGTGCTGACAGCACTGGGGTAGTGGTGAAGAGAATTCTGGCAGCCACATAACTTTCAAGCGTTTCCAGCAGTCTTGTGTAGGCAGTAGCAAGCTCAGGTTGCTGCAGTTTAATTGTTGGTACTTCAAATAGCTAAGTCTAGACTGATGCTATCTATACAGGCAGCTATCGCTGCCCTGATGTCATATACTGTGTCATCTTAACATCCATATATACTATACACTATACACTAGACATTTTCCAATTGATGAGAATTTGGACTTTCAGAAATATTGGGGCATTGCTTACTAGAGAATCTTGCTTTATTTTCTCACTACACCCTTATGAGGTGGAAAAAAGCTTTTAAGGAGTAAACATTACAGGGGAAGATGCATGGGGGATCATATTTACCAGGGATCAACTGGGATGCTTTTAGCAGAAAAGCATCTCCAGAATCAAAACAGGAAGTCCTAATCATTACATTATCCACATTCTTGTTGTTTGTTTGCTTGTTTCAATAAATCATTTCTTATAACAATAATATCAGAAGCCTGTAGCTCTGCATTTGTTTTTTTTTCTCTTGCTACTTTCACTTGTGACATAATATCTACTGATTCCATGTTGGATGAGGAAAATTATTTGTGAGAAAGAGTGGTGGGATTCGTTCTCATGTTTTTAGAGCTAAGCAGCAAAAGGATTTAATAAAGATTTGCCAGATAAACTTGCTTCTTTGATAGAATTATAAAATTAGTGGATGAAAGAGAAGAATGATATGATATACATTTCCAATTAATTAAGGAAAATATTTGATATTTCATTCTATAAAACTCATCTCTCAAAATTAATTTAAAATGGCTTGAATATGAATGTTATCATGTGGAAGAACCACTGGTGGAAGATAGTAAACAAAGGGAAGTGATGAGCTGCAAACTAGTGACTTAGGAGGAAATGAGTGCTGGGTTACTGCCAGAGAAGGAGGTCAGGTTATATTCTGTTCCTTGACTAATAACTTAGAAGAAGGAATAAACAGCACATCAATTAAGTTACAGAGGATACTACCTTGAGAGGAAAAATAAGGTCTAAAGTGCTGTGAAGTGTACTTCTGCACTTTAATGCAGAAAATCATCTTGAATCCTAAATGTAAGGTGAAAAATATCAACAAGCAGATCTTATGTAAGATTTTCCAAAATCCAACTTTTGTCAGGAAAGCTGCAGTTTGGCAAAATTCTTGTGCAGATTCTAAGCTCTAATTGACTTCAGTAAGTGTTAATCTAAGATCACGTGTTGAATAATGAAGCAGTTAAGCATGGGTTTAACATTAAGCTTATGCTTAAGTTCTTTGCTGAAATGGAAATGTAAATTCTGTAAAGCACAGATGAAACCTAAAAAAAAAAGTATAAGAATATTAGAAAGATGTACGTGTGATCCTGCCTTAGTAAGCTTTCTGTTGGATGTCCTAGGTTATTACTGCTTAGGAATAGAATTAAGGAGAATGAAGAAAGAAAACATCATTTAATTTGCCATGATATGAATCACAATTAAACTTTTGTGTCCTCAGACATGCTCCTTGTGCACTCCCCTCCCTCCCTTTTTCTTTTAAATATAATGCATAAAGAGAAATTAAATAGATGCTTGAGAAAGCGAATTTGTTAGTGCAAGGGAGGAAGTTTAAGAAGAAATCATACTTTACTGAAATCAGTGGTAAAACTCCCACAGAATCTAATGAGAATTATAATTTTGCCAGGACATGAGGATTGCACACTCTCATGCAGACTTGCACCTCATACTGTAACCTTTGCAACCTCAGAATCAAGATAGATCTAGAAGACAGCGATGAGGAGAGGGACCTGGGAGTGTTGATCGATGCAAGGCTGAACATGAGCNAGGAGGGGGTCGGCCTCTTCTTCCAGATAACTAATGATAGGACTCGAGGTAATGGCCGCAAGTTGCGCACAGGAAAATTTAGACTAGACATCAGGAAAAACTTTTTCTCTCAGAGAGTGGTCAAGCACTGGAACGGCCTGACCAGGGAGGTGGTGGAGTCACCGACCCTTGCGGTTTTTAAGAGGCGCCTGGACAAGGTGCTACAAGATATGGTTTAGTAGCTTAGTGGGTAGTAATGGTGATAGGATGACGGTTGGACTAGATGATCTTGAATGTCCTTTCCAACCTTGTGATTCTGTGATTCTGTGATTCTGTGATAGTATAGGATTTTCATTGTGGTCTATCATGAAAAAGAAATTGCATAATGTGAAAGAACTTCCTCTTATGAGTTGGAGATGGGGTGAGGAGTAAAGAAGGTGTAAAAATAATTTGAGAGAATATGGGGACTTCTAAGGTATGCCTCCACTTTCAAGGTATCTGTTTGAATTCACAAAAAAAAAAAAAA
>VXAL01011247.1:101212-116161 GCA_013399475.1 Chauna torquata
AAGGGTTCTGTTTGAATTAAAAAAAAAAAAAAAAAGAAAAGAAAAGAAAACAGTGGAGAAGCCTGCCAGGAGTACGCATGTGGCCATGTAGCTCTTCTGTCCAGCTTCTGCTCAGAAGGCTCCCAGCAAGGGCTGAACGGTACCATCCTAGAATCAGAACACGAGCAGCCAGAGAGCACATTTGAAATGCAAGCAATTCGTAGAAGAACAGCTGTGTGCAGCAACGCTTGCCTGCTGTGGATCAGCATGGGAAGCTGATGTTCATGTCATGCTCCCATATGTGGAACAAGATGAACACCGTGAATCCCTTCCCTACCTGACACTGCTTACATGCAGCCACAAATTACTTCTTGATTAAAATCAGTTTTGCAGGAGGGATGCCTCTAGATTAATTTTTTATTTGCAGCAAAGCTGGATACAAGGGAGAATACAAACCTGTGAATTAATTATTTTGTGGCTGGAAAGGCAGGAAGGCTTCCAACAAATTAAATTTTCAAAATACTTCCAACTTGTCACCCAAGTAAGCCGGTGTGCACTTGGAGACCAATTGAAAAATGGAGGTAGATATCATCACAGAATATATAAAACAGCACGAATGTGAATGTTAGCCAAAAGAGCTGAGAAACTACAGAACTAGACTTTACCTGAGCAACATGCCCAGCCAGCTTCAATTTCACACATGCGATGTCCTTGGGATGGGTATTTAGCATTTGACAGTTGACTGCCTCCTCAACCGTGGCCAGACCCAATTTATTATTAAAGGCAAATGAGAAGACAGGGACTTTATTGACAATAGAACAGTCCTTTAACCAACATGATATATTTTCTACAAAGAGAAGATTACCTGGTCAGCATCAGACCTGAAAAATGTTGTGAATGCAATGCTGGGACATTTGCCTTGGACTCCCAGCAGAAGAACGCTGATGCTAATGATGCTAGTTGACTGTTAGGGGAATAGTGATGTAACCAAGTTGAGGTTCAGAAAGGACAGAGGAAAGACACATATGCCTAAGCAATTTCCATCTGGTTTTCGAGGCTCTAGCAAAGAAGTTGAGGCACTCCACAGAAGTTAGAGCTGTGCAATTTCTAGTACCAAAGTGGGATGGAGAGAGAAGTGCAGATCCAGAGGCTAACAGAAGTGGGGAGGAACAGAAAAAGCCTTCATAACATCTACATTTGTCCTCTTCCCTGATAAATTCATGATTTCTATAGCGAGAGAAGTCATATTATTGCGTTAGTATAAATGTATAGACACTCTAGTCAGGCTGTTTGTTCACATTTACTGCAAAAAATAAATGCGTCTGTTATGATTTCCAAGAGCATATGTCATTAAAGTTTCATTAGTGTGATGGGAAGAGAATTCAATGGTTTATATATTCTTGAATATTCTGGCTTGTCTTTTTTTCAGCATGACATAGATGAGTTTTAGATATGTGAGTCTGTGAAAAAAGTGTTATGCTTTTGGTTTGGTGGTGCATATCCAGCTTTCTCTGATCATTCACTGCAGAATCTCAATGGTGTGTTAGTAGGTTCAGACAGAGAGCCAAGGTATGAAGAGCAATACCTATGAGTGAGTCATGACGACTCATGCTTGAGTGTGTGCTCTCAGAAGCCGGCAAAGCTACATTTCATTGTAAAAGGAACAAGTAGGACACAAGTAGGATGAACACTTTTTTGTACACCTGCGTTTAAAAAAAAAAAAAGTTTTTGAAGCAGTTTAGTTAATCCTTAGGAAACAGATTTGAAGCACATCCAGGTCATCTTCCCAGTGGAAGCTGACTGAAAGATAATATAGGAAAGTGGAACAGAGTATATTGCAAGCAGCTACCAGCTGTTCTATATGCTATATTCTGTGTGCTCAAGGAAAGCAAAATTATGAATGCTCAGTAAACAAAAGTATTGATAGCTACCAAAAAATACTGGCACTAATGTGTAAGCATTCCTTGTGGTGTAAATTTCTCTTATGAAGGATGCTCTGGAATGAACTGTTAGGGAATTGTTACCTATCAGTTAGGTAAGTCGGGGGGAAGAAGTAAAAGGAGCGTTTCACTGGCGCTTTCTGGTGGCAACTATCGAGGACAAGTGATTTCTATTTTAGGATGTTCTTTTCTCTGGTAGACTAGAGGAATTATGGAAGAGGTATTTGCAAAAGAAGCCACAGCAGAGGTGGTTGAAGTTCCTGATAACAGGTACAGCAGCTGTAAGATGTTGGCAGTGGCTGGATATGTGCTGTGGCATATTCCAGTAATAGCTAGAAATGGTCATCAGAACAGAGCCACTTGCTCCATCATTCCTGCATAGTTCCCAAATGGGACAAGGAAATAAAATTCCAGCCTGACTGAACTGCTTCCTTCACATCTTGACCTCCCTATGGTCGTTTGTAGTATTAGCAACAGCATGCAGCACTTCAGTATTCCCGGCTGAGCACCATGTGGATCTGTGCAGGATTAATAACCTAAGAAATCTAGGAAGCAGTAATGAATAAAGAAATGCCATGGTGACAATTGCGGCAAACTAACATTGACTATGCAATGTGATATTGGAGTAAAAATAGCTAAAATAATTTGGGGCTAAATTCTCACAGGTGTCTTGCCACGGAGAATATTATTTTCTGTACAGCTGCAGTGTGACTGTATTCAGAATGCTGCTTTAAATGTAGGGCACCACATTGCCAGAAAAATATTGAAGATATTTCAGAGAAGAAGATTAAAATCAATTAGGGAGGTGGAGGGATCATTTAGGAGGAAAGATTAGAAGAGTTAAATATGCATAGCTTGGATGGTTGACAAAAATCTACTAATATGTGAAGGGTAAGAAAACACCGGAAGATGGAGATTATTTAGGGTGTTTAATGGAATAATAGGATATGATATGTCCCAATCTAAGTTCCATTATTCCAAGATACACCGTATTTTACTAGACTAAATAATCCCCCTGACAGTGATGTCTATTAGGCTGTCACAGGACTGGCTTGCGCAGCAAGGTTAGCTTCTAAATTGCAGTACTTTTCGGAGATGTGACAATACATTTTCTTACACAGCAGAACTTCAACAACAAATACAAACCACAAGGCTTGTCAGGCTCTGCAGCAGCAGCTTTTGCCCTGCCACTTCCTTCTCTTTCACCTTCTTTTAGACATTTTTTTGTTTTGCTATCTGCTGTTGACAAACTGTTGGCTCCTTTGGTTTTCTACCTCTCCAACTGGCAAATCTTGGGCAATTACGCTTTATCTTCCTGGACCAATTGCTATCCTCACTGACCAGTGGCCATTTCTTACAAGCATAAATAAGTATTTGGATAACAAAGAGAAACTGCAGAGACTGTAGCTACAAACAACCAGATGCAGAAGGGACACCAGCAGACAGGACAAATGTGTGTACATCTAATTTTTGCATCCATTTATTCAATATATAACAGCCCTTTTAATTTGGAGCGGACCATTCTGTGATGTGGGCTTTCAGTTTTGTTTGCAAATCAACAAGATACAGATGGGATAAAAGCCCCATTTCTAAAACTAAAGAAAAAATCCTTGCAAATCAGCAAGATGATATTTACTGTAGTGTTTAGTCATTTCAGGTTTCTGATCCTCTTTGTTTTCCTTATTGTCCCAGCAGCTCCTACACTACAGTATTCCATCAGAAGCTGAAAGGTATTTCAGTTTCACATGCTAGTTTGTCATGGTTACTCGTACCTGCAGATTTGTCTGGTGAGCTGTTTAATGACACTCACTTACTAGTGTTACTTGAAAATCATGAAGTTTCAGAGAAAATATTATTCCTCAGCTAAGATTTCTATAGTTAATCTCCCTATTGCTTTGCATGCATGTATGTTCACACACAAGCACATATGATTTGCCCTGTCAAATGACATTTGGCTCTTATTGCAGTGCATACTTCACAAGCAGCATAACAGTGAGCAAATAGATCAATATGAAGCTCTCTAACTGTCTGACAAATACAGTATAGAATGTGTGTTTGAGTGGCTTATATCTTAATCAAGTTTTCTTTCAGGGCCAGCAGACAGAAATGCTTTTTCTGTGAATGTCTTGGCAAGTCTTTATGGATACACTGCCCATGAGCAATTTTCATGAGGTTTATATTCTTGTGTTGTTTCTAAGTTGGGAAAAAATAGGTAACAGAAATAAAACTGGACTTTTCAGAGAAAACTATAAAATCAATGGACCTGTATAATCCATTCAAAATAGCAAGAGAATGTGGCCCAACTTTTATAGCTGTTATGCTGAAAAATTACAACTGACTCTAACGAGCTTTCTAGAGGAGATGTATCAAAATGTTTGAGATAAATATTTGGATACTTTAAACACAGACACAACTTTCGTAATTGGAGAAGGGCACAAATACAAACGTTGTGCCTGGAAATACTGGAATCCTTTTGATTACACATAGACTTATGTCCCTACCCAGCAGGTAGGGAGCTATTTTTTTTTCCTCATCCCCGGAGATCTATATACGTTGTTCATTATATGTGTGTGTGTTGAAAATACACGGGTCTGGGCCTTGATATCTTTCTGGAGATTAAAATAGTTTGAGGGGCTATAAAGTAAATCAGAGGAGATTTTAAGTTCATTGCTGGGGAAAAAAAAACAACAACAACAACAACAAAATGCACACCTCCTCCTCCACAATCTGCAGCTGCTTTTACAAGAGTGGTAGCACTTTACCCAGAATATATAGGTGTCATGCGTCTAGTGATGTGGAACTTCTGCTTTGCCTGGTCTGCGCTCGAGAAACAGCCCAGGCGCATGCATGGTTCTGGCAGCATTTTAAGTTGCTTTATGCCAGAATTATACATATGAAGGAAAGAAGTTTTGTCTCCCTAATCCTGGTCTGACTGGCTCAGGAACAGCCTGAGCCTGTTCCTTGTGGCATCGCTTTCAAACTATTCTCTCCTGAAATATTTCTGGAGCTTTGATGTTACTAGTGGCACTGACATGAATAAGTAGGGTCCTGGCCCACATTAGTGGCCTCAGCATCTGCCTTCTGTGGTGGAGTTTTCTATATCAGCAGGTTGTATTTGATGAACTGACTAGTTTATATCCATTGCTATTCTCAAATACATTTTGTTTCCTCTCTCATTTGTTCTCTATCAAGAGCTAGTGAGAAGTTATATGCTTTCATATAATTGATATATTTGTGCAAGGATCACTTCTTTGTATGATGAAGTGCGGGCTATTGCCGATGCCACCAGGCCTGCAGCGGTCACTGACACGACGGTACCAGTATGCTTGAACCATCCATTCGTGCGTTCCCCTTGCTGGCCTGAGAAAGCACCTGCTCCACCCTCCGTGGCCCTCGTGCCCATGGGAGCAGGTACTTACGGTGTGGTCGGAAACACAGGTCTATTTCTTTGTCCTGCCCCAGAGGCAGTGGTCGTGCCCAGGGCTGCCAACAGGTACCCCCAGATCGGACCAGCATGTGACTTGCATACCTTGCTATCCCTGTTTTTGTTTCTTGAGCTTCATTTTCACCACCCTTGTATCTCTCTTCCTGCACCCCAGTCTCATTCCATCTGAGCGACGTACTCTGTTTACTCTTTTTCCCATTGTTCCCAGTTTTGCTGCAATTGTACTCATATTTGGTTTTCATGATGCAGTTACCTTGGTAATCTCAGCCTTGTATGGAATTGCTACCATGGTTACCTAGGTGCTGTTGGCCTTCTAAGGTTGCTCCCGGAAGTGTCCCCAGTGGTCCCCTCCAACTATCTGTGAGGTTGGGCCACTTCTGCTATAGCCCACTCTTTACCACCTGTGACACCCAGCTGTCCCTCACGCCAGTACCTGCAACTTTTGTCAGCTTCTCACATGGTTTTCTGTCATGTCCATCAATTTCTCATACCATGCCCTGTAGTCTTCAGTGTCCTTGCCAGTTAGCTGAACCTCTCGTAAAGTAGTCATTCACCTGCAGCCCTAACACTTTTAATTCTGTGTTAGAGAGTTTAGGTGCTTAAACTCGTATGAACTCAGAGATGCTGGAGGAGCTCTATTTATAGTGCATGAACGTATTGTTTATTGGGTAGATAGTTGATGTTGCTGCCTGTGATTGCCCAGTGAGCAAACTATATTTCAAAAGCATCATTCCATATCAGATACCAAGAACAGCTTTTCATAAAGAGATGAGTTATAAGATGACACCCTTATTAAACTTCTTTTCAGAGCTAAATGTTAGAGGAACCCCCCAAAGACTTCACAGCCTTGTTGGTAACTTTTTCCGATAGAGGGGGATGGGGGGCATACTGGGATGTACAGGTTACTGAATGCCATAGGTTTAGGAATTTGCAAAGGAATGGGGCAGCCAAGTGCCTCCAAGCTGCAGGAGGCAGCTGGCAGCATCTCCAGCTGGTGGAAGGATGCCTGTCTTGACAAGCATTAGCCACAGCCAGCTGGTAAGCAACAGAAAAATGGGAAGAGGGCCTGAAATTCAAGCGCTTCTCTGAACATGTGGCAATTATACATACTCTTAAAAAAGACTGATGAGATTGCTGCAATCAGATGTGACAGCTGTGTAACCTCCACCAACTCTTACCCTTTAAAAAACAGAAATGTCTCTTACTACCGTCATTTATATTTTGACAAAAGAGATTCACTGTTATGAAAACAGCATGAATACTTAAAATAGAGTAAGAAATGGTGATTTTTGAAACTGTGCAAGAGGTACAGTGCCCATTTCATGTCCAGAAGCATTTTCTTTTCTCTATTATCAGGCATCATGGTGGTATCTTTTCTCTTTAGTACAATGCATATCACTTGTTTGCTTTGGTTAGAAGTGAAAGAACTCAAGCCTTCATTATCCTTAGCAGTGGGCTTGCAGAAATATGTCTCAAGGATTTTTTTTTTTTTAATAAATCTAAACTGTAATATGATAGGTAATGAAGATGTTGCACTTTGCAAGAAGCAACTACTGGACAAAGCAGTGAGAGTCCTTGCAAATTATGATCCCTAGAAAAGTGAAATTCTAATTGATTCTCTCCCTCACATTGATCGGAATGTCAGAAGAGGTGAAAAAAAATGCATGTACAATCAGTCACTAGTGTAAAAAGACAGCATAATTCAATGTTTCAGTTTAAGAGTAAAACTGATCTAGAAATATCTGTTCAAAGAATTGTCAGAAGAAAAAGTTGGCTTGCCCAAAATTAAAGTTTTATGTGGAACAACTTTTGATTTTATTAGCAATAGAATTCAAAACAACTGAATTTCAAATTATTGTATCTAAATTATTATTGTTTTAATTATGCAGATGCTTTCATTGTTACTGTGTTTAATAAAGCATTAAACTGGATTTCCTTATCTCTTTTTATGGGTGTTGCAGTTTCACTCTCCACCCATTCTTTCCAATATGCAGGGCTACCTGGAAAACCACTTCAAACACCAATACTTTATCTTCCATCTGACTCAGCTGCACAGAGCCTCACAGGAGTAACAGGACTTTCAGTAAGCTCTGGGAAGTAAGTTTGTTCATAAATCCTATCTTTTTAAAGAAAATCAGGTCTAGGAGTCTCCAGCCCTATGAATGGATGACCTTAACCATGTAGGAATGGTTATTCCTTAGGTCAAAGACTCACGGCAAGAAAATAGGTTGGACTGAAATGACACTCCCTCCTCCAACAAATAAGAAGGAAACAAGAAAATGAGATGATGATGAGTATTCAATATATAAAATAACCAACATAGCACAGGATTAGCTGGCATGATCTAACCAAAAGTCCATCTTGCCCAGTGTCTTATCTCTGCCACTGGTTAACTGATGCTTTGGGAAGCAAATGAGATTAGGGCAAGTATATACAGACATTATAAACGCCGAGCTGACACAATGTGTCATGCAGAGACTTCCTAATGAAAAAGTATTTTTTTATGTTTACTGACCTCTGGTATTTTAGTTTCCATTAACTGCCTAGTCACAATTTGAATCTATATAGATTTCAACATCCATAAAATCCTGGTGCAATAGGTTCCATAGTTTAACCATGTGTTGTGCAAAGAAATGCCCCGGTCTCCTTTCTTTTTGCTTTTAACCTGCCTCTGAATGTTTCTTTTAGTGCTTTATTGTTCTGGTGTATATGAAATACAGCAGTATTTCCTCCTTTACACTTTTCATGCCATTCATGATTTTATAGCTATCTGCCATGATTCCATTCAGCAGTCTCTTTCTAGGCATAATCAGTGGAGACTTGTACAGTAGCATGATTACGGTGTTTTTTTCTCCGTTCTTTCAGAAGTTTGATTTTTTTTTCCTGTTTACAAACTGCATTGCTTTTATCTACACTATTGCCTTGATCACCTAATGTTAAGAGACACTTCTGCAGCTCTTCATAATCAGCTTTAACTTTTAATACTGTGAAAAACTAAGTAGTAGCAATTAAAAATGTAAAAATAAAGCATATTTACATTCTAAAACTTTTTAGTTTTACCTTTTTTGGGAAAAAACAATTTCACACTGATTTAGGAAAGACATTTTGCCATTTTTTTCACAGAAAGGAAACTGTGAAACTTCCTCAGCTATTACAAGTAAGAGACAAGGATTATGAGATATTTTATAATATATATATGTAGGTACATTTTACATATGTAAAGTGTATGTGCATTTTATTTATAAATATAGTAGGCATGAGGAATGATGAGCTATGAGGTCTGTCTGTACCATTATTTTATTATGAACCTGTTCATTAATTAAAACTAGCTTCGAATCAAGTTAATAATGAGTAAATCTTACCTAAAAATAATGGGCTGGAGTTTTTTGATGGGAGAGAAGAAAGGACAAATATAATAAATTAGAATTTAAGAAATCCAAAGTGTTTGGATATAGCTTTAACTATTATTTATTTGTCACATTAAAAATCTAAACAAGAAAACCCTCAACATTAAACTATTAGAAATAGTTTAAATCTATGGGTACTGATATGAGGACATATAGTTTAAAACTCATAATTTTTCCTAATATCTTGGTTAAATTCAGCTATTCAGAATTATATGGAGATTTCTTGAGATTCATTTCAGAAATAGATAGCATCTAAGAAGATGAGTGTACGTTTTATGTAAAAAGTTGATTTACAGTCATTGCAGGAGCGACGCAGAACTTGATTTTTTTATTAATTGAAAAATAGTTTCAGAAAGATTTAAATCTTAAATTAGGTCAGGTGCATATTTGGTTTGGTCTTGAAAGAGTAGAAAATATTGAGAATGTAAAAGCATTCTATTTTGAATTATTGTAACAGAATAATTTATTTTAGAATGTTTTAAGACTTTCCTTTTTTAAATAAATCATTGTTCATTTTAAGAAAGAATACATTATTTAAGATTGACATTTTTTAAAAAGATAAAGAGACAGTTAATTAGTCACACGTTTCAGATCACATAAATTATTTTGCTGTAACCTTGAAGGTTTTAAAAACACTTTTGAAAACAATGTTTTAGCTTGGTCCAAACTAATTTATTTTCCGTAGTTTATTTAAGTTGCCCATCAGACTTAAAAATCCACTTTTCTCTAAGCTTGCATTGCAATGTTAGATAGGAGGGAAACATCTGATAGAGTTTAAAATAATATCTGCAATATAAGTTTAAACTGCAGGTTCAGAGGAGATTTTAAATATTTGATTATAGATTTTATGCAATTTTCATGCTCTGAAGCCATGGTACAGATTCCTGTTTTCACATATTCTTTCTTTCATGCATCAGACATATCCATCCTATCTTGTCATCAGGACTTTTCGCAGATTCTTAGAATCTTTATTGATAATCACGTTCAGATGCAGAAAGTATATAGCAGAAAGTGCAGAAACTGACAGACTGTGGTGGTTTCACCCAGCTAAACAGGCGACCTCCACCACAACCGCTCGCTCACTCCCCCTCCTCAAAGAAACAGGGGGAGAAAATATGATGGACCAGGGCTTAAGGGTTGAGATAAGGACAAGCAAGTTACTCACTAATTATCGTCACGGGCAAAACAGACTCAACACAGTGAAATTAATATAATTTATTACTATCACTAGCAAACTAGAGCAGTGAGAAACTAAAAGCAAACTAAAAACACCTTCCCCCCCATCCACCCTCTTCTACCTCCTCCCCCCGAGTGGCGCAGGGGAACGGGGAATGGGGGTTGCGGTCAGTCCATATCGCTGCGTCTCTGCCGCTCCTTCATGGTCGCTCTCTGTTCCCCTGCTCCAGCGTGGGGTCCCTCCCATGGGATGCCGTCCTTCCCGAACGGGTCCTGCGTGGGCTTCCCACAGGCTGCAGCTCTTCAAGAGCTGCTCCAATATGGGTCCGTACCACGGGGTCCATCCTTCAGGAGCAAACTGCTCCAGCATGGGTCCCCCACGGGTGGCAGCTCCCACCGGATCACCTGCTCCTGCGTGGGCTCCTCTCCACGGGCTACAGGTCCGGCCCGGAGCCTGCTCCTGCGGGGGCTCTCCATGGGCTGCAGCCTCCTTCAGGCCAGATCCACCTGCTCCACCGTGGGCTCCTCCACGGGCTGCAGCGTGGAGATCTGCTCCATGTGGTACCCCATGGGCTGCAGGGGGACAGCCTGCTCCACCATGGTCCTCACCACGGGCTGCAGGGGAACTTCTGCTCCGGTGCCTGGAGCACCTCCTGCCCTCCTTGTTCACTGACCTTGGTGTCTGCAGGGCTGTTCCTCACTCCTCTCACTCCCAGCTGCTGTTGCGCAGCAGTTTTTTTTCCCTTCTTAAATCTGCTCTCACAGAGGCGCAAACAACATCGCTCATTGGTTCAGGTCTGGCCAGCGGTGCGTCCCTTTTGGAGCCGGCTGGAGCTGGCTCTTATCTGCCACAGGGGCAGCTTCTGGAATCTTCTCACAGAAGCCGCCCCTGTGGCCCCCCTGCTACTAAACCTTTACCACATAAACCCAATACACAGACTACATACTGTACTTCTCTAGATGGATAGCATGTGCTGTTTGTCATTAACCAGAATAACTGTTCTTTGACACCTGATGAACCATGAAGAAGATGTAGAGCTCTTTCTATATTTCATAGTCAAAAATACCATCTTTAACATGAACAGCCTTTCATTTTTTACCTTTGAATAACAATTTGCCAAAAAGAATAACAATTAGCAAGTGATTTGAATACTGCTACATGCAGGTAGAATCCAAACATGCAAAATTAAAAGAAAATTTTAAAAAGTATAAAGTTGCTTGAGCTAAGCTTCTGACAGTATTCAAGTACATGGGAGTATTTATATTTTTCTTTCGTTTCTTCCTGCAAGACCTGAAGAGGTTTATTTTAATTGCATAGAATAATTGTAAGGATTTTAAGAAGTGTAAAACAAAGGTTTTAAGTACCAGAAAAGGAGAGTTGCATGTGAAATTTATAGACTTCAAAGAACACTATAAAGCATTTTCTTAATTACCTCCAAAAGCTGTACATTAATAATGGATTCTAGAGACAAAGATAATATCAGGAGTAAAGTGCTTAACTATTTGAGTTGCAAGCCTATTTAGAGATTTCCCTAAAATAATGTGTCCAAGTTTCCTATGTATTTATTGGCATGTCATCCAACCTCTGCAAAAGCCTGGAGCCCTAGAGTTTCCATTCAATTTCTACCACAGGCTTTATGCTAAAGAAAAATTAAATGACATAGCATGTTGATATCAAGGCTTTGAAGAAGGGAGGGGTGTAGATACTACAGGAGCAAGACCACAATTACGAACTACATGAGAATTATATGGATGAAATTATGGCTTAGTTTGTAGATTTAGATTGGATACTAGATATTAAAATAACTAAAATTTTGAAGTAAGTAGTGCCAACCTTTGCTGGGCAATCTGAACTTAAAAGATTATGGCTTTTTGGGAGGTTACAGGGAATGGCTATATAGCTGTAAGACCATATTAAATCAAAATTCTTTGTAGGATTATGGATATCGCTCATGTTTACACAGCTTCCAGTTTCACAGTCCACAGAATGAATAACATTCAGTTTGGACCCAGAGGGATGGGACTTTAAACACTGTCTATGGAATCAGTGAGATGCTTGAACCTTATAAAGCATCTGCCTGAAATTATTAGGGAAATTTAGCTTCTGCCTTATAGATAAGGCCTGGAGAGACTGCAGAAGTGATGTTGTGCTTCTTTTCCTCCTCATTTATCCCTGTCTGTCCATGACTCAGACAGACCAGGCACTGAGAAGGCAGTTTAGACTGTTACAACCAAACATTGTGAGGTGCTTTTGTTCGCGTGGTAGCTGAAGTTCAATGTTTTCCATGAAAATACTATGGCAGTCTTTGCAGGTTTGAACTGGATTCCCCAGGGTGGAAGTGCCATATCCTGTAAGTATGTTCTCTAATCAGATGGCCGTAAAAAAATCTAAAATTTAATTAAGAATTTAAGTGAGCAAAAAACTTGTTATACACCTTTTATTAAGCCAAAGGCATTTTTAGAAGTATTGCTTTGCAAGAATGCTTATGTAAAAGTCAACAATATATGTTTCTCCTTCTTTTTAGAAAATATATGGCCTTTTTTTCTTTCCCATGTGTGAGGCTCTGAAGTTAAACCTGAATTAGATATTGCATTATTTTCTTTCCCTCTGCTATTCTGGAAAATGTAATGGTGTGCATGGGCATTATTCTTCATGGTAAATTGTTTAGGTTTTGCTCTTAAACATATTTCTCCAGTAAAAATGTGCATTTTGTATTAAAATGAAATAATGCTATTGCATTTATGTATTTCAAATCATTAACTCTCTCTTACTTTACTGCTTCTAGATACACTTTTACTGTTCTTTTCTTCTCCATGTCTTCAGTCATCCAAGCAAGCAGTGTTTGCTCTTAAGTAACTGAAATTCTTTTAACATAACTTGAGAGATGTACAGCTAAAGAATCTGTGAGTATAAGTTTTAGGGACAAAATATTCTCCTCCTCCTGTTTTATAATTATATGAAAACTTTCCTTTTTTCCGTAAGACAAGAAGTTGGGTATATGGATACCAAAGCTACAAATTTGGTAGTACTGCAGGTACAGAGTACAGAGTGCTTGTTTACTCTATAGCAAGTGCTTCACTAACCATTGAGCTACTGACTGTTCACTCACATTTCTGCTTTTTGCTGCCACTGCACTCTGGGATAGAAGACATTTAACCAAGAGTTAATTCTGTCTGAAGGTCTCCTCTCAGAATCTCTAGTACTGTAAAAAAATAACAAAAAAAAACAAAAAGAAAGAAAGAAACAAAAAACCCTCTGCAAAGAGTGTTATATTTTATCCTTTTTTTTTTTTCCCACTGACATTTTTCTCCATGGAAGTGTTTAAAACCAAATCCTCTACAGATTAGCAGTTTTTCTTTTGTTTTAAAGATCTCTTTTTTTTTTTTTCTCTAAACCTTTTAATGATGATGTATTACATTTGAATTTGTTTGTCTCCTTCTCATTCCCTGGTGTTGGATAATTGCTCATTTGTAAATTATTAACTAACTATGCGTGCAATCTAGTACATGGTAAGAAGCAAGCATAACTATATTCTGTTAAAAGTAATTATGAGTTTAATTTAATTTCTTATTGGCATTTTTTTTTTTACTATGGAATCTACTTTTAAATGTGTTGGAATGAAGTCCAAAAAAATAGCTTTTCATTTGCAAATGTTATTTATTTAATATAGTAATATCATATACTAATTATAGTGGGATGAATTGTATTAACTATTTTAATTCTGGAAGATATGGCTACTATGTGAATTTGGTTAATAGATGAGCCCGTAGGGACAGTTCATGTGATGAGACCTTCAGGATGTTTAACAATCTTGTCTTGATGCAGAAGGTCAACCTGCAACTTCTGTGAAGTCATGTAAGTGCTGGCAGAGAGGAAAGTTAAGCACAGGCTTAGGTGCTTTGCTCGCCTGGGACCAAAGTACTTAGCTCTGGATGTGTCGTAAAGATCAAGGAAAACAGTTTAGAAACGTATGGATATACGTTTACCTCCATTTACTTGGATGCGTTATCTGGTCTTCAGTAATAATTAGAATCCTAATAAACAAACAAGCAAAGAACCAAAACTGCAAACCAAACCAAAACCAAAAAAACAAAAACCAAGCAACCTCCAGCCTGCCTGCTGACCTACTCTGTTACTGTCATCAGTACTTTCTCACAGAGATCAATGGAATGGCAGTGCCACTATTTCCTCCACAGGCAGGCATGTGGAGCTTATAACAGTATCAGTGCTATTATCCTGTTTAACAGCAGTGTAAATCAGAACCCTAGAGAAAAATAGCATGTTGTCTAGGTTCCCTATAAAATCAGTAGCATGCCAACTAAAACTTATAATCAGATTTCTTGGAATGTTTGAATCAAGGAATGGTTTAAATAGGTTTCAATACCTTCAGTTATTGTTGTAATGGAAAATTGTCGGGGCTTGTTATTGACTGGATAACATCACTGATATCTTTTCAAGTGACAGGATATTTTTTACTATACACCAATCTTTGCATCATTAAGCACATGAAAAGCTTTTATTAATTAATGAAGGAAGCAGTGATCTGCTTTATTTGACATTGGTGGAAGAAATATGGAGGAGACTGTCATTAAAATCT
Source organism: Chauna torquata (assembly GCA_013399475.1). Taxonomy (NCBI): domain Eukaryota; kingdom Metazoa; phylum Chordata; class Aves; order Anseriformes; family Anhimidae; genus Chauna; species Chauna torquata. The sequence continues at coordinate 115,758 of VXAL01011247.1, forward strand.
TGGTCCAGCTGAGGTCAATCTCCAGAGCATTACTCATTTAAATGAAATTAGTATTTTACTCCTAGGCCAACAATGAGTTTAAGTACTAGCAGATTCGTTTAGAATTTGTGCTTAACTATTTTTCTGGAATAGCAATTAGAAAAGTTTGCAAATCTTAAAAAATATAAAAATTTGAAAGACTTTAGGCTAAATAATGCTTAAGGAACACTATTTAAAGAAACATTATTATTATTATTAAGTACTATTATTTTAAAGTCTAAATTCTTCTTGCAAAAAATGTGGACTATATAGCCCATATACCAAAACCAGAACAGCACTTAATATCATCACATGCCTTTCGTGTCTTCACAGAAGTAATCAGCTAAAATAAAAACCCAGACAAATAATAATAACAATAACAATAA
>VXAL01011248.1:0-17983 GCA_013399475.1 Chauna torquata
TCTAACTTCTTAGGTAGTAACTAGTAAAAGTGGACTTCTTTTAAGAATTCTAAATATCCTGGATGCCCAAGGGCTACTCAAATACTCTGAAAATTAACATTAACTTGATCATTGTCCCCTACGTTCTTGGCTCCTACATAACAAAGTGGGCCTGGTGGGAAGCTTTCCGCAAAATTCAGTTTTATACACAATGTCAGTTCGTTCAGTCCAACTGTTTCAGCTGAGGTGCTCTTCACATTCAAAATTCTGATGAAGCCAAGAAGTGGCTCTCATGGATCAGTGCTCAAACTATATGAGAACTGACAAACCTGAACTTCCTGTGAAGCAGACTGCCCTAAAATGCAGATCTGTAAAGGAGCCTAGCTTGAGTGCAGGGCATACGTCATAGGATCTAATCTTCTCAGCAGCTGTGGGATTGAGATGAGCATCAGTCCTACTGGGCAGCAGCAGTGACAGTATCTGTGGGAACACCTTTTGTTCTCCAAAACGTCATGGTATAGTGTTTCTCTCCGATGTTCTTTTCACTCAGGAGAAAAAAAAAAAAAAGCTTTAAACAAATAATCAGTAAAATTTTTCAGTTTGGGGGGCTTGGCTGTAATTTTAATAAAAATCTCTAAAGCTTTCCTTATGGATAGAAATTGAGTCTTTGTGGACCTTTCCATAAAATAGTATCAAATAATATCACTAAGGAAGATATTCTAAATTTCCAAATCCTGGAAAGACTGTATTTTATTTTTTTTCACCACAGTCCATTGATGCAAAAAATTACAGTGTCCTAGTCAGTAGAAATGTCAGCTGCACAAAATCCACAATTTCCTAATGATATGCGTCAAAATATCCTGTGTTAATTTTACTTATAAGCAATGTACGCAGCTGAGCAGTTCTTAAAAAAAAGAAAAGAAAGAAAGAAATGTCTCTGAGGTTTTGACTGTTCATCCTTGATATAGATTGCTCCTATATTAATTTTTTGAAAATCATTATAACCCTCTTCCATGAACAAGATTAGAAGATAACATGTGTTGACTTTATGGAGGGAGTGGAGAAAGAAGGATAATTCTTTCCTTGAGAAGTTTTGGTATTTCTATTTACTGAAATTTTTGAATGTGTGCAATCACAGCCTCAGCAAAATACAGAACACAACACTTCATATCATTTACATTTTTTTTTTTTTTAATTGATGTAAGTGTGTGTGCCAAAACAAGCAAGACCAACTAGAGAAGGAAGGCTTGGTTGTCCACCTTGAAAGGCCTTTCCCTCAATTTGTCATATATAAATGCATAAAACTATGTCTTCGTGGACAAGACAACTAGTTGCTTGCACCAGTGCTAAGGCCTGGGGGTAGAAAGGTGAAAGGTACAACTGACTTTGGTCCACAATAACGTATCTTTAACCAGTTTACACTAAAAAAACATACGCTGCCATCACCATAAAATTATTTTTCAGCAGTTACGACAAAATGTGAATTTAGCAATTTGCCTTTTCTGTCTTTTCAGATCTCACCAAAGAAAGTTTCTTGCTGCTTAACTTCAGATAATGCAGCTGCAGAGTGGAATCATATATCACGTTCATTCTGTTTAGAGTGATTTATAGCCTGAGCTGAAAATTAAATAAAAATGTTCTGTAATTAACATGTACTGATACTGCTTTTACTTTTTGCACAAACTAATCTTTACTCCAAATAGGCTGAATTCAATTCTGTTTTCCACCTTATTGACCTCTTAAAGTACCCATCATGATTACTAATCAGAGGAGTTTGTTTGTTTCTTTCAGATGAGACTGAAAGTGTGTCCATACAAATTTACTATGATTCAAGGGAGATAGCCTGTTGGTTCATTTCCCTAATGTGTATTTTAATGTTACCTTTATAAGAAAATTAAGCTAATGTCTTGCTGGAATACTGAAGAAATCACAATACTTTATCACTAAGCTGTATTTGTGTACTGTTACTGGGCAATATTTTTGTTATGATACCATTGAGGATGGAGATGTATTTTACTGCATGCATCTGAACAGTATCAGTAACAGCAATGATGCTGGTCACAGACTGAGAATCTGTTCATGTGCTAACATCTGGTTATGTCGGTTCTTAGAAGGGTCCTTGGAAGGCAGCTGGAAGCTGGATGGATTGCAGCTGGATGGATTATCTTTGATTCATAGCACCATGTGAAGTACATACAAAAATCATTTAGAAGGACATTTTTGATTTTATTATTATTATTATTATTAATGTTAATATTATTTGTCAAGAATGCCTTGCAGCAACATTTAAACTTAAGGGTTATCTTTCTGTAGAAGAGGAGCCATCTCAGAAAGATCTGACCTGTATNAGCACAGGATCCTGGACAGCAACAGAAAGATAGAGTTGATGAATTTTAGGTGTATTTCAGCAGGTTTATGCCCAGCAAAGGATTCTGAGTTCTCTTTGTTTTTTTCCCTTCTAGCATATTTATAGAAATGACAGACACAGCTTCTTTCCCTGTTTTTCCGTTTCCCTTGTACAAACCCTTATCTCTACAATGAGTTTGCAAAACAAAAACAAACAAAAAAAGTAAAACAGAACAAAAATATCCATTGTAATTACTGTTCCATTAAATTAGGAATAAATGGTTTTAATGTGCACAAGAGATTGGGTAGGTTGCACACTGTGGCAGTTTTTTGAAACGTCATGTTTCGAGGTGGCTTGTTTGCTTGTTTTCCCTAATAGTTGTAAAGGTTTCGGCTGAGAAACAACATCTGATATATATGAGGTTGATCAAAAAAGTGAGTAAAGCCATCTCCAGAGCTAGTTAATTGTCTGACTCCCTCTTATAAAAAGTTTGTATAATTTACAGAATAATTTAATGTAATAATTATTATTCTCCCATTTAACAGTAGTTGAAAGATTGTAGATAGAGGAAAGAGCATAAAGTTTGCAATAAACAGTTAGATTTTCTTTGTCAGGATGACATTTCCACCTACCTGAGACTAGAACAATAAGAGTAACATAAAACAGGAACTAAGGAGTGTCTGTCGAAGAGGTGGGAGCCCCATTGTTTGAGGGAGACTTTGTTAATCCCTAGAGGTTGCTCCAAATGTTTCAAAATTCAGAGTATTTTGGAAGCATTCTGTGTAGATTCTAGATCCTTAATAGAGAAGCATTTCAGCATTTATTGCTGCATGTCTGATTTTTTTCTGGCTTCAGGGCTGCCAACATGTTTGCCTGTGGCCCCTTGATCTTGTTAATTTACATCAGTTTTCTCTAATATTGCCGTCAACTATGGACTGACAGCTGCTTGTGCTGCTGCTTCTGCTTCAGGCAACTGTGTATTTCACCTGGCTCTAATCTTTTCCAAACAGCCCTTAGAAGCAACCAACAACCATCCTCATAACATACAAGTGGCTATTAGACATGTCACCACCATCTAAAAGCAAGCACATCCCCGGTTTGCTCAAGCATTATATTGGTGACTAATGCTCATCCAGAATAAATACTTCTTCACCAGGTTAAAAGATTTTCTGTTGATCTAAATAATAGTCCCTTATTCTGTAGTTGTAGAAGTCATAGCACTTCACAAATCCTTTTTCTCACTTTAAGTCTGCTTCAATTTTCTTTCATTACTTTTCCCTTATTCAGCGATTAAACCAGCTTCGAATTACCATTGTTTACTGTATGATTTGGTTTTTCACACGACATTTCAAAATCATTTATTGAATATATCCTAAGTAAAGAAGAAAATGTATTGTCCTATCAAGCAACAGGTCTACATTCCTTTTCATTTCTTTATATTTAAAACAAAGGCATTTAAAATCAAATCTAATCTAATAAAATTAAGAACAATCAGTCTGCAGTAAAATGATAGATTATTAGAAATGGGAAGATACTAATGCAGAAAACCAAGAAGCACTAGAGATAAAACTGGCTTCAGGTGAAACCAAAAGATGATTTCTGGGGACCAGGGGGAAGAGAAGTGGGTAAGTTAGAGAAAGAAGCAGAATATTCAATGTGTTCAATTCAAAATAATTATGCAATGTTTTGGGTTGTTCTTTTTAATTGTTTTTTTCTCCTTTAGCTCTATGTTGAATTTTAGTAAGACTTTTAAGGTTAATTAAGCTTAAAATTGGTGAAAGCAAAACCAGTTTCCCATTTTCTAAATGATTTTTTTTCTCGTCTTCTGTTTTGTAGAACAAGACACCAAATTTGACCCGTACTCGTGCATTCTTTTTGACACTTAAGATTGTTTATATTTCATCAAACGAAGCTGATCCATCTCAAGGTGTACAGAACTTTGTTCTGAGCAAATAACTTTTTTACTTATTTATTATATTCTATAAATATGGAATAAGTTGAAATATAGAATGCTGTTTTTACTACAGGAAAGGCTTAGCTGTACCTGAACAAACAATTGACTTCAAGTTAATAATTAACAAAGGCATACTTTTATGTTAAATTGTGGTTATATCTTTTAAATGTCAGAGCTTGTCATAACAAATATTAATATAAATATAAATGTTGGTGGATAAAGCTCTACTCTCATTTGAAAAGTGATCACATATTGTAGTAAAGAACTTTGAAATTTGGTAGGCTCAAGGCATCAGCCAAACAGTGATTGCTCATTCTGAAATAATGCACCAAATACATTACTCAAAGCATGAATTTATCTGGGCTTGGAGACTGAGAAGATAGAATAATCATATCCTTTGGACCTATGTCCAAGACACATTGAAAGTTCAAATTCTAGTGATATATTCCAGAGATCTGGTGATGAAAACATACTAATATCCCAGGAATACACCTGATATCTTATTAGCATATCTATAATCAGGTAGGTGAGGTGGTCACACAACCACAGCAGCAGCACCCCACAGCCCTCATTGGCCTAAAAACACCTTTCTCCCTGAGCTCTCTCTCCAGACCACGGAGTTCAGAGTTCACACTTTAAGGGTGCTCAACCACTCAAGATAGGAGAGACAATTCTGTTAACCAGCCAAGCTTTATTTTCCTAACAAAAAAATGATGTTATTTTTAGAGAAGGCACCAACAGCACACAAGGATTTTCAAAAAAAGGCAGTGTCTATCCAAGTACTTATAAGTATTTGTTTACCTGATTATTTCCAACTATATCTGATTATTTGAGGAACTTAAAGGAAAAGCAGCTGGCTCTCCCATACTGGGTTCTGCCACCTTTTCCAGATGCCTAAAAAATCACCTTCTGCAAGCAATAATAGCCTTCTTTAAGAATTTTCTTCCTATTACTTCTACTTCTGAAATTCATTGCTGAAAAATATGTTTGGATGATACCCATCCACTTTCTAAATGGACTTTCCTTTGAATAGAGAACTGCAGATGTTAATGAATGGCTGCTGCTTACCATGTGTCATTATGTTGGACTATCCATCCATAGTGGAAGCTAAAAGCTTTGTCCAGTAATTGTCTGGGACTAAGCAGTTGGATGATGAGACTCACTTTCACTCTCTGAGAACTGGATATTCAGTTGCTTGCAAAGCCAAGAGTTCCTGTCCGATTTATGGCAAAAACTCCTACAGATTACATTCACACAAACCAAGGAAATAACACCTAGCATGCACACTTAGCATGTATTTTCCAACAGAAAAGAGTCCTTATAATATCATTGAGTCCTTATAATCTGCTGATAGATTCTCTAAGGGGTCAAGGGGAAAACAGAGAACTTAACAACACACAATTTCTGTCACTTCACATAGCTTTTGTACTGCTTCAGGCAATCTCCACGTACCCAAGAAGGTACTTGAGAAAGCTCTCAAGAGTGCTCCTGAACTGGGGCCATGGAAAGTCCTTCCAGAGCAGAAGCTTGAGACAACATTACTTTCAAACTAATGAACTGTACATAACTTCTGCATTGTCAATTATAAAGGCCAACAACAGTTATTGCTGAAACTAAAAGATTAATCATAAGGGACTGTGGTGGTTTTACCCAGCTAAACAGCCGACCTCCACCACAACCACTCTCTCACTCCCACTCCTCAAAAGAACAGGGGGAGAAAATACGATGCACGAGGGCTCAAGGGTTGAGATAAGGACAAGAAGGTTGCTCACCAATTACCATCACGGGCAAAACAGACTCAACATAGGGAGATTAGTATAACTTATTACTATCATTAGCAAACTAGAGCAGTGAGAAACTAAAAGCAAACTAAAAACACCTTCCCCCCATCCACCCTCTTCTACCTCCTCCCCCCAAGCGGCACAGGGGAACGGGGAATGGGGGCTGCGGTCAGTCCATATCGCTTCGTCTCTACCGCTCCTTCATGGTCGCTCTCTGTTCCCCTGCTCCAACGTGGGGTCACTCCCATGGGATGCCGTCCTTCCCGAACGGACCCGGCGTGGGCTTCCCACAGGCTGCAGCTCTTCAAGAACTGCTCCAATATGGGTCCGTACCACGGGGTCCATCCTTCAGGAGCAAACTGCTCCAGCATGGGTGGGTCCCCCATGGGTGACCACTCCCACCAGACCTCCTGCTCCACCGAGGGTTCCTCTCCATGGGCTGCAGCTCTGACCCAGAGCCTGCTCCTGCAGGGGCTCTCCATGGGTTGCAGCCTCCTTCAGGCCACATCCACCTGCTCCTCCATGGGCTCCTACACAGGCTGCACATGGAGATCTGCTCAGATGTGGTACACCAAGGGCTGCAGGGGGACAGCCTGCTCCACCATGGGCCTCACCACAGGCTGCAGGGAAACTTCTGCTCCAGCACCTGGAGCACCTCTTGCCCTCCTTCCTCACTGACCTTGGTGTCTGCAGGCTTGTTTCTCACTCCTCTCTCTCCTAGCTGCTGGAATGGAGCAGTTTTTTTTCCCTTTCTCCAGTCTGCTCTCCCAGAGGCACAAACAACATTGCTCATTGGCTCAGCTCTGGCCAGCCGCGGGTCCCTTTTGGAGCCGGCTGGAGCTGGCTCTTATCTGACATGGGGCAGCTTCTGGAATCTTCTCACAGAAGCCACCCCTGTGGCGCCCCTGCTACCAAACTTTTACCACATAAACCCAATACAGGGACATAAATCAAGGGTACTGTGTCTGGGTGAAAAATAACAGCAAAGAAGAAAGAGTAGATGGAGACATGGCAAGATGAGAGCAGCTGTTAATTACAGAAGTAAAAGGAAGCTGTTGATAAGACATACTAAACTTACTGCATTAATCTTTCTTAACGACAGATTTTATCACAAAAAGATTATAAAGGAGAAGAGCTATTTTGGCTATTAACTCTAGGACCTGAAAAGCAAGTCTGAACTAAAGCAGCAGCCGTTGACTTCTGTCCTCATTTGCAGACTCTGTATATGAATGTGTACACAGAATCATAGAATCACAGAATATCCTGAGTTGGAAGGGACCCGCAAAGATCATGGTGTCCAACTCCTGGCTCCACAAAGGACCACCCAAAAATTAGACCATATGTGTGAGAGAGTTGTTCAAATACTTCTTGAACTCCAGCAGGCTCGGTGCTGTGACCACTACCCTGGGCAGCCTTTTCCAGTGCTTGACCACCCTCTCAGTGAAGAACCATTTCCTAACACCCAGCCTGAACCTCCCCTGTCACAGCTCCATGCCATTCCATGGGATCCTATTGCTGGTCACCAAAGAGAAGAGGTCAGTGCCTGCCCCTCAGGAGGAAGCTTTGGACCACAATGAGGTCTCCCCTCAGTCTCCTCATCTCTAGGCTGAATGTATGAATATAAGTTTCTTTCTTCTTCCTTCCTTCCTTCCTTCCTTCCTTCCTTCCTTTCTCTTTCTTTCTTTCTTTCTTTCTTTCTTTCTTTCTTTCTTTCTTTCTTTCTTTCTTTCTTTCTCCTTCCTTCCTTTCTTTCTTTCTCTTCCTTTCTTCTTTCTTTCTTTCTTTCTTTTTCTTTCTTTCTTTCTTTCTTTTTCTTTCTTTCCTTCTTTCTTCCCTTCCTTCCTCCCTTCCTCCCTTCCTTCCTTCCTTCCTTCCTTCCTTCCTTCCTTCTTTCCTTCTTTCTAGAACCATTACCTCCGCCCTAGCCTTTCCTCATCTCTATAAGGTTGCTTTAGGCAGAAAAAGCCTGTTGCATTCTTTTGTGTTATCAATCTAGCAACCAATACATTTCTTTAAAATTCAGGGCAAAGGAATATAAGATCTTTAAATTTTTAGTAAGTCAGAATACTCATTTTAGGAAGTATTTTGTGTTGAATTCCCTTGCACCATTTTAAAAGATGAGGAAGGTTGACTTGCTAAAACTTTCAGGATCCTCCACTTTGCTTCTGATCATAAGAACAATGCTTAGATGATTTCTGCAGTCTTAATGTGTTTTGGTTAGCATACCAGGAACGTGGATATATATTGTTTGGTTGCTTAGAGCAACCAGTATCTGCTGCCAGACGGCATAAGAACTTGTGGGGACTCCTGAGAGGTGCTGGAGGATGACTGGTACTGTCTCAGTCAGTTGGGCCAGTGCTCGCTCACACAGATATAAGATCTAGGTTTTAACCTCTAGCTCTAGGCAGGCCACCCCATACAGGCCAGAAATAGCATCTGCTGTCAAATAACCTTTGATCTAAAGCACAAAAACATGAGAATTTTTTGTCTTGATTGTTTCCAGGAAAAAAGCTGACAGGTCAAATATATCTTGCATGGTCCTTCATTGAGAAACTGAACTGTTTCACAGAATAATAGCAGACATAAAATAATGAAAAGGAAATAATGAATATTACACTTCCAGGATGAATTCATTAACCTTTAAAATATTCACAAGATTTAATTGGCCAAGTGCAATATTAGTGACCTGAGTAGCTTTTAATTCCCAACTGTGAAAACTTTTCCTGTCAGGAGTAGATGAAGTTGAGCAGATCAATTTTAGACTTGGCTGGATACAGCGAGGCATTGGGAACTAAGCATCTAAGCGAGGGACTTTATTTTAAAATGTGCTGAGTATCTGTGATTATTATTGACAAACATGGGGACTGCTATACTCAGCAGCCCTTGCATCAAACCACTTATTTAGGTACCTGGAAGTAGACATAAGTGGTAATTTTCTCTTCCCCTTTTTTTATTAAATTCTCCTATATGATGCTGTCTGTGCAGAAAAAAAAAAAAAAAAAAAAAACGGATTTTATAGGTTGTGAGTATGCAAGACTTCACTTAATCTGTAATACACGACAGTAACTATCACCTACAATAAATTGAGCAACAAATTTTAACTTAAGTATTTTGGCTAAAACATAATCTTACCAAACTTTGTAGAGGTGATAACATCGATGAGAAAAGAACTATATTTTTATCTCTTTTTATGTTGTTATTTAATCTTTTATTTCAAGTTTTATTGAACAGGATTATGTTACAATTATCAATACATGGTAGCCTGACAAGAAATAACTGCATACAGAAAAAAAAAAAAATAATAATAATAAAAAACTTTACTTTTTTATTTTTATTTTTTTTTAACTTTTGAGACATAAGCCAGGATTTTGCTAAAGCATCTATCTTCTTTACTCCAACCTATAGTGTTGGTCTTATCTAGCCAGAACTCTCGGTGGTTTTTGGAAGGAATTACACTTTGTTTTTTGGTAAAATGATACAACACAAGTTATAGATGAGTATAAATTTCTCCTTACCATGCTCACAGAATTAGAGGTCTGTTAAAACTGCAGTTCAATTTAAAGCAAATACTGTGTAAATTGTTGTTTTGGAAAGCAAAATTTTGATGTTGCCTGCTCATTGTAAGCTGTTTTCAAAGAAAAGCTTTTTATTCTGGAGAGGGACCTTTGCTCAGGTTCATGTTTTCATGTTACTGTCATGTCCTTACAGGAGCTCTATCCCAGCAGCATATAGAAAAAAAAGTAACATCAAAACAAAAATGCTTTGTTTGCAACATGAAGCAAGATTTTAGGTTAGTAATTACTCTTACCTAAGATGATGGTGTACTAACAGTGGCTATTTGCTAGTTTTCAGAACTGCTTTCTGAAGGGTTGAGGCCAGGCAGCTGAGATAAAAATCAGTTCCTCATCCAAAATGTGTTTCACTTTCATACAATTATTTCATTTTATATCAAGTAAAATGCTTACTTTCAGATTTTTAGAAGGTGCAAACCCCTTAGAAATTGGCTAGTCAGGAGGGCAGATATTTACGTTTACAATTGAAAACCAAAGTAAATCAAAGATTTCTCCCTCTGATTATTCAGCAAGAGCTAATTCAGTGACTAAAGTTCTTGTTATAGCAAAAATAATGAAGTTGGAAACACAAATCAGCTTAAATCTAGAACCAGCATAAGCTGGAGGAGAAATGTTCAATTTCCAAACTTGCCAAAGCCATAAAAGAAGACAAGAAAAAAAATTGCATGGTGGGATGAGGTCCTGATGTTCCTTCCTTGCTGTTTGCAGTGCCAGTTTGGTTTGACAACATGTATAATTAGCCATCAAGGGATGGTTTTAAGACTGTGTAGCTTGCAGCTGCATTGAAGCAATAGCCTTCTTCTGTGCTTTCCAGCTCACGTTGGAGAGCATAGCTTCTGGCGCATCACTTCTCCACTCCAGCCATCAAAGCATGTGTTTCAGATGTTGCATAGACAGATGTCTTTCTTTTTTGATTTTATCTTTTCTATCAAAAACAAATAAATAAAATAAATAAATAAACAAATAAATAAGTAAAATCAATTCTCGACATAGACATATTGTCGTATTGTTTTCACATCACCAAAAGCAAACCCCTCCACGCTTTTCCTCCTCTGTGTTTAAATACTGGGGAAAGGATTTTCTCATCCTGGCTGAGTCAGTTTCTCCACCTATTTGTGCTTGTAATACCAGTTCACTCTTCACATACTACGTACAAAACAGTGTCTTGATCTCATCAAATGTTGTTAAAAGCCCCCCTCCAAAGAAGAGACTACAGGGCTTTTATGACAGAAGTTGAAGAAGTCTTGGCCCTGCCAGCATAAAGAGAAAAAAGTTTCAATTGTATTCCACATAACTATTATTCCACTCCTTATTTTTAAAGGACATTTTTTCTCAGTGTTTTATTTGCTACTGTATCTGTATTTTATTTACAGTTCTGCCCAGGTGACATCACATGAATCATGTGAGTACAAGCCAATAGTTCCTTACTTCAAATGCACAGTTGTCTTTTTGGACGCCATCTAACTTCTCTCCAAAACCAATTTGTTTTACCAAAATACAGCACCGGATAAAAAGAGATATACAAAATGTGCACGTCTGATCACTGATATATACGTGAAAATCTTGTCTAGAAACAAGCTGCCATGAATACCTTTAAAAAGACTATTGCAAAGATCATCTAGGAGCTCTGGGGTTTTGACTGTTTATTTCTTAGCAGATCAGCCATTGTTTTCTCTCAGAAGATTTATATTTCACAACTTTGGTATCTTTTAAGCTTATTACTGTCCTTTATTTTCATGTCCAGAAGATCGAAGAAAGCTCATTATCTATAATAAGATGAAATCACAGAATCACAGAATCAAAGAATGGCTCAGGTTGGAAGGGACCTCCAAAGACCATCTAGTCCAACCCCTCTGCTCAAGCAGGGTCACCTAGAGCACATTGCACAGGAAATGTATTGCTCATGGCTAAAAGAATCACTTTGAACAAAGTCAGAATTACGAAATTTCAAAGTTTTGCTAAATGGACAAATGTTCTAGCCCTTAAAGTTGTTTCTAAGTATTAAGTGCTAGATATAAGAATAGGCTCAGGCATGTCACAAGCAATCTACATTTGATAAGATATGAGGACTGTATATGTGTGGCCAGTTGGAATAATTTAGAGTGTTTGTCTTTTGTTGTTGTTGTTTGTTCCATTAAAATGTTTCCTTTACATTTATCATTAGAATATGTGTTAATACTTCTGTTTTCTCTTAACAGTGAGTCAAAATTCAGGCCTTTTATAAGCTATTTGTTTTACAAAACATAGAGTACATAAAATACCTTCTGGATTTATTTTCCTTTTTTGTGTGTGTATGTGTAGCTCACTTCATTTATCAGAAATGTGAAAAATGGTGTTTTCTAGAATACAGAAGTAGTCAGACTATTGGGCATATTTTTTCTGCTTAAATGTCCAGGTTTCTTTCAGCGAACAAGTTAGCAAGAAACTATCCTTCAAACCCCTTTGAGAGTGACAGAGCCGTTGTCTGTCCAGGTTACAGCTATGGTGACAACCTTTTTCGATTTTTTTTTTTTTTCATCTTTTCTTTGCCTCTCTTCTTGCTTACCCTTGTCCCACCACACCACCCTCCTCAGGTGATCACCTTGCAGTGAAATCTCTGAGTGGGTGGTCCTACAGGCAGCTTCCTTTTGTGTCTATTTGGGTTTGTGTCTCTGTTTCAGCTGGGGACAGTTTGCAGCACGGATGCAAAGGGGGAGAAAATGGTCCTTCAGAACAGATGCTTGGGTTAAGTAGATTATTGCTCCTTCCTATTTTGTTCCCAACTTAATCTCATATGGATTTGGTAAAATAATAATAATTTACTACATCCTAGTTGGAATGAAGGGTGATTTCAAAGTAACTGTCTAACCCCAAGGCATTGTATTTCTATAGGATCATTGAAATTGTAGTGTTCAAACACCATAGGACACATATATATCTTGACAGGGTACCAGAAGAGGATCATGATACATTTTCACTAAGCTGCAGGGAACTATTCAGGAGCCAGTAACACAATGTGGCAGATATGTCCTTTATGAACAGCATCATTCAGGTTAATTATTTGTCTTACAGCAATCTTTCAGGGGAATTCTGAATTTCTAATTGTTTTTATTTTAGGGGGGAGAATCATATATGAATTGAGACTTTTCTATTGCACATGAATGAGAAGACAAGTAATTTTACAGACAGAGAAATGAAGCCAAGAAGAAGTTTACAGTACTGCAAAACTGTAATTTGCCTATTCCTTTTTTTTTTTTTCTTTCATGAAATAAAACTACTCAAGATAAAGTAAACATATTTTTGGAGAGGACAATAAAAATATTTCTATGAGCCTTATGTCATAGTGAAGAGCATAGAATCATCACAATATACTTGTTTTCACTGCCATATCTCTTCTACTTGAACCTACATATTTGTTAGGATTAGGGTTAGGATTCATGTTAAATTATTTTATGAACATTATAGGATTAAATTGTGCTTTTCTACCAAACACTACTGAAATTCAACAGGACCATCAATATTTCAAAGAAACGAAATGAAACGAAATGAAGAGAAAAGAAGAGAAGGGAAGGGAAGAGAGGAGAAAAAAGAAAAGAAAAGGAAAGGAAAGGAAAGGAAAGGAAAGGAAAGGAAAGGAAAGGAAAGGAAAGGAAAGGAAAGGAAAGGAAAGGAAAGGAAAAGAAAAGAAAAGAAAAGAAAAGTATCTTAGCTCAGACGTACTGCAGGATTAAAATTAATATATTTTGTAATATTTACTGATTACAACCCCCAGAAGATGGTGGTGTCAACCAGAGGAATCTGGGCAGTTTGGAGAAATGGGCTGACAGGAACCTCATGAAGTCCAACAAGGGAAAGTGCAAAGTCCTGCACCTGGAGAGGACCAACCCAAGGCATGAGGACCACCCAGATGGAAAGTAGCTGTGCATTAAAGTGTTGTGGTTCAACCCAGCAGACAGCTAAGTGCCACACAGCTGTTTGCTCACTCTCCCCAGGTGGGATAGGGGAGAGAATCAGAAAGGTAAAAGTGTGAGAACTCGTGGGGTGAGACAAAGACAGTTTACTAGTTAAAGCAAAAGCCACTTATGCGCTAGCACAGCAAAACAAGGAATTCATTCGCTACTTCTCATTGGCAGGCAGGTGTTCAGCCACTTCCAGGAAAGCAGGGCTCATTATGTGTAACAGTTTCTTGGGAAAACAAACGTCATCACTCTGAACATCCTTCCCCCCTTTCACCTTCTTTACCCCAGCCTTTATTGCTGAGCATGACATTGTATGGTATGGGACATCCCTTTGGTCCATTTGGATCAGCTGTCTGGTCGTGTCTCCTGCCAGCTTCTTATGCATCCCAGCCTCCTCACTGGCAGGGCAGCATGAGAAGTAGAAAAGTCCTTGGCTCTGTATAAGCACTGCTCTGCAACAACTAAAAACGTTGGTGTGTTGTGAACACTGTTTTCATCAAAAATCCAAAACACAGAATTATACAAATCTCTATGATGAAAATGAACTGTATACCAGCTAAAACCATGACAAAAAGGACCTAAGAGTCCTGGTGGACACCAAGTTGAACACAAGCCAGCAATGTATGCTTGTTCCTCAGAAGGCTAATGGTATTCTTGGCTGCATTAGGCAAAGTATCACCAGGAGTTTGAGTGAGGTGATCATTCCACTCTACTCTGCACTGGTGAGGCCACACCTGGAGTACTGTGTCCAGTTCTGGGCCTCACAGTAAAAGAGACAACTGGGCATACTGCAAAGATTCTAACACAGGTCCACCAACATGAGAAAAGGACTGGAACACCTTTGAGGAGAGGCTGAGAGAGTTGGGACTGTTCCGGCTTGGGAAAGAGGAGGTTTATGAGGGTTCTTATCAATGTCTATAAAAAACAGAAAGCAGGATGCAGAGAAGACAGAGCCAGGCTCTCTTCAGTGGTGCCCAGTGACAGGACAAGAGACAATGGGCACAAAGTGGAACACAAGAGGTTCCCTCTAAACATCAGGAAGAACTTCTTTACCGTGCACATGACTGAGCATTGGCACAGGTTGCCCAGAGAACCTGTTGAGTCTCCTCCTTGGAGGTTTTCCAAAGGCACCTGGACATAGTCCTGGACAACCTGCCTTAGGTGGCCCTGCTTGAGAAGGGGGTTTGGTCCAGATGACCTTCAGAGGTCCCCTCCAACCTCAACCATTCTGTGATTCTGTGATTGTCATGTCTGTCATCTCCAGGACTTACAGTCAAACCTTTGCTGCCCTTCGTAACTTTCTTTTATTCAAATCATCCATAAAATGTTTCCTTTCTAAACTGGTAACATTTTACCAGGGAAAGGGGCAAAAGAAGTAGGGAATCACAATTTCAAGAATAAAGCCATAGAGAAAAAAAAAAAAATGTTGTAGTGCAATGCATAATGTACTGTAAAAGCCTGGTGTGACTGAAAAACTGCCTTTTCACACTGAAAAAAATTACTGTCTCTCTATTAGAACTATAATTGCTTTGCTCACCCAGTTTTTCTTCATGTGCTAGTGCTTTTTCCACAGTAAAGACAGGACCCCAGAGGAATATGTAATAGACGCCGGGAATTTTTAAGGCTATGTTATCACTGTGGTGCCTTGACTTGCTCTTGAAGGCAAGAGTCCAAAGTCTACCTAACATCCGCTGCATGACTAACACTTGCAAAGTCAGGGAAACACTTCTATGTTCATAAAAAAAAAAAAAAGAAATCAAGAAAAATCTGGAAGATAAATACAGAAGTGCTACCAAACTGAATGCTTGTGGAGAAAGAGATATTTTATAAGATGCCTTTAGTGACTGTTCAAGCCTTTTAAAGTAGGTGGCTTTCAGTATGCAAAGCCACTGACAATATTTCATTGGCTAATTTCTTGCTTTCCTACTGAGAGTTTCATGTTCCAGGCATGTTTGATACACGGTTTTTAATTTACAATTTACAACATAAGTGTATGTATGCACATACATGCTCATCTTCCCAAATATAATGATTAAGCTTTCCCTTAGGGATGAACTAACCCCATGATATTTGTAATTCTGGGCCATCAATTCCAAATGAACCTCCAGACTGTGAAATTCACACCCACATTTTTACTCCCACTTTTCCCTGGGAGACATAGTTGAATGGGCTTTTTTTCACCAGTGTGTGATAGGTCGATGCTTTTACAGTCAAACCATGAGATATGAGTCACATAGGACATAGGGCTGCACATAAATGACTTGGTTGCACACCAGTCCACAGCTGGACATCAGAAACTGCTGTATGTGGTGGTGTGAGAAACTGGTAAAAGTTTCAAGACAGCACTGTCAGGAATGGCTGAGGAAGTCACAGACTGCAATGAGGCCTCCCGTCAGTCTCCTGTTCTCTGGGCTGAACAAACCAAGTGACCTCAGCCGCTCCTCATACGTCTTGCCCTCTAGACCCTTCACCATCTTCATAGCCTTCCTATGGACACTCTCTAATAACTTCATGTCCTTCTTATACTGTAGTGCCCAAAACTGCACACAGCACTCGAGGTGAGGCCACACCAGCACAGAGCAGAGCAGGACAATCCCTTCCCTCATCCAGCCAGCAATGCTGTGCCTGATGCACCCCAGGGTATGGTTGGCCCTCCTGGCTGCCAGGGCACACTGTTGACTCATGTTCAGCTTGCTGTTGACCAGAATCCTCAGATCCCTTTCTGCAGAGCTGTTCTCCAGCCTCTCATCCCCCCATCTGTATGTACAGCCAGGGTTGGCATGCCCCAGGTGCAGAATCCAGCACTTGCTTTTGGTAAACTTCATGCGGTTGTTGATTGCCCAGCTCTCTAATTTGTCAAAGTCTCTCTGTGAGGCCTCACTGCCCTTGAGGGAGTGAACAGCTCCTCCCAAACTAGTGTTATCCACAAACCTACTTAATATACCTTCAATTCCTGCATTCAAGTCATTTATGAAAACATTAAAGCAAACTGGCCCTAAAACAGAGCCCTGGGAAACTCCACTAGTGACTGGCTGCCAGCATTATATAACCCCATTTACTATAACAATTTGAGTCTGAATCATCAACCAATTGTTCACCCCTTGCATTATGTATTTGTCTAGCTGTGAGCTGGATATTTTGTCCAAAAGTACATTGTGAGAAACAGTATCAAATGCTTTGCTGAAATCCAAAATGATTGCGTCAATCGGCTTCCCTTCGTCAGCTACGTGGGTAACCTTGTCATAAAATGAAATTAAGTTATTTAAACAGGACTTTCCTGCTGTGAATCTGAGTTGGCTGTGACCAACGACTACTTTGTCTTTCAGGTGTTTTTCTCAATATCTGCCATAATAATCTTCTCCATAATTTTACCAGGCACTGAAGTGAGACTGGCAGGCCTGTAAGTACCAGGGTCTTCTTGTGACTTGGACAACGTTTGCCAGCTTCTCATTGACTGGGACCTCTCCAGACTCGCAAGACTGTTGAAAAATAGTTGAGAGACCTCTTACAATGACATCAGCCAGCTCTCTGAGTACCCTGGGATGGACCCCTTTGGGCCCCATAGATTTATATGCATCCAGGTGGAGCAGCAAATCCTGCACAAGTTTGGGGTCAGCTCGGAGTTTATCATTATTGTAGTCACAGCCCTTCAACTCAGGGTATCCCAGAGCCCATTATCAGTGTTGAAGATAGAGGCAAAGAAGGCATTAAATTTCTCTGGTTTGTCTATGTCCCTGTCTCTGAGGTGACCATCCTCATCAAGGAACGGACCAATGTTCTCCTTGGTCCTCCTTTTGCTGTTAATATGTATAAAAACAAAAACAAAAACCAAAGAAAAAAAAAAAACAAAAAAACAAAAAACCACCTTTTTATTGTTCCCCAGAGTACTGGCCAGCTTCAACTCTAATTGAACTTTGTCTGCACAAATTTTCTCCCTACAAAGGCGAACAGCATCTCTGTAGTCCTCCCATGTCGCCAGACCTTGCTTCCGGTGGCCTTACTCTTTCTTCTGACACCTAAGCTCTAGAATAAGATTCCTGCTCAGCCAAGCTGACCTTCTGCCCCACCTACTTGACTTCTGACATACTGGAATCACCTGTTCCTATGCTCTTAAGAGGTGCTACTAAAAAAGTGACCAGAGCTGATGGACCCCAATGCCTTCAAAGGCAGTTTCTCAGGGGACCTTACTAACTAGTTCCCTGAGCAGCCTGAAGTCTACTCTCCCCACATCCAGTGCTGAGGTTTTGGTGGCAGTTTTCCTCCTATCACCAAAGACTTTAAACTAGACTACTTCATGGTCAGTATGGCCAAGATGGCCACCAGTAGCCACTTCACCACGAGACCCTCCCTATTTACAAGTAATAGATCTAGGATTGCACTTTTCCTAACTGGCTCCCTTAGTACCTGTACTA
>VXAL01011249.1:4474-17332 GCA_013399475.1 Chauna torquata
TAGAACACTGGCGATCAAATTCTACTCTCAGTCCCTCAGCACCTAAACAGCAACAAAGAATTTACACACTTCTACAGAGCAATCAATACCACAAACAAATGCAGTATTTTAGAAATCCAAATGAAATCAAACGCAATTGTTTGGAAGCCATAGTGCTCATTAATAAAAATAAAAATGTGGTCTTGCTTTGGTTTAATGACATTGTTTGTTTGTAACTTCTTCTCTTGGAAAGACTTGCATCATAGAGAACTCATGCGAATTGGGGCTAGCAGACAGAAGACTATATTCAGAACACTCCCAACTGAAGTTGCCGTAGCAAAAAAATGTCTATTTACAGTTAAGACAAATATCAAAAAGTACAGGCAACAGAGAGCTAAGTACCAGATAACATACTGAAGGAAGCACTAAATGAAAATACAGCATAGAAGGAAAAATGTATTTCCTAATGATCAAGGCTAAAAGATAGTTGTTCAGTTACTGACCCTGAAAACGACTCAAGTCGTTCTCAGCTTTGTAACTGAACAGAAAACAGAAGTAATATACAGCTGTAGAGAAGCTGCGTACAGAATTCAGTCACAGCCACAGAACCCAAACTTGGGTAAATGTGTATTTCACAGGACTGAGATGTTCATGCAGTATGCGTTTTAAGAAATATTTTATTATAGCAACAGGATAGACAGTATGACTTTAGAAGTTCAATACACATTTTTGTAAGCTGAGGAAAAATTTTATGCATGCAGGCCTGCAAGTAACTGAATTTTAGTAACATAACTCTATTATTCTATACCTGGTATTTTAACAGTGCCACTAGAAGATGTATCATCAGTATATGGATGGCTGCTTTCTACCACAACTGGTTGCGAAGAGAGGCGACCACTTTGTGAATCAGTTGCCACATCTTCTAGCTCAGTAACACACAGCTCCAACAACATATCAGCAACCTGATAAAAAGAAAAACAGACACACTCCTAAAATCAAGCTTATGAAAAGTATGTATAGTTAGTCCAAGAACTCTAAGCCAATTATCATTCTTCTTGAATTAAAAAAAAAAAAAATCCCCATATTTTCCTCATTCTGATTCATAAACTATCGCATTCATTCAAAAATAATTTTAGTGTTGCTGAAGCTTGAAAAACTCTTCAAGCTATAAGCCAAACAACATAAGTTTCCAATAAGTAAATGCCAAAACAAAAAATGTTTTTCCCTTGCAGAAAAACTAAACTGTAAAGCATAGGCCAAGAGATTAGTGAAAGATGTAACTATTTAACCAAAATGTAATGTTAAAACACATTGTTTAAAGAGAAAATTGCAATGGCACTTATTTTTAAAGAGCAGTTTCAAATAAAAATTCTGACTCTGGAGGAAAAAAAGTAAGTTGTTCAGCTACTCAATATTAATGCTAGAAGAAAAAAATGAAGTGATAGGTAAGTGCATATATACTGTGCATTTAATTGGGGTGGGAGGGGGACAACTACATCCCAAATCCGGAACGGGGTAAACATAGCTGATCGTGATACGGGATTTAAAGACTTTAAAAAAAATATTTAACGGTTCCAGAAATACCACTCTACTACTCCTATACTAATCGTATCAGTTAGCGTCTTGGACAATCCTGGTTTACTAGGACAGATATACCCTAAGATTTCATTTTTTGAAGTGCAGCTATCTTGTCATGTAAATCATTAATTTAAAAAAAATCTCTTAATTCAATACATAATCCTTAGCAAAGTCATTATTTATCTTTTTGGTTAGTGAAGCCAATTTTAAAAATGGAACAGAAACACCAGTTTGGCATAATCACTTCCGATGTTTCAAAGCAGACTATAAGCAGTGCAAAGCCATAAATAAACTACATCATAAGAGCATCTTAAAACAAATACATTGTTATTCATTGTTATTCATTAGAAAACTATTTAAAGGGTAAAGCTGAAAGAAACATTAAACAACTTTCAGTTAATTCCTATAAGCAGCTATTATATAAAACATTTATGATTTGTCATATTCTTTTGTTTAGCTGTTGGCATCCAGCATTAGAACATCTATTAATTGTTTGTTAGGTGTCCCAAGGAAACCCACACCCATAGATACTTTGTAAACAGTTATAAACTTCAGTGCATCAAATATATGTCTTAAAAATCAAGAATGACAACTACATATTGCTAACATCATATTGACAACATTTTAGCTAACAATAACGACTGCACCTATTTGAGAAATAACCTTAGCTTTAAAACAAAACCAATGTGAAAATTTTTTAACTAACATTCCACAGATTTATCAAATAAGGCTTGGTTAATTCAGCTTCATGCTTTGCCAGCATGACAAATCGAGGAAATATACCCACATTTACCACAAATAACATATATTCATGTAGTGTTCTATTAAAATCATTAAGGCTCACACACATTAAGTTCAACTCTAATTTTCAGGCTTAACAAGCTTCTCAGTAAATCAAAGTACTTCAAGTACAAGAACATTTTCTAGTAAGCTATGAATAAAAAGGACATAGTTAAAACGCAAGATAAACAAAACCTGACCTGTGGGTAAGCTGTGCCCATACCAGACAGAACAGCTGAGAGAACATCTCTTCCCTTTTCACCTGCTCGGTTGGACACAGCAAGCTTTAGCAGGTCAACCATGACTCGTGTGTCATCTGGTACTAAGAGACAAGTAAACTCATCCAAGTACTGAGGTTCTGGGCCAGATACTTTACTTTGGCTTTCTACGTCCTACAAAACAAATTGCAGAAAGATTTAGAGAGCGAAGATGAAAGAGGAATCTCACCAAATCTGAACATGCTAACTTGTCTGAAGAAGTCTGAAGGTAGTTTAAGACAATTTGTAATTCTGGGATTACATGGCCCCAGAATTAGTCTACTGTTAAACCTGCTTCTCAAGTGAAAAAGCTTTCCTAAAACTAACCTTGTTCAGCTTTGAAAAAAAAAAAAAAGAAAAAAGTAACAATAATCACCCTTTGAATATACTTTGAATATACTTTAAAAATGCAGTCTTTTATACAATAACTTTAAAAGCACTAAAACAGCAGAACTGCTCACTAAGAACACTGCAAGGACTTAAGATTTAAGGAAGGCATTGACCACATTACTTCTTTGGTTTTTGTCATGGTTTCTGCAATGATACTGGCAGCTCCAGGATCGTCTGTGACTGGAATGAAAGGACGGGAAGAGGCAGCAGCAGCTGAGGGAGTTACAGCAGATGGTGTCACAGCATCTTCTGAAGAAACAACCTAGCCAAAACAAACAATAAGTAACAAAGGCTGCAATAAGATACTGTAAATCATTTAGGAGTCTAATTATTTGTTAGAAGGGTTTATGTTCAAAGACAGCAGCAATTCAAAAACAGCCATAAATTCAAATACAACAGACTCACTCCCTGTTTTTCTAGCTCTTATTTTATGTTCCTATCATGGCAAACCAGCCACAACCGCCTCAAATGCCAGCTGCTACAAAAACACACAATAAAGCATCAGTGCCTGCAGAAGAGCCTACAATGCAGAGGACAACCACAAACAGTACATGTCAAATTAATAGTCTGGGAACGAAAGATCTTCAGCAGCAGGCCTTTCCTTTTTTCTGCTTCTATTAGCAGTCGAGAACCAAGAGAATAAAATTCCATTCAGGCTCTCCTGTCTACATTAGTTAATATAAGTTTACAATTATGTTCCATTAAATAATTATTGAAGATTCTCTTAATCTAGACTTTTTTTTTAACATCACTTCTCTAAAATTACTTTGATATCTGATCAAATAGTTAATACTTTAAAATCAACTTTAAAATACTACTAGAAATCGTAATTGCATTTTAATGACATACCACATTCTGAAAGTTCTCAATGGATTTCACAGTAAAATTTTAGTTTTTCCAAACCTGACATGCATAGAGTACCCAATCCAAAAATTAGAGCACAGAAGAACTGTTTAATCTCTGCTACTACCTAACTAAACACTGAGCAGTATTTTTCAGCTTTACTGTTAAACAATGTTGGAAAAATTCATTTGACACTACCTCCCCTCTCCTGTCCTGCCATGGATTTGGGCTCAGCCTCTCTTCTATATCTCCTACAAGTATGCATTCATCTCCATTTGCAGGGCTTCCTGTAGAAGTAGCATCTGATGGGGGGGCTGGTGACGAAGAGGGACATTCTACTGGTGCAATCATACTTGCAGGCATCAATGCTCCAACAACTGCATCCCTGAAATCATTTAGGACAGATTAACATAAGCCTAAGTATACTCCCGTGCTGAACTAGAAAAAATATTAGCCTGTCTTAATAAAATAAGCAAAGGTTTCCAAGCTCTGGAATTTATAGAGTAGTTCTTCAGGGCAGATGCTTAAATGCTCTGTCTTAAGGCCACACTATTTTACAAGAGTTCCTCTTCTTAAATTTTAGCACAAATACTCTGTTCTCTACCAACAAGGAGGGCACAGTAAAGTTTTATTATTCTTTCCACCCTTTTCCCCGCTGTTTCTTCCACTTCATCTATCATGATTTACTTACACTCCTTTTACACGGTGTACTTGAGTATTCCTGAATAATTTTTTTTTTTTTCCCCAGGTACTGGAAGCTTCTCATTCTAAAGAAACCGTAACAGCATAAAGCTAGTACGAACATCAAAAGAAAATTTAAATCAAGCTTGGCCCTATCTTGAGGAGCCCAAACTTGTAAAACCATTTATACCCGACTCAATAGACACTAGAAGACACTAAAAGATGGCAAGCTACATCATCTTTCTCTCATTAAAACACAAGAACACTTGCATGCCTACCTGGCATACATGATTTGTAATGCCATCAGAATATGAGATAGCGCCTGCTGTTTGGCAACATTCCCATCAAGCGACAGGAGAATCTTAGCAAGTGAAGGGCGATTCGGCTTTGAACTGTTTGCACCGCTAATTTTGTTACTGGCAGCAGAAGAATCTGCATCTGATGGAACACCTGAAGTAAGCGGAAAAAAGAGAAGGCAAGCTTTTTTTTTTTTTTTTTTTTTAAAAAAAAGGATACATAATTGGAACTTATTGATCTAATTTCTTGGTAAATCATTAAAGATCACAGGATGGCTAAGTTGGAAAGGACCTCTGGAGCTCATCTGGTCCAACCCCCTTGCTCAAGCATGGCCATCTACATAAAGTTGCCCAGGACCATGTCCAGGTGGCTTCTGAAGATCTCCAAGAAGGGAGACTCCACAACCTCTCTGGGCAACCTGTGCCAGTGCTCGGTCACCTGCACAGTAAAGATGACTGTAAATCTACAGGAGATTTTTAAACTGCAGTTCCTACAGTTACAGTATTAAAGTAAACACTGAGGTTTTCAGCAAGTGCTTTTCTTAAAATAAAGTGTTCCACCTTGTTACTTACTCATGAAGATTAGGATAATACAGATTTAAACATTTTAGTGATTGGCATCTAAAACAAGTTTTCCTTAAACAGAAATTTCCCAAATAACATTAATATTTATTAGGTACCCTTACAATACTAAACAAATATTCTACATATGTAGTTCTCACTCTTTTCTAAATACATTGCTTTGTTTTGAAAGAAATTAATTAGCAAAATGCTGGACCTTTTATATTCAGCACAAAACACTGCTGTCTTGCCTCCTTAATTCTTAGTCACTTACCTTAGAAACAAAAGGTAACAGCAGCGTAAGAATTACAGCAAGAGATAACATGTAAGAAGACCAGTATTACAGTAGTATCCATCTACCATTATCTCCATAAAGCTCTACCCATTACAGAGACAAAGACTTTGGGGCATTTGATAAAGTATGTTGCATGTTAATTGCCTGAAGAACAAACACTCAAACCAGTGTTACTTCTGACCAAGCCCTTTATAACCTCCGTTTTCAGGAAGGGGTTTCATTTTTTTCGGTTGGGGATTTTTTTTTTTGTGGNCAGTTTTCTTTTTGCACTCTTCTATCAACTGCTAAACCACACACACAACTAACTCTGAAGTGGCATAAAAAAAAGCATACAGCGATGAATACCAACCAAGATAAGAAGCACCTAAAGGGTCCCTCGCTGTCTGGAAAAGTACTGGTTCATGAACAGATGGTGTAGCTACATCCACTGTTGTCCATGCTACACTGTGGGAAGATCCACAAGCAACCCGGGTGATTTTCTGGCCTTCCAAGCCTTGTACAAGAGTGGGCTTTCTATTGACTGTAGTAGTTCCGTTGCCTTGTTGCCCATGGTCATTGTCACCCCAAGCGTAAACCTGCCAGTAAACATTTCCATTTATCACTTTGCCTCACTAGTTGCCTCATTTAATTGTTTTCTTTAAAATTCCTGCAAAGGAATCTTAGTGATTTGTATTATTAATGCAGGATAATTTAAAGACTCTATTGCCATGACTTTTTTTAATTTTTTAATTTTTAAATAATGCACATATTATCATACTTTTAAAAAAAAATCGAAGCAGCCCTTTATCAAGTGACTCATAAACTACCGCAGATTCATAAATTATCAGTTGATACATAAATTATTCAATGTTCACAGTGAATTGTTACATTCAAAGAATCAGTTGCATAGTAATTACACTGGAGATCTGAATCAATACTGTGATAATGATGATGCTGGATCACAGCAGCAGAAGCTACCCAAGTACTATGACTACCACTGCATTTTAAGAGTGAGAAGCAGGAAACAGACATGCAAATAATCCACAAACAAGGAAACTATTACAAAAGCAACTAAGACAACAACATTTGAAGTCTAACAGTAATACAAGGGCTAATATATTTTAAATTATAATCATGCTTATACTTATTCAGGCCTTTAAAAAGCAAATAAATATAGTAAGAAACTGATGCTATTACAGCCTCTTTCAACAGTTTACTTCTTTCTGGATCAAGGAAAAAGGGGAACGGAGGGTGACATGCAACATACCTGTCCAGTGTCAGTAACTGCTAGACAATGGAGCGCACCTACTGCCACATGCACGATCTTTTTACCCCTCAGTCCTTCCACTACTTGTGGCTTTCGGACATGTACATCAGTACCATGGCCTAGCCTGAAGTAATCTCCCTTACCCCTAAAACAGATATAAAAATAAAAGCAAAATTCAGGACAATTATACTGTTTACCCACTCCTTTGTCAATGCAGTTTCCAAAATCAAAAATCCTCATTTATCACTGAGATCAAACAGGAGCACCAACTAGCAAACTCTTCAAAACTGAATTACAAAGGATAGCTGCAATTCTGTGACCCCATTACTTTTCACCTCAGTAGAAAACAGGCATCACGACTACTTTTTGTACATAGTGCAGCTGCAGTTGTATTGAATTTCCTCTGTTGCAGATATACTGCAATTATAAATACTTACAAAGTTGATTTGGTAGTCTGCTAGCACAGACTTATCCTATTGAGCATACACCTAAAAATAACAGACCCTTTACCAAGTCCACTCACTTGAAAAAAATACAAACTACCATCTTCGCAGAACTGAGATTTTTCACACTGCAACACAGGTTCTCAAGCCTCCATAATCTAGTCTTCTAAAATTGTCATTGAAAAGTTAGAACAAACTGCACAAAAAAAATATACCACACACAAAAAGTAACACAGACACCTTAAAATGCCTCTAAGAATGTCAGTGAAGGGGGAAAACACAGACTTTTTCCACTGTGCTTTTAGTAATCATTCGCTCAGTTCTGCAGCTCAGCAATACCAATTTCTCAAGAAAAGATACCTTACGCTGGAGGTGAATGTGATACATAGTATTATTGCCTACCTAAAGATGTAACACAGAAGTTACGATTTTTCCCTCAAATCAGTACAAATTCACAAAGATAAGAATAAAAGTTTAGAAGCAACTCGGGCATTATAAAGTACAGACATGCATGGCTGAAACAGACAAAAAATCTCCTTGTAATCCTGTAATGTCAGGAAATAGCTGTAGATTTTATGACTAAAAGCAACAGTGTTAAGACAAAGTGGGGGAAGGAGAGAACGAACAAGAATTTTGCTAAGTATTCTTAAAGACTGCCAAATTCCCTTTCCTCTTACTCCTTTTGTGACCACAAAAAAATAAGAAGGGAAAAGGTGAGAGACAAACACAGTTTCCAGTGGCAGCTCAGAAATGACAACTCTAATAGAAGCTTTCCTCCCTTAAAAGGGAAGAGAAGCAACTTATAAAAACAGAAGTTTTGTGGATTTCTCTATGTATTTTTCACCAACTGCTGACAAAGAATAAAACTAAAACGACCATTTTATGTCTTCTTAGCTTTGATATACGTCAAACAGGTCACAGTCTTATAACATAAGGATGGAGTAAGACCTTGAGATGGTTAGAGCTCTGAAGCTGATCTGCCATACAGTAAGTAAACTCACAAATTTTACAAAAGGTTTATAAACTCAAAAAGCCAGGTTTGTGTTCAAAACAAAGTGGAAGCAAACAGACAAAATAAAATAAAATAAAATAAAATAAAATAAAAAGGATCATTACTGACAACTCAGTGGCTTTCTGAGCAGCAATGAACTCTGCAGTATCCCATGTGTTTCCAAGGCAGTCCTTTCCATCTCCTCTGAATACTCGGTTACTCTTGTTACTTCCTTACTCTGTTATATTCGTATTCTCCCAGCCTCTATTTTAACTGTAGGCTACATACTCCATGCTACAATTCTCATGTTCTTTATCCCACTCTGTTCCGAAGTCTTAAATTAACATTCCTTTGCATGCTTCACTGCTCCCAAGAGAGGGAATGATCTTCCCCTTCCTCCACTAATTCAGTGAGACCCAGGCTTCCTAACAGAGTACAATACACAACTCAGCATGCTACAAGACACAGTGAGTAATTGAACAGATCACAGCTCGTCTCAAAGAGCTTCCAATCTAAAAGACAAAGTCAGCACACAGATAAGGCACAGATGGGGTTAAGATGATCAAAGAGCAGTAAATACAACACATACTTAGCAATTGCTTTGTTAATATTTTCTGGCAAATTTAACGTACCACGTCCATACCACTCCTGACTTGGTCAGTGCCAACGAGAACTGTGCACCACACTCAATCTGACAAACGCCTTGGCCGTTTAGTCTTTCAATGTTCTGAGGAATGTTGCATCCTTCACTTCCTCCTCGGCCCAGTTTTCCAAAATCACCATCACCCCAAGAAAACACCAAACCTAACAAACACCAAACTGCAGGTCAAACAATGATCACAGTATTCCCGTGTGCCAGAAAGCTTCTGGAACAACATATTCCCACCTTCATCTGTCAAAGCGAGAGTCTGAGCATCTCTGCTTCCACAAGCAACCTGAATTACTCTGTGGCCAAGAAGCACTTTAACCTACAAAACAGAAAAATGCATAATGTTTCCAAGCTATTAACTATATTTTAAAACTTTACATTTTCAAGCTCTTATGATTGATCTTGTTCTTTATGTGCAGCCTGAGCATGCCATTGAGGGAAGGTTTATCAAGCCCTGCTTATTCAATATCCATCACTGCTCAGCCAGCTATGTGTCAAAGCAGATGCATGTCACGTGTGATCAAAACAGCACTAACTGCTCCGAATCATTTTCCACGAAAAAGCAAGAGAGACTGGATCTTTTTGGCCTTTCTAAAATACCCTGCGTGTTATTACAGGTATGTGTACCAAAACCTAATCAGATCACTCCAAAATGACTTCTTCGTACTGCTTTCACGGTTTTGGCTTTGCTTTTCTTTTTTTTTTTTTTTTAAATCATTTACTAAACAAACACACATTTTATGAGAGATGAGAAACATTTGTTTTACCATCTTAGGTTTCAGCTGTGTAGTATTATCTCCATGTCCTAGCCTTCCATATTCTCCAAGACCCCACGTATACAGTTCACCACTGGAGGTAATGGCAGCACTGTGGGAACTGCCACAGGCAATATCACGGATACGTTTGGTTTTCAATGCTTCTATCAATCTGGGTTTATCACAGTTCCTAAAGAGAGTGAGAAAAGAATATGCCATTGCATTAATTATGAAAGACCTGCACAACACACTTTAAGTTCTATAACCCAAAAAAACATTTGTGTAAAACTAGAAGTAACCTGAAGATAAAATAAGGTACAACTTATGATTCCAAGACGTTTTCCGTAGTAGCACCATAAATTTTCATTTATATATATATGTATATATATTTTAAACATATAAACTGCAAAACTTACATGACAAAACCAAAATACCAAAGTGATGAATCAATTAAAAAATATCTCATACAAAGTGAAAACTGATATCCTGTCATTACCCAAGGTTGAGTGATTTGTTAGACGTAATTATGTCTCCACCCTGGTGACACAGAGCAGACAGTAAGATTAAAAGATTATGTTCCCATCCCAACTTTGCTCATTAATAAGAGAGAAATCAGAACTGGAATTTATTGTCAGGCTAGAGACTACTAGAAACATTTACTATTCACATCATTACAATATTCTCTGAATTTAGGGAAGAGCTTCAACTCAAGAGGGTTTTCTAATATTGACAGTACCAGAGCAACTATTAATGTTTTATAAACATATGTATGGCTTCTGGAAAATTAGCTCCCATGAAATGCCCACAGGAAGAATTCCAAGTCTCTCTGTCAATATGGTACAGAAAACTTGAGGCAGTTGAGCAATGAAATAATAATACTGCTCTAATCTGGACGTCCCTTTTCATAGATCTCACACACACACCCCTAGGAATATTTATTTGTTGTCATACATTAAACATCTGAGTTGGGCACTGTAATTTTCTACATATTCTGAGCAGCTTTTTAGAATATACCAGAAGGATAAACACAGATTTTCTCCGTGGGTTCTACCTTTTTTTCTTTCAAAACTTTGTTCTATGTTGCATACAAAGAACAATCTTGACAAATTTAAATTTTCCTCACCTTTTTCATGTGGAGAACTGAACTGTGTTCTATTAGAAAGTAAGAAATTTATTTCTGGCTAACAAGTTTGTGAATAGAAGTCTAAAAAGAGAGCTACAAAATACTTGCAGACTTGCATAAGGAACTGTTACAGCTAAGGAATGTAAAACCACTACTTTACACGTCAAGGTAGTTCAGTAAGCTTTACCTCATAACAGTAACCAAAAACTTGATGTCCGAAAGTGTACTGTTTCATCAGTAACATTCAAAAATATTAATAAAGACTTTATCTACTGAATATAGGTTTCCAAGTATTAAATTAAAATCAATTGAATGCTTCCTTATTAAATGACTGAAACTCCTACAAATGCTGCACTATAAATTGTCATACACTGCTGAAAAAGTCTTTTCAGGACACAATTTTTTATTCCTGTTATATTAAAAATCCTGCAACTGTCAGCAGTCATGGTTAGCTGTGCTACAACACGCAGTACAGATGTTATCTCCTAGTGAAACACAGATAAAATTGGTATCCTTACATCCGACTGAAGTGACCAAGTTTTCCATCATCTCCTTCACCCCATGAAAATATCTTTCCATCAACAGTTAATGCCATAGCATGACGGCCACCTGGAAGTAAAACAAAGTGTTCAAGCAGGAAGCAAAAGTCTAGCAAAAATCTCAGAAATTTGATACTGTTTTTGTTTCTACAATGTAATTGTACGAGCCCTTCTACCCAATACATGTTAGTTATGTTCTTAGGAGCTTTCATGTAATTTAATTTAAAACACAAAACGTTTGTGACTGTAGGCTTCCTGGCACATTAAGAAGGAAAAATAATCATTTAATTTGCTATTTTCAATGCTGCAAGGAAAACAAAACAAAACAAAAAAACAAACAAAAAAAATCAAACCTGCCATTTAGCAATATTCAAAAATGAAAATACTTTCAGACTGCAAAAACTTTTTTCAGCCAGTAAGAAACTGGGTATGGTCTAAATTCATAGATTTTAGCATCTTATGCAACACACTAACAACCTGTACTTATTAGAAAATAGAAAATAAAAAATAAAATAAAATATGCTGGTGCATCACAGCACCCAAGAAACTGCAAAACAACTTCTATTTTTAGGCTTAATATGTTCTGTTTAGGTATGTAAGAACAGCAATAGCCGGTACCTGAGTGAACAGCCACCTTCTTCACAACATAGTTACTGAGAGCTGTGATCTGGCGGGGAATAGGCACAGTTCCACTAGATATTCCTAAACCCAGCCTTCCATTTGTAGCTTCTCCACAGGCATATACTTTACCCTCTACAGTCACTAAAATGGGGAAAAAAAAGTTTTTAATACTATTAATGTTTCACAATTGGAAATCTATTTCTGCCCTTTAATAATAACATATATTTTAAACTTTTATTACCTGCGAAAAGGCTTTTGGACCCTCCAGCTACTTGTACAACATTCAAGGCGGATAAGGTTTCAGAAAAGGAAGGAACCTTTATCTAGGGCAGACAGGAAATAGAAATGATGAAAATACTTTTTAAAGTTTTATACTTTAAAGAGAAGAACTATTCTTAAGTGATAAATCACTTAATCTAACAGCTAGATTTATATTTTTTTAATATATATGAAAACTCCCTGTATTATTCAGACACTTCACACATCTGTTAGTATACATCAGGCAAAAGACAGAAACCAAGAAAAGGCATGTAATACTGAAGCCATGATAAATACAAAGCCTGAGAGAAAATGAAATCAGATAAAAACAGGAATTTTCTTTTTAGTATTGTTTTCTCGAGAAAAATCCAACTCAGTTCTGAGGAAAGGCGTAACAGCAAAATTAACCTAGTTGAAAGTGTTAATCAACACACTTCGAATCAGCATACAGGAACACAGAAGTACAACTAAGTTTTTCAGTAGCAAAATGCTTTAGCAATCCGGACTAGAGATCAACTCAAGAAGAAAATACAAACAAACAAGCAACCTATTGCCGATGTGACTCCCATCTAC
>VXAL01011251.1:0-16499 GCA_013399475.1 Chauna torquata
CTCCTCCTGTTTGTTGCCCATGTCCCTTCATTTCACCTTAATGAGGTGTCAATGAAAACACAACATGCAACTGGAATAAAAGAACTTTGTTCAGCTCCTGAGGACCTCTTAAAGTAAATGTATTTGGCAGCAGTTTTCAGCAGTACGATCTTTAACAAATACTTTAACCACTTTCAAGCTCCACATGACAAGTGTTTTTCAGGCTAACCTGATATGCTTGCATAGCACAAACAGGGATGGCAAGGTGCTGCTAGGGAATGCATTCTGCTCATTCTGAGAGATCTCACTGAAACACATTGGAAATGGAGACTGAAGTAGCAACAACTGAATACTATTGCCTAATACTATGCACAGAAGGAAAATAATAAAATGTGCTGGATGCTGAATTACTCAGTAAGGATTCAGCTGTGGCACATCTACACAGCAGGTGCTCAGGTGACTCAGAAGAGTGAGGTACCTTGCTGGTGGGATCACTGTTAGTTACACGTATGAGGATCATCTGCTAAAAACCTCCACCATCCATTTCATGATAGTGTGTTGTGCTTAGAGGAGCTTGGGCTTGGCACTCCAGAAATTATATTTCCTAGATAACATTCAATCAGTATCATTACCGTTCCCAAAAGAGTATCATTCAGATACTTTTATTCATTTACAAGAGATTTCTATTTAACATATGCTCGTCACCAAGGTGTGATGAAGCAAGGCACTGAACAGGGATGTCTGCAAAACCACAACCACATCATGGGCCTAGAAGGTTACATTCCTATCTTCTGGTACTAATGTGCTGGATACAGCCCCTACTGGTAAATTGCTGTGTTACCTTTCTCCACTACCTGTAATTTTACAGGGTTCTACTTAGCATTCCTGCTAGGGAATGCAATAAATTTTTTGCTAAGTCTCCACGCTCGAAAAGAATGGTGTTTTTCACAGGACCAGGCTGGTTCGATGCTCTGGATCTTTTGTTTTGACTGAAGGAGTAATTATTGACAGATTATGGAGACAGAGATTTGGGCAAAACCATCAGACTGATGACTGCACTGCCTTTTATAGGCAAGGGATTATAAAAATACCTATACTAACAAAGCGCATCCAGCATGACTGTGGTTATCCCAAGAAAGCTATGCTCTGTTTCAGAGCACAAGCCCCACATATCTGTGAATTTTAATTAACTCAGTTCTGTTGTTATAACAATATTTACACTAGGAGTTTCTGTTGGCATCAGAGATTATACAGTTTCAAACTCTTAACTGATATGGCTGTCAGTAAACGTATTTACTGTATATTCTGAGACACACAGGCTCTTACCTAGAATAAGACAGGAAATGCAACAGGAGTGCAATGTGGAGTGATCCAGGCAAGAATACAATCAAGAAAACAGAAAGAGAAAAAATTGCCCTACACAGCAAATCAAATAATATTTACTGAGGTTTCAGTTCTGCAAGATGCTGGACACTGCTTCTGCAAGCTAAGTCTTTAATATCTCAAGCTATAGGAGTCAAGGGACCTTAAAGTATTAAATCTCCATATTTAGAAATTTTACCTCAGAAGAAATTACACCATTATCATTGCCTTTATTTTCTTTGCAAGCATATTGTGAATTTCACTCCAATAAGCACTTGAGTAAGTGTTCTGGAGTGAATGAATGAATACTGACTGAGCTGTCAGACTGTAAAAGCTGTCCTAAAAGTGTGAATATAAAGCTGTTCATTTACTGGTTTTGACATAAACAATAATCAGGTTAAGCACTGGAGTACATGAAGGATCAAAACAATATAATGACAGGCTATCACAATAGTCACAGCCTTCCAAAACTGCCTCATAGATCAGAATACAGAAGCCAAAAGAATGAATACATGTAAGTGGTTTTAATCATTGTTCAACAGTGCTTTAATCCAAACAGAAGCTCCGTACTTATAAGAGAATTAGCTTTGGTAATGAACATTTACAATGGCCAGTAAGGTTTTGCCTGTATGAGGAGGGATCAGTACAGCTGAAACCAAGTATTTTGTGTGAAGATAATAACGGTGCAGAAGTCAAAAGCAGGCCAGAGGGGGAAAAAAAAAAGCCAAAACTAAGGAATGTCATCCTTATTAAAAGGTTAGTGAGAAAATGTCCTGTTCCGATGTTGTCCTTTGATGCCTTTAGGACTGGTGTGCTTCACAGCTACTTGGGCAGACATGTCTTAAAAACAAAGGAGCTACAGAGGAGAAAAGCACACTGACTGCATCAACTTGCTGAGCAAAATATATGAAGATTTCTATTTTAATGGACTTTAGTCTGTAAGATCAAACCAACAGCTCTATGAATGTCCATGAAATGACTACTAGAAAAGAGAGGGAAATGTCATGTTTGCATTTCCTAAATAACACACAAATCAGGGGAACTTGGTTTTATGTCTCTTCAATTTTGATGAGTCTTTTCACCTTTCCATTGCCCCTTGCTTTTCTATAACCTGGAAACCCTGAATCAAACTGATCTGAAGGAACTGTCTTCAACTCTATTAGATGGACAGAAGGTAGGAAGTATCTGCTGAAATTTGATCACATCACTCTCATCTGATACCTTTCTTTGATAAGTTGACTTGCTGTGATAGACTTTCTGTGATGGACCCACACCCTATCAGAAATGCTGTAGATCTAATCTCTCTGGACTTGGCAAGCATTTGACTTCCTCGTTAATTAATAACCAATTATTAGTTTTACTTCCTGTTCAATTAATAATTAAGACTAATCATTAATTATTAGTAAATAATGTTAGAAATAATTAATATTAGGCATCACTAATAATAATTTATTATTAATTAGAATAAGTAAATAACCATTTAGCAGGAAAACAGAGGGATTAATACAGTAACTGTGGAAGACAGGGACAGAAAATATTGAAACAGAGACAAGTACTGATGAAATAGGATATACAGGGATTACCAACAGACTTCTCAGAGTATCACTTTTTTTCATATTGTCACTAATGAACTTGTCACAGAAAGGAAAAAGTGAGAGACGTGCCAATTAAATCTGGCGACAACATGTTATGAAAACTTTGCTTATGCAAAAAATATACCAGAATGGCATAAGG
Organism: Chauna torquata; assembly: GCA_013399475.1. Taxonomy (NCBI): domain Eukaryota; kingdom Metazoa; phylum Chordata; class Aves; order Anseriformes; family Anhimidae; genus Chauna; species Chauna torquata. The sequence goes on from VXAL01011251.1 coordinate 3,076, forward strand.
GAAGAAATGAATGATCTTAAGCACTGGAACGGAAAACATGGGATAAAATATAACAGGAAAACATGAAAGGTTATACATTTCAGGGCTAAAAAGAATTATTATTCGTTAGAAGCTGGTTCGTCCTATACTGGAAACTACATAAGGAAAAAGATATGAGTTTATTAAGTAATCATTGGAGGACTACGAGACAGGGGTGTTATGTGCATATGACAACAGACAAATGTGTATATGTGTAAGAGAGGCATTTCCAAGAGAGAACTGGGAAAAAAATTAAGGGCTGCACTACTGTGGCTGGACCAATAACACTCTACCATCCATGGTCAAACCATTAATCAGGCTCAGGGAAGGGGTAGCAGAAAGATCTGGGGAAGACAGAGGTTTTTTATCTCTTGAGGAGTGAGCTGACAGCACAAATTCCTAAAGCAGGAACTAAGACTAAAGAAAATCTCTTCAACTCAAATGCGACTAGATTAGATGATTCTTGAAGTGGCAGAGGACTGGATTCAATGATTTGGAGATGCACACCATTCCTGTGTTCCTAACCACTTTGACTACGGCATTATCTGCTGTTAAAGTTCAAAACCTACTGAAGTGGTTGTGTGGAGCTGCGGTAAAATAGTCCAGAGTTTGCCACCATATGGGGCTGTGCTGTGAAACTGGAAGGAAAGAAAACTATGGTGCATCTAGTGAGACTGGATGCAAATAGGGAGCTGTTCAGCTGAGGAAAAGTGAACAGGCAATATCAGAATATTGTTTTATATTTCTGCAAATCTGCTGAGATAAACGGAATTGCATTTTATTGATTCTGTCTATAGGTTGCCAAACATATCTCCGGAGGAGCCCATCTGTGACCCTATTCTTCTGTTCTTCTGCACGAGGATTCAAAACACGAGGTCCCAAACACTGATTCATATGATAAAATAAAACAGGAACTCTCCAGTAAGTACTGAATATTCTGGTGATTGCAACATACACCCAGGAACTCCTCTAGGTTGGCTGGTGGAAAAACAGTGAATGTCTGATAGAATCGGGAAGCTGGGGACCTTTTTTTTCCATTTTCTTGACTAGAATTTTGGAAGCAAATACACTGAAAAATCCCATTTCTCTCTTCTTCAGACTTGATTTTAGGTGTATGAGCTCTACAGTGGTAATGGATCCTTTGGAACAGTCAGCTTTGCAAATAAATTGAAAAAGATGATGTGTTTCAGCATTATTTGAAGGAAAATACTGCTTATCAGATAAAAAAGCTGTTGTTTTGATTACAAATGTGAATATCTCTGTAACTTGCTTAAAGTTTTCCAACTCCTGGAACCCCAGTTTGAACCTCTACAGGATTCTAGTTGAAGAACTAATGAATGAACTGTCTGACTTCACACAGGACATGCTATGGCTAAGTGAACAACTTAACCCACCTTTCTTGATTTGCCTACTTAAATAAAGGTCTCTATCTCACCTGAAGCTTTAATTTCAGAGTTTAAACTCCGGCACTCTTGGAATATTCGACCAGTGATCTAGACCAGAGTTCTGGCTCTCCATGTTGATATAGAAGAGTCAGGATTCAGATTCTGAGCAAGACCAGTCCATGTGGAGTTTACAGCAGACTGGAAACTAGCCTTGCTTAAACACACTGGTCTACAAATTTTTCCATATCTAGAGAAGGAGGCAATTTATGTAAATGAAATGACCTGTATACTAAAGGATGTTGGAATACAGAAAGCAACCAATAGACAAGAAATTATGTTCTTGTGCAAAAAAAAGATACTGGATCCAGCAAGGGATGCATTTTGAGGTGTTAAAATAACTTCTGAAAAGCAGTAGCTTGTGCTTGTTCAGCTCTCCATCTCTAAACTACTATTTTTATGTGAATAGAGCCTAGGCCAGGTTTGTTTTCTTTCCAGGATGCTTGGCCAAAGCCCTCTAAGCTGAAGAAATGCAGGAAACATACGGTGTCTCCCAATTATACAAGAAATATGTGGAGCATTCTACTGGTCTTTCAAATCTTAGCAAAACTGCAGCAGGGCAGCCATTTGATCTTTAATATTTTACAGTTATTAATACTAGATTATGCATATATATTTTTGAAAGTAATATGCACTTGGCTGCTGAAGTAACCTGTTTTTAGAAATACTAAAGATGGATATTAAATGCCACATTTTGCCAGTTCTTGGATTTATCCTTGTGTGTACCTTATTGAAGAAAGAAATAGTTTTTAAACTTTGGATATCAAACTACATTTTTTCCTAGGAAAAAAAAGATATTTATAGATTATACAAAGATGTGAAAAGAAGTGCCACACATTGTAAACAGTCTACATTAAACTTCATCACAGTTAGTTGGTATCAGTTTGCTACAGTGTAAAGTAATGGAAAAATGAGTTTGGTTTGAACTGATTTTAGTTCACTTATGAAATTGTCTCTTGGGGTAAGCAAGTGAATGTCTACAAACTTATGTTTGCAGAGCAAGTAGGAATCTGTTAGAAATTACCTCTAGATTAGGTGTATGAGCTGTGTAATGAAATGCTTTCAATACCACAGAACATTTGTTTTTAATACAGGAGTTGGACACGAGGATTGTCTCCCTAAAGTAGCTCTTGGACAGGTGATTTCCTGCCAGTAAAAATGTTTTCTAAATTTTTATTGAATTGCTTTCTAATTCCTGCAAACTAGTTAGTCTGAGGTACAAAAATCAGTTCTGACATTCCCATTTTTAACATTTACCTTAATGCCTCCTTCGTAAAGCAAAAAGTGGCAACTTGTGCATGCACATCTCTTAAAAACTCTAAGAGCTTTGTCCCTGGATGTACTGAGTAGTGGATGCTTAGAGGAAAGATATGAGGAGCAAGACAAGTGTGGATCTATTCTTCCTCTGGCATAACAACCTATGGCAAACAGGAGAAAGATGGCAGCCACATCATCCTTTTGAATAACCACTGACAGACATAATCATGAACTTGTTGTATCTTTTCCAGAATGCACACAAATATTCATCTTCCACAGAGTTCTGTGGCCATGAGGTCCACTATGAAATGTAGGTGTTGGGTAATGAAAACTTGTTTCCTTTTGTTTGTTTGTTCTTGAGAGCTCAGTAGCTTGCACTGAAGAGTGAAAGTTTGTTCCCCGTTTAGTTTTCCTGCGCCATTCATAGACTTTTAGATTTTCTTCATACTCACTCTTCATTCATTTCCTGTCTAATAAAAGGGCATTAATCAGAATGGGAAGAGAAAATGAGAAGACTCAGAGAATGCACTGGAATGTTGCATGTTTGGAAAAAATTAATTTGACTTTTGTGGTCCGAAGGATTACAAAAAACAAAACAAAACAAAACAAAGCAAAAACAAAGAAACAAAACTAAAAAACACACACACACACACAAAACCTGAGCCTAAAATCAATTTGTGTTGTGTCTAGTAAAGAAAATGCCTCTTCCAGCATGAAATGTGACTGCAGTTATGCCATAATTGTATTACCATAGTTTTCTTAGTGATTTTAACCACACAGAAATGATTTGAGACAGTAGTAAATACAAAATTGAAAAATTGTCTCCCTTCGCCTGAAACAGAGGGTTTATCAGTGTTGAGGCAGCCTGTTCAGAGCAGATGCACTTAAAATCTCCAGTAGTTATGTAGTCTACCAGATTTCAGTAGAGAAAAATCCTAGGTCAGATCCAAAAATTCCATAATTGCCTCCAGCAGGTCATTGAGTGAATAATACCAAACTAAAAAGCATTCATTTCTCAGCTTTGCAGGGACTTATCATCAAAAACATTCAGTCAGTCTTGCCCAGATCTGGACTAACTAATCTGGAAAGGTTGGAAAATGAAGCATAGTGAAAAGGGTTGTTCAGATAAGGATAACATTTTTAAGTACTTTGTGCATTACCTAAATTAATCCTGCTAATTGAAGTTTTACAAAACTAAGGTAAAGGAAAAAAAATCTTCAGTCATAAAACTTCAAAATTTACCATTCAAACTAATGCACAGCTTTCTCTCCTAGCATTCACTTATGTCTTTTCCTCTTCACCTAAGACACCTAAGTGAGAGAAAGGAGTACCTTTCCTCTTGCCTTCCCTTCAAAGTATGGTTGAAGCCTCTTTGCTCATGAGGTCAAACAACCTCAGGAACTGTGAGTTACTCCCAAGTAGAAAGCATTTTGTGTTGCTGCCCCAAGTATTAACAGAAATGTTTCTAACAATAATCATTTGGTAATATTTTATGCTTGTACTTATATCATTCAAATACTACTTGTGCTTTATAATTTCTCAGTCAAAAATGGCAGAAATATAGGTCATTTTTTTCTTAAGGGATATCTCAACTAGCATCAGAAATCTGTATTACAGAGTGTATCTGGAAATGCTCAGTACCCAGCCATTCCCACGCGAGCTGATGATTTGAGAAGATAGTTGAAAATCAAGGCCAATGACTCAACTACATAAACATGGATTAAGGACATGGCTTCAATCCCCAGTGGGAGGTTATCTTTGCAGACAGAAATCTGAAAACAGTTATTATTTGTTTTGTTTTTCCACAACTAAACTTCTGTCTGATTCTGACTGAAACTTGCAGCGAATGACTTCAGGGATCATTTTGCAGTCGATACATTCACAGCTGGGAGCCATTCACTCAGACTACAGTTAACATTCAGCTGATGATAAAAGTGGTCTAAAAGTTTGGCTCTAGATGTAGTTTGTATTTTACAGAGACACCTCAGACTGGATTTAGGCAGACAGGCAATCCTGGCAGTTTATCTACATCATGAAATAGAGTGCAGCACAGTGATCCCTAAACTATGAGAGATCCAAGCCACAAGCTCATGAAGAACAGGAGAGTTCTGCACAGAAGTAGCTCAAGCCGCACAGTGGCTTGCATTATTAGCTTTGCATGCGGCCAGGAGCAGTGTCTCCACACCAAGCCACTCAACACTTTTCCATCTAGAATTATCACAAGCCAATTTTATACTCACAAATGTAAATATGCTTGAAATCAAACAGAAAATTACAGTCCAGGTGCCTCCTGCCAGTGTTTTACCCCCACGTTTCTAAACCACTCTGTTTTTACTGTCTGGTGTTTTAAAAGCATCCTTTCCACTCCTAATAAGCTGTGCAGAGCTGCAGCACAAAACCAACACCTAACTAGGCTGGGAACACTCATCTCACTCTCAACCCATCAATATTCTCCCAATATATTTAAGTCTTGGTATCTATCAGCCTCACCAAAAGAAGTGTGCAAGTGTGCCACTGTTTCAGAAGGGGAAGGATACCACCTGTACAAATTGAATGGTGAACTAAAAGAGGCATTGGTCACAAGGAAGAAGCAGAAAGTTTGGGTCTCTAGGGCATGGACTTCTGAAAAAGCAGACATGCTTTTGAAGTTTAACTCCGAGAGGGAAACCTTGTCTGAGGATTCCCAGGTACAAGAAGGTGCCCAACTCCAATCCATCAGTCAGAGAATCAGAAGGATCACACATCTGGGGTGAATAGTTTTCGCAAATCCCTCCATTACCGGCTCCTATCAGTGTTACTCTGCACTACCTAGCTATTCCTGTGTACAATACAAGGACTCTACATTTTTAATTCACAGCCACAGATTTGGTGGCTTAAGGAATGTTAAGAGCGTATCTGTTCCACAGAGTGAAGATGATCCACTGATCCCAGAGCTGGCTCCACAGAGAGAAGCATGTCTCAGAGGCAGGGAAGCACAGTGCAGCCTTCTCCTAGAACCCAGGAAGAGCAGCCACAATAGCACTGAGCCAGTGTCATTCAAGCTAATAAACCCTTCCTTTCAGTATGTATCATAAGCCCAACTGCAGCAACAGGCTGATATAACTGAACTGTGTCCAGTTGCACTACTGCTGGTCACAGTTACATCATGTATTTCAGCACGTCGCTCTACTCCAGGTTGCCCAAACCAACCGGTCATGTTTGGCACACAGAGATGTTTGGTTTGCCCATTCTCCTTCCCATTAGTCCAGTGAAAGACAGCTAACCACACAGAGGCAGTTGAAAAGAGAGGCCGGCAAGCAGAAACAAGGAGGCAGAGGACACAAAGAGATAGGAATATCTTAAGGTTTTGTCAGTAAAATGTTTTGTTAACTAAATCAAAAGATCATTGGAAGCTTTTGCATTGGCCACAGAGGACCTTTGAACAGATTGTGCCTGAGCAGCTTTGAAGTCGAGCTCTCAGCAATTCTCAACATTCAAGTCTGGAGATAATTTCTATACCAAAGTATCTAAAAGATAAGAATGATATGGCAAAGCCTCCACCATCTCAATTTTAATTAAACGAAGATTGGCATAATGATCACATAAAACCATAAACAGAGACAAATTATATATAAACAGCACAACTAAAGGTTGATTGAAATGTTAAAGATCAGGAGTGATAATATGTAATTAGCCATGATTGAATCACTTAAGGCTAACTGTTGGTGCATAGAATCTCAGAGGAATGGGTTGTAATTTTGCAGTTTACTGGTATTTATCTCACTGAATAGTTCCCTGAATTTCAGTTTTGACTGAGAGGTATTACCAGTAGTTACTGTTTCTGCAATAGCACAGTTCATTTCAAGCACTGTGTTTGATCGAAAACCTCTAAATAACTGCTCCCCTTTCAGGTAATGAAACTGTGAGTTCAGATAAAAATGTATCTTCTGGAGTCTCTGAAATTTATCTAGTACCTAATTATTTATAAATGACAGTTAATTATGGAAAAAAAATTAGTTATGTATAAGCCTTTAGCAATTGTAATGTTCTGTAACTTCCCTTGGTAAAACATCAGCATGTGGTGGTTTTCTTTAGTGATGTTTTATTTTTTAATCTTCATGCATTATTGCATCAACTGGGCAAACAAAATTAAAAAAAATATTAAAAATGGGATGGCAAGGCTCTATAGGATTTTGTTTTTTAGTTTTAATAAACATAGGTTTAATATTATTTATATCTTCATTTCCTAAGCATAATTGCAGTTCCTGAGAAAACTTGAAAAACATTTGCAGTCAATGAAAAGGAAGAACAAAATTTGAAAGAGCAGAAATGACTTTACGTAGCAACTCATTATTTGGAGTGCTGTAATTTTTTGAATTCCCAATGTAAAAATATTCACTCTGTAAAAATCAGGTTGCTTACGCATCACAACTGACATTCCTAAAAATAGGAGCAAAAAAATTACTTTATATTATTAGTCCCAAGTAAAACCCATAATAATAATAATAAAAAAAAATTACTCTAAGGAAGAATGAACGTTCTAATAAAGGAATAAAAATGTACACATACAGTAGAAATCAATGGAGAATTTTGAACAGTTAATATTTTCCTAGAAGCATAAGAGGGATTTTCCTGAAAAAATGTTTTTTCTATCTCAAACTTAGTATAATGCTTTTATTTTAAAGCTTTCAGTGCACAATGATAAAGGAGATATTTATCTTATACTATTATTGTACACACTCTCTTTTTTTCCTATGTAATCAGATTTTATAAAAACTACCCAAAACAAAAAAGTTACGTTATACACATTAATAGTCATTTTCATACATAGAGGAATAGCTACATTCTCTGTCTCGAAGGTTGAGACCATTTACACATCTTGAAAGTAAAAAGCTGTAGTCACTGAAGATCATGAAAGGAAGTGACTGATTCATCTAACCTGATTGGATAAACAACTTTTTTTTTCTTTTGGGGGGGGGGGTACCCCTATAAACCCTGAAATACTAGTTTAGTATCCATTAAGACAGAAATGGGAAACTCCCACTTTGTCACTGCATTCATAGTATGATAACCAAGCAGAATATGTTTTATATTCTAAAAACATTCTTAGCAACCTAAAGGAATAAAATAGATGTTCCTTGTTCCTCCAAAAAACATTACCATAGATTCTGCAGAACAGAGGTATGGTCCATGGGAGAAATGCACATTCCCCTCAGCAAGGTTTCCACCACTGGTCTCCTGAAGATACAGTTGGACCCACTGAACTTCCTTACCTGAAGAAGGGACTTCCAGCTCTGAAGTTTAATACAGAATATTTATTTACTGAAGAGCCTTTAGTATTTTATCTCTAAGTATTTTTTTAGAGAACTTCCTGTCATGGAAGTGTCCTTTTCACACATTTTATTTTCAGAACATCTCTTTCCTTTGCTCTTTTTCATATTCAGAGCCAACTGCGAGGAAGAAATGCTTGAAATCAACTAAGAACAGCAACAGAAATGCCATTTTCCCTACAGATAGAAGGAATGTAATAATGTGAATTGCATTTTTTCTGCTTAAATTACATATATGGCTCAAATTCAACGTATAGCTCTACAGTATATTCAAGAGAATGCAGGAATAGCCATATTCATGGCATGTTTCCTGGCACACCCACACTTCAGCTCATATAGATGCTTTTTCACAGCTGACAAGCAGTCTGCACGTGGGGGCTTCTCGTGGTCTAGGCAGACTTCTGGGAACAGACCTGAGGCCTCACAGACTGCAAGAACAAACAAATCAGGTCCAAGAAGTGCCCCTGGAAGACCAGGTAGGTATGCTTACTTGACCTTGAAGCAAAGTGTTTCAAAGAACTGTGCCAGACAGACAGAAGGACTCTAATGAGAAGAGAGTCCTAGTTACTCTCAGAAAGCATTTCCTCAAGCAGTTTTCATCGTCTTCATTTTTGTCCTCTTCACACACCCTTTGCCAGCTTACTGTTCAATCCTGATATCTTCCTCCTTATCAAAAGATCCTTTTTTTCAAGCAACTACATGAAGCGTCTAAATATGTGGACATTTCCTCATCAACAAAGACAACTTCGCAGTTTTCAGTGCCAGTCTATGTCCATAGCTACTTCTTCTAAACTATTCTGTCCACAGTTGCATCCATAATTTAATAACTAATCCTATTTCATAGTAAAGTTACACATTTAAGAGATTGTACAATCTAGGCCCAAAGGCCAACAGCAAAGAGCAATGCTACATTTACTCATGTCCCAGTCTTTTGCCATTTATTTATGCTATTTGAAAAGCATATATATAAAAACACTTACAGATCCATATTCGAGGTTGCTGGATGGTGACTGGAATGTACTTTTTTGTTGCCTGACATTCCCAGAGTCTTTGAAGCATGCAGCTAGCTATTCATTTGATCTTGGGACTGGATTTTGTTGTTGTGCACTAATGTTCATTGTTTATACAAATGCCTTTCCAACATATTGACCATTTTTATTTTCTATCTGCTTCAGACTGCTAGGCTTCTACTATGCCTATCAAAAAAAAAAGAGAGATAAAGTCAATGCTTTTCTTCAGTGTGCATGGCATCTCAGAAAATGAATTGTAGCACTGCACATTATTAGATGTGCAGGTAATGATGTATTCCCTCTGCCAAACTCTTCACAGATAATAAATATTACATGCTTGTTGTAGACACACTAATTATGTGCAGTTATGGACAAAAAAAATTGAATCCCTTCTTGAGGTGCAGGTTAGTTTGTATTGAACACAGCCTTTGGCAAGGCATTTGTGAATTTTATCTTAATTTTCTTAGCAGCAAATTAGAAATATATTTGAAAACTATTAAATTTGAAATACAGCCAGCGAAGCTGATGAATTAAATTGATAGTGGAGTTTCTCCACCATCTACTCCTGACAGAAAGGAAGGAAATTATTTCTTTGGCTCACATAACATGAGTTCAGTGTTTCATATAACAAGAGTATCTACAGATAACAGACAAGACCAAGACCGTACCAGCTGCTGCAGAAACATATGTAAGTACGGTTTCTTTTCAACAGCTGAATAAGAGTGATTTTGTATATACTATTTCCTTTACTATTAATCACAAGGGAACATTCGAGAAAAAAAAAAAAAAAAAGCCACAGCTAGAATAGGACAGGCCTCTGTGAAGCTGAAATTTTTAAATAAGCTTTTAGAAATAAAGGCACCTGGTCACAGGTTGTGAGTCGCCTCCTGTCCGGCCCTAGCATTGAAGAGGAAGTTGTAGTGCTGATTCCTCTACTCAGCCCATTGCTTGCAAAAGCCTGAGTTTCCAGGCATCCACTCTGTTGTGCTAGATTTATTCCGACAAAAAAATGGAATAAAGCCAACAAAAGACATGTGTTTCTAATTGGCTTGTCCTAGATTTGGGATGTGGCATGGCACTGACAAAAAAAAATCCGTTATAATCTTCAGAAGAATCCCTTTCAAGCTGTAAAAAAGTTCAGACATTGGATCAAACCACAAGGAACTCCCATACCATTTAAAAACAGAAAACTCTGCTGTATGTCTTAGAAACACATAGCTTAATTAGGAGAAAAAATGTCATGGACCTTTTAGTTCAAGGGAATGTCCCATGTCACTGTGCCTATTAGTAGCTCTAGCTACAAGAACCAGAAAGCAAAAGCAGAAGCACCGTTAGAAGATGAAATAAAACCTTAATCATCATCCATCCAGTGCTGGAGGATTCATGTCTCACATGAAAAAGGGCAGCCACACAGATTCATCAGGGAATGTTTCTGACCTTTTCTTTGCATCAATGCAGCAGCTCGGAGCCCCAAGCCGTGACTGTGGCCTCTGTCCTCTGCTCTGTACACAGGCAGATACAAAGTCAGCCCATGCCCAGGTAGTTTGCTGCGTTCTCAAACTCCATCACTTCTGTACAACAATTCCCTCTCCATGACACTGTGCTGCTCCCTGCACTTCTGGCAAAATACCTTTTACTGGGGATTCAAAACTTAGCACGCAGAATCCACACAAAAGGCACCAGAGCTCCAGCCAGGCCAGGAGGGGCAGCGGATGGCGCAGGTGCCAACAGGTGACAACATCAGCGTTTCAGCTCCCCTCCCCAGCTTCTCAGAGCTGTGCCACTGCTGACACTGCCTACAGGCACCTCCAATTTATGCCAATAAACTTGGGGGCTGCAACAGATCTTCTGACAATGGAGAGGAGGGAAAGCAGGTCAGAGTCTTGCCATGCCACCTGCTTGACCCAGCAATGCACAAGCAGGAAGCAGCTGCAAAGCTGAAGGGAGGGAGGGGACATCCATGCTACCACAAAGACACCTCACCTCAAGGAAATTCTCTTTGTTCATCTTAAGTGTCATAAGGTCCTGAAAAAAAGTGGTTGTATTCATAGTATATCTGTACTACTGGGTGAATGATGGTATCTCTGTGTAACTATAGATCTCTCTTTACCACAAAACAGAGGCCCAGTGGGACACCATACAGCCTTAACAGTTTGTGTTCAGAAGCAAATTAGGCACTGAGCTAAGACACCTTCTCCATCTACATCTGGCTGGTAGCAAGCCAAGACAATTTTGGCTGCATTAGCCCTGAGTCATGAGGATTTTCTCTCTGAGTTCGGGTCCCCCCAGCTCCCCATTCTGCAGTTACCGGTGCAGAGAAAGCTCAGAACCATCTGCACTGCCAATGCCAACTCATCCTCTGTTTAATGAAATCCCCTCAAAAAAGAAAGATGAACTGTGGTAAACCAGGTCTAGCTACAGCAAGATGAAGCCGGGTCTTGTTTTCATTCTTTCTGTTTTCAGCAGAGCTGCTACCAGCAACACTCTGCTGGAGCAGTCAGCAAAGAGAACAACATTCATCTTTGTGCTCACCCACTCGGTTTAAATTAAAAGAAACGTCTGTTGCTCCTTTCTTTGATTTGTGCACTTATGCAAGCTTATTATTTTATTCTTTCAGTTACTATAACTTCCTTCCCTCCATAAAAACCATCACCGACAATGTCTGTAAGGCAGATCAGTCATTCTGGTCAGAAAGACTTCATTTGCAGTTCCCATTATCATACTCAGACAATACAACAACAAAACTCATAAGGATATATTCATTGTTAATTATACTTATTGTATAAACAGATTGTCATTTAGCACGTCATTTAGATTACAAGATAAAGTAATGAGAAGTCATTACATAGTCAGTAAACAAAAATACACTTTAGGCTACATTACTGCAAAACACTTTCATCCACTGGAAGGAACTGACAGTCCACAATCCAGTCAATTTCCAAATACAAATTAAATTTTGTTGTCTCTAAGTTCCCCTTGGAGAGAACACAATCACAGTTTTCTAAAATGCTTTTCCTCCCTCCTTCTTTGAACTCCCTTGTTGCTTTGAACTTCTTTTTTTAAAGGGCCCAAGCATAAAGGGAAGCTTCCATTACATGGAAGGGACAATGCCATGATTGTAGTGAAAGCACTTTCAAAACTCACAAGGAAAAAATACGTTAAAAAAATAAAAACAAAGAACTTCTTTTTCTCTATCCCTTACTTCAGTTGGCTTAACAGTGTGTTCAAAATCTGTACCCAGAACTAACTTTTTTTTATTTCACTCTATCTCTGCAAACTTTCCCTGAGCCAAATACAAGAAAAGTGCTTCAAAAGTATTCACACACCCAACACTATAGAAGCCAATATTCAAACATATTTCAAGAAAGCTGGTTTGGATAAATGTTTTTCATGTTCTTGTCCCTTATTACACAGGCAAAAATTGTCCAAGCTTATCCAGGCAGAGAAATCTATTGCTCAAGTATATTAAGCAATATTTCCTCTAGCTAAGTATTTGGTCCAATTTTCTTTTCTAGGCATCAGAGTTGACCAGGTTCACATTGAATTTAATAAGCTACCTACACAGTACACTTTTGGTCAGATATCCTTCCATCCCAGCCTTCTCTGTTCACTTATAACACAAGATAACTATCACTATCAGAAAGGTATTAATGAGAACAAATATTAACTTAAAGCTCTTTAAAACTGGAAGAGAATAAATCAAAAGACATTTGCAGTGTTATCCCACAAACTAAGATTTCAGAGATGAATAGGGAGTAAAAAACTGATAATAAATGAGATGCGCTTACAAACCTTTTAAAAGACTGCTAGAGGAAAGTAAGCCAAGGGATACAGTTTTGTTTCCACACCATTCTGAGACAAGATGAGAAAGTCCAGACAAAAGAGCTGTAGAAAGTTCCCATGATTTGCCACATATTTATGGACTACTAAGAAAGCAGATGATGAAAGGAATTAATTCATGATTTACATATTCTACTAATAAAGTGGCAAGGTCTTAAGGAACAAACACAACAGCTGCAAATTATGTAATTACGTATCTGTATGCAAATTTGCAGACATCTCATAAATGTTGGAATACTATTTGCAATGCTAATTAAGTGCTTTTTATTGCCTCTGCATAATTGCTACACGTGATTCTGTGCCAGATGTCATTGTAGCTTGCAAAACCTTTATTGTCTGGTTAGCTGAGGTAGCACACATTAACACTGCTCATAAAAATCCTATTTTTAATTAAATTACCTGCAGTGTCTCAATAATTTCTTACTGTTTTCCTGTCCAAATCAGTTGGTTGATTTCTTTTTTCAAATTGCACAAGTGAATCACAACTTCCAAAAGCATGAAAGTCTTTCTGCCCCACCACAACAATATTATATTTAAAAAAAAAAAAA
>VXAL01011251.1:16518-97761 GCA_013399475.1 Chauna torquata
CCTGTGACAAATCTGAAAGTATCCCAGAGTGTCTCAGAGCAGTAGTAAGACTGCAAACAACTAGTGGCATCACTGAATCTCTCCTTTGGATTGTAAATATAATGTTTAGTGTAAGTTGTAAGCTGGAACCATATTTCCTTCTTAAGCCATTTTTATGAAAGGCCCAGTTTAAGCAATGTCTTCCACACACATTTCCTGATCTTAGGCCAAATGACTGAGCAGGAAGACCAAAGAAAAAAAAAAAGAAAACGGTGAGAAGAAATAAGCAAGAAAATTAATGATTTCTTCCTCTGAAAAACTGACTGCCGATTTGTTTATTTGTATTTGTATAGGATCCAATAAAGTATAAATAGAGGAAAAAAAAGTTCTTTTAACAGTTTCTCATTTAAAAAAAAGCTTATTAAAAACTTTATGATACCCTTGATTTAGACCTACTTCCTGCAAAACTTAAATCCATGAAGCAACATTAGACCTTTCCGAGGCAGTCAAGGGGGTACAATCATTTTAATGGCTTAGCTGGCCAATCTGTTCTGACTGAAGGAACAAATTCGTCTTCGGAGCAGCAGGATACTTTTTCACATGTTTTCCCATCCTGACTAGGTTTCTCAACACACTCATCTAAAACCTCAGGATTGAGAGAGTAATAATGTACTTTATGGAAAGAATTTTACCCACAGTTCAGTGTGAACCATAAAATCAGAATGCTCCACAAAATAAATAAATATTATTATAGGTTTGCCACACGGCCAAATCTTCCAAAATACCTGGTGGTGCAGCGTTTACTACACCATTTGCTGAGGGAAGCACTTTTTGACACAGTACATACAACTAAACCTGGCACAAACTATTCATAGTACCCTATTTGGCTCAGCTCAGAATAAATCTGCGACTGTGGACCAAGATCTAGCCTTTTTTTCAACTTCTGCTTCATGGAATATTCCATCAAGAATGACTACTTGTGAGATTTAGGACTATCAGTGTCAAATCATAAAAGCTGCAGGGGTTAAATCCATATGTAAATTATCAAATCATCCAATCGCGTTTTACCTGGATGGTGGATGGGGGCTTGCATAATGCAAGCAAAAAAAGCACAGTCATTAGAAACACTTTCTTGAAAGGGCTGATAGAGAAATGAATCTGCAATAAACTCTGTCAGATAAAACGTGCAATAAATTAGGGCTGGACAACACGATCTAACAAGTTATCCATTCAGAACATTAAGGAAACCTGTCTTGCTTTCATCTGACTGAGCACTGATTTTCTAGGTAAAAAAGCTTTATATGACAATTGTTCTTCCTTGCCACCAGGCTAGGAGCTGGGTCTCCAAACTGGAAAACAGAAGGAACACTCTAGTATTTATACCATATGTGCTTCAGCTGTCCTCAGGACCAGTCCTATAGAAGGCAAGTCTCTGGATGGCTTAGATTTGCAAACATTATTGATTCAGAAAGAATTCTTCCTAATGAACAAAGTAGAAGAATAAGTCAAAAATAGTCATAAAAATATCACTTACAGATCTACTGCTAATAAACATTATTAGAGCATTAGGTTAGAGAATGGCATGGATCTCTAAAGCCATGAATAAACCATATGAGTTGAAAATGAATACAAATTTTTTAAATGTTTGCATAAGAGTGGGATATTTTTTTCACAAAATTCTTCACAAGATTAAAATGTTAAAATGTGCAAATATCAAGTGCAAACAGTCAAATGTCACAGACTTCTGTCCTTGAAATTTGAGATGTTGACTTTGCAAATCTATCTTTATACTGGGATTTCTTGTCTTATTTAACTGTATGGTTATTAAAACTAACAAGTAATGATTTCAGATGCAGACCACAAATACTTTTAATTGGATGAAAATGATACAGAGAAAAACAAAAGACACGTGAGCCAACCTTTAGCTAAAAGTCTTCTGCATTCCAGAAAATCAAGTCACATATTTGAGAGGGACCAAAGTTGAAAATCTGTACTTAACTATTTAATGGTAGATAATTGGGTCTTCGGCTATTGGTCCAAATATAAATCATTGCCTGATCCTGGTTCACTTATTTTCAGTCCCATAAATTCTATTTCTTCATTGCCAAAAGTTCTATTATATGTTGTAATGCAGATAACATTAATATACTGTTTTTCACTGTCATCCACGTGGTTGTTAACTAAGGAAAGGCTTACAGTCTCTGGTCTTTTGATCTTGCCAGCCATGTCATGGAAATCTCTGTATATGCACTCTTTTCTCTTCATTTCCTTCTGTAAAATGATGCTTAAAAACAAATTAAATTAAATCAACAATATTCCTTGCACAGTTACTTTGTTCTCAATGAAAGCACTTACGGTTGGCCAGGAACATTTGCAATGAGCCTGAACGCTTGGGCACATATTTCTTGAGCTGCGTTAATAAGTGTTTTGGAGAGGTTTCTTTCTGATTCCACAAAATAAAACAAGACAGTTGAAAACATTTGTTAAAAATAAAAAGGAGATATTGGATTTTACTTTCAAGTTCTGTTCTGCTTTAAAAAATACATTTAAAACTTTCAAATGAAGATGAATTCTGAAACTAAACTAGGTATGTCTCATTTTGAGAAAGCTGAACTGAAATATTTTGATTTTTCCTATTATTTCAATGGACAAAAAAAAAAAAAAGCAACAATTTAAGAGGCTTCAGTAGATTTGGACAGTTTTCTTAAAGAAAAGACTTTTTCCTGAAAAAACTCAGTTGGATTTCCATAATACCTGCTCCTGATAGCGGGGTTTGAGCATTTACTTTCTTTTATCACCTCAGAAAATCCCACCTGCAGTTGTAGGTGTGTTAAAAGATAACAAATATCACCAAAGTAATCTTGAGTGATAAGGAATTTCAGAGTAGTAAGATTTAAAGAACAAATTAATTTTGGCTACTGCTCAGCTGCTTCCCAGCAAGTTGGCTCAAGGAACTCTGCTTCTTTGAGATCACAGTGTTCTATTTATTTCTTTTTAGCAAGAAAAATCCCCCTTTAGTGTTGCTAAAAGTATATCCAAGAAAATTTATGAATTAATAATAGGTAAGCCTCATACAATCAGATGATAAATCTAAGCGTTATTCAAATTGCTAGGATTAGCAGAAGCCAGCTCATAATACTAGGAGACTAGTCTTTCTTGCAGTAAGATTTTTGCACTTTTGTTAAAGGCAAAAAATGTATTTTTTTCATACTTCAAGAAAGACTTGTGTGGGCACTAGTCTGGCAATGCTTGCCTGGCCTGCTCAGCCTTTCTAGATGGGTATCGGTCATGACAGGGACCAGAAAATGGTCCCACTACTGAACAAACTGGAGCTCTTCACTCACTTTTACATAGGAGTTTAGAATCAACACTCAAGAGAGAATGGAACTCGAATGGGAGCTGAAAAGATACAGAAACCTGATAGCCATGCCTACCGCAGGATGTGAACTGATCTAACTTGTTTTTTTTCTACAAACATAAAAAAAACAGAAAATACAGGAGATGCAAGTATGGATGAGGTTTGAGGGCAGCTGAACGGATGAACTTGAATTGTAGGTATAACACTCCAGGAAGAAAGGTCCTGTTTGTAAAACAACGATTTACTTCTTTCCTGATGGAAATTCTAAGGCGAAGCAGCAAGATCTGTTGTATTAGCACAAAATATCTGCATTTTAACATGGATACCTGTGGTACAATATTCAAAAATTCAGATAGTCTTGCCCCAAAGCTGTACACAATAAAAACACCTGAAGACTCAGCAATAAACTAGACATAGCATCATATTTGCAATGAAATACCGCACACGGTATGAAGGCTGAGGATATACTTTTAATTTTTGCAGAAGCCTGCAAAATTGTGAATATAAATTCACAAATAAAAGGGTTAAGAGTAATTGGGATATGAACCAATTTTTTTGAAATCTATCAAATAGAGGTACCACTTGGCCATTTTTATCTCCCACAAAAAGTAGATAAGATTAGAAACACAGATACTTTAATACGGAAGTCACGTAAGGCCAAGCAGAGCCCTGGGATTTTTTTTAACTTTAAGACTTGAAAAGAAGACACAGTATATGACTAAAAGTGAAAGATATTCCCCAGATGTTTTTTAAAAGCTTCCAAAAATAAACCTCAGACTCAGTCAGTGTTAATAGGGTCAGAATTTCCGTGCCAAGTAGCGATACCAAGGGGACTGAAGAACAGAGATGTATTTCTAATGTACAAATAATGACTTGTCTCCTTACATTTTTATAAAACGCCAGGCATCCAGTTCTTCAGCCTTTGTGCCTGCATACTCGCAGGAGCCCTCTGCTGCAAGCAGCACAACTTGTATAGTAGAAGCACAAGTAACAGCAGCACAATTGAACTCTATGAAAATATACGATTTGCCAGCCATCTTGCCCCTCCTCATACATATTTTCAACTGCACACCACTTGAAGCTGTAGAACTGATAGACTTGTGGCACAGCTTTGGAAAACAGCATACTTAAAAAGATTAGGAAAAATATGGCATATCCTTCCAATTTGGTTGCAAGGAAGTTATTTGCGTTGTTTCATAAATCTGGTGCACAACCTAGTCTTTTTGTAAGTCAGACATCATGGCTTCATACTTCACGTCTCCTTTTTTCCTTCCATATTCCAGTGCAGTGAGTACTGAAGTCTGTCAGTAGTTTCCTGCATGTGTCATGGTAATTTTAAGCTGCTTTTTTTCAAATAAAAGAACTAAGATGAAAGACGTATAAAAAAATTATTTATCTTCAAGCTGAAAATATTGTTCAAATAATTCCTTAACTATTCTTGCACTTCATTCATTCTGGAAAGCAATTCTCTTCAGTTTGCTACGTAAGTGTGCGGTACAGGGACGGGCTTTCCATTTACACTTCTAATGGTTTCCAAGGAGATCTGACTCACCATTCTTAGAGTTCAAGGTCAGACAGTTTTGGTCTCAAGGTCTTTTGGCTTCTTAATTTGTTATTATGCTGAAGTCAAATCCATTATGGGATATGGGTAGAGATGCTTCTTCTGTTGTCTCTCCAGCTTTCTTCTTGCTTACTGAGAAGGCCCTTTTGAACCAGCTCTCCATGTCAATAACAATCTCAATCAGTCAAAATAAGATTTGGGCTTTTTCAAATGCAGTTACCACTATGTTTATTGAGTGCATTAATGTTGACATATCTTTACAATAATTGTAAGAGAAAAAGAACCTCAGAATACAAACTGGTTGATTACATCCCTCTCTGCAATAGAGGTGACCTTAATCTTGTTACAGATGTGTCATGAAGGGAGTGAGAGAGAACTTGCTTATAAATCTGAGCCTCTGTATACGCATTTGGCATGGCACATCCACCTGCAAACAATCACCATCACTTTGCTCATGTACTAAAAATCACCTTCCGATTCACTTTCTCGAACAGAATACCATACTGCTGCTAAGGCAGTAACAGTCAGTAGGACCCCAAAGGTTATGAAGGCAAAGTAACATTTGTCCTGCCACTGAAAGTTACCTTAATAAGATTAATACTGTCTCTTGCTTCACTGGTACTGGTTCCAGCCCTGTACGCAGATTCTGATGCAAAGGACAATTAAGCAAGTGAAAGTCACTCTGCTAATTTACATCCCCTCTGAATGAGATTCAGACACAGTAGGAAATGTGTGCATTCTTGAGAATCCTGAAAACATTAAATCCCTCCCTGGACACTGCAACTAAACTATTGCAAATTTCCAAAAGCTGCTCTGTCTCTTAATATAATTAAAGCAATCTTGGTATTCTGGCTTCCTACAGCTGTTCTTTACCACTGAAAGCAACCTGTCTGAAAATTCAGCTCCTTGGTAGGAAAAGAAGACTGACAGATGGTGAATAAATTCAAGGCTAGTTTATTTTTATAACTGGAAAATAACTTTCAGACATCCTGGTGGTCTACAGATTGTTTCCAGGTCTTTTCTATTTTAATGAAAGATAAAATATGACTTGGATTCATGTTCAGGCAATTTAATTTTAGCCAAATTGCAGAGAAAAGTAAATGCCAGCTCTTATTCTAAACTTTAACCTTCTGAATCAGTGAGACATTTATCTTATGCAAAAATTATTGCAATAATAATAATACTTTCTGGTTTACAACTGATTTACCAGGAAATTAATATTTGGTTTTATGAACACATTAAGCAGATGGTACTTATTGTTGAAATTATCCCATAAAAGTACATGTATTTGGACTTGGTTACAGTGTAATGCATTAGACTTTTAAGAGATTGGAGTGGTTGTTTTTTCATTTTTTTCTAACAAGCCATTTTAAGTCTATAGCATGCAACCTTGGAGCTAACTGTGGTGACTCCATAGCTACAGTAATTTAAAAATGATTGACTTAATCACTTTCTCTCATAAGGAGGAAAGAAAAGAGTGTAGAAATGTAAATAGCTTACATAGTTGTTAGAATTCTGGTCTATCATTAGTTTCATCAAAATCAGTGATAAACTGAGTAGCCCTTACAAAAGTCAAAGAATGGATTAGAAACTTCCGACCCCACTGAATTTAACACTAAACTTCCCTTTAGGTTCTGCAAAGATTCAACTTCTCCTTCAAACAGCAGCCTTGAAGCTATGCAAACATATTATCTGGGAGCCACTTGCAGAGAACCGCTGCCATTCTTTCACAATTTAGATATCCTGTTCCACCAAAAGGTTACTCGCTGCAAACTGCTCATGATGAAAGGGAGTGGAATAACGACTGTACCTGTACTTTGGACTGGCTGTAAGACAGACTTTTTCATGTTCTTTCATCACTTTAGACTCACTATCCTTCAGTCACTGAAACTTGTGTGTAGTGAAGTCAACAGAAAAACCCCCTTGACTTTAGAAGTTTCAAATCAATCTTATATCCCATAAAACTTTACATATTATTTAAGGACATTGCACGCTTATGAGCATCTTTGCTTCCAGTCCCAACAGCAGTCAGGTAGTTGACTGTGTCCTGTTTCCAAATCAATGGATACAGTAACCGGGCACTTGTAAGGAAACTGGCAACCTTGTCACCCTCGCAGGCCAACAAAGGCTAAAGAAAATACTTGGGTATTAGACGTGTCTGCAAGCCATCTTTGTACTTCCATCACGTAAAGTCAAGCAAAAGGTGGAAATAATTTTTAAGAACAACTTCACACATCATTTAATGACATCCTACCACTGAAAGAAATAGTTAAAGAAACTATTGCTCAACCTGATGTGATCATATACACACCTGTATGTAATCGGATCCTCTTCACACACACTAACTGCAACTTTATCAGAGATTTTCCAGACTACATGACTAAAGCTAAGGTTCTAAAACCATTTTAAAAAAGGTCAGTGGCCTGATTTTCAACAGTGGTGTTTCTGCCATCCATTCTTCATGACTTTGCTGCAGAAATATCAAAGCAACTGAACAAAAATATTTGTCCAATTTAGTCAGAATAGAAAAATAAGACCCTAATGAACCACTGAGTGCTCAGCAGAGTGGAAAATCAAGTTAACAAATCAGGTATTAAATCTAAACATAAAAAGTTGATTTTAGGCACACAGATACAGACCCATGCCTCCTAACTTTTGTCACTTAATCTCATTCTAGGCTCCTCTTCCGCTAATTGGAAAGGGATTCAGATACAGAAGGAAATTCAGATACTATCTGGACTCTGTCTCTACTAACAAGGGAACTTAATGAGATAAGTATGACACTCCTCATTTAGGTGTCTAAATTACTGCCTCAATTAACAAGTTGGATAAATTTGAACTAAGTTTGGAAAGTCCTGACCACACTCGCTAAACTAGGAAAATAAATTCACATAAAGGTGTTGCACTTATGCAAATCTAGAAAGGACCCCAACAGACTTCTAAACACCAATGTTAATTATAATTAAGTGCAACAAAAAATGCAACTTTGCCTCTGTTTCAAAAAGTGATGTGTAAAGAGCAGAAAATCCCAATTAAATATCTAAAACTTTGTGGTAACTTATTACAACCCATCAATATCAAAGTGACGGATAAACCACCGAGCACCATTGACCTAGAAACCTGGACTCCTCCGCTCTGCAGTGGTGACAGGCAGCCTGCTGAGGAGGTCAGGCAGGAGAACTGACAGGAGCCCTGGCAGGTTTCCGATTAAAACGTTCAGCTGGAACAGCGTCAAAAACTGAGCCACCAACACACAAGCCACCCCTGGGAAGTTCTGCTGTGCTCTTGTATTTTTATATTTGCATGAGCAAATATTGCTTCTGGCTTATGAAAAATGGTATGCTACCTCAATTAGACAGTATGCACCACAAACCACAAGTGGTAATCTGTAAGAGGAGTCCAGCAGGTTTTTAAATCAGCCTGGCCTTTCCTCAGAACAATTATTTGCAGAGACATTCAGCTGTAAACAGTATTCTAGTCGGATGCACATAGGCAGCCTTCACTGTGTGCTGTGGTATCTCCAAGTTTCTTGTCCGTTTTGACAGCTTTTTGCCAGTTATTGACAAATCCACCAGACTGGTGGGTACCTAAGAGAAAACACTTTGTGACCAGGTGCCCACCTGACTCTGAATTCATTCTTCTGCAGCACACAGTGGTCTGTCATCCACAAATCTGACAAACTGCATTTTTGACTTTCTGTTTTACGTTTTTTGTCTGCTTGTCCTCCAGACAGTTCCCTTTCCAGAATGCGCAGCAGTGAAGAACTTGTAATATGTGGGTCCTCTCCTTAACAAGCAACTCAATTTTTTTCCCAGGATCAGGTTGGTTTTCTGTGAGGCTCTAGAATATACTTCTATTATCAAACACTGCACATTGTGCAGTTCTCACTGTCCCAGGATGTTTATGTCTAAACATTTATCCTTTTTTAACTTTTTCAGGTGACTTGAGGAACAGTGTGAAAACCTACCTATACTCAGATTCCATTAGAGTCTGTCCTTCCTAAAAGCTCAAAAAGACATGCTTAGGTACAAACTCCATTTTCTCTGAGATCAGGACTCCAGGCACTTCACAGCAAGATAGACTTAAATTCTGTTGTCATTAAAGCTTGGGCACACACATTTTGCTTTCCTGCTTGTCCCTGAGCAAAACCAGCTACCGTTTATCTCCTAAAATGAGGTATACCTTTGAAGACCCAGAAAGACTGTTGCCCTGCAGCACAGAAGAGGGCTGGATGACCCTTAGCATGTCAGGGGAAGCTTTATCACTGGCATCAACAGCTCAGGAATTTTACATCTGATTATTTCTTCACATATTTTATGCGCAGTAATAAATTGCACAGGTCATTGAGTGAATGAAGGCCCACTAAAATCAGTTGTGAAACTCCCACCAACTCCACCCTGGCCTGATTTGAACACTTTAAACAACAAAATGAAATGAAGATTCAATCGTTCCTAATCTCTGGTGAGCTAAGCCTAGATTCAAAGAAGAACGAAATACACCATGAAGTTGTATTCCCTATCAACTCCTGGAGGTAAGGCCCTTCAGCAAGGGTAATTTTGCAGTGAAATTACATTGTCTTTTCTTGGAAATCTCTGTGATCTTCACCATCTGTTTCATGTGATAAAATAAAGTTGTTGATTTGATGGTGCATCTTCTATGTCAGAATAAAGGCCAGTTCCAATTTGCATCAAGCAGCAAAAAAAAGAAGTAATTATAAATTACAATGAAAACAAGCACATGCTTTTCTACATTTTAATGAAGCAAAGGTAGCTGCACTGGTTTACAATTTCAATCAAATTCAGATCACGTTAGTTGGGTATTTCAGTTTCAGAAGAGTTAAGTCTGTAGCAAGCATGTATAGTAAGAGTTCTAATGGGTTTCCTCACCACATAAAAATTATCCAGCAAGCTGTACAAAGATCACTCAAATGAAAACAAATACTCAATAAAGCAGATAATTGACTGCAATCTTATTTAATAAGATGGCCCCAAACTGCCCTGCAAAAATGCCAAAGCAACTAAATATAAATGTTTATCTTTGTTAGCAAAGGAAGAAAAACTTCTATATTGTTTTGGAGAACTTCTATACAGTTTTATGGGAGTCTAAAGTACTTTAAAAATGATTAAATATTTTATGTTGCAGTTTCTGGTTTAAAGTTTTATTTCAGCTTTGAATCCCATGGTTTATGATCTCGAATCCTCGTTATCCTCTGAACTCGTCAGCATCAGCTTTTGCTCTTGGTGCTGAAAGAGGACATTAAAATGGGAGACCCTGAGCACCAATGTTTTTTAAAAGGTCTAGTAATTGTCAGCTGAGGATATCCTAAGCTAAACTCACACACATGAATGTACACACACATATATACACAATCACAGTTTAATAACAATGCAGAGAATTTCTTTTTTTTTTTTTTTCCATTATTATTGATCTCTCCCAGACCTTGACATCAATGTTCATGGAAATAATCCTTGAAACAAGATTCCCAGAATCTCTTTGTAGCCTAAATAACAATATTAGAATAAAAATTAAAAAAAAAGTTGAAAATTCTTTCTACAGAGCTGTTTTAATGTCATTTACTATGGAAAAGTCTGAAATACCACACAGGCAACAGAAACCCTCTGGCCAGCAAGGTACTAGGCATTCTGGTCTGAATCAAGCCTGAATCTGTATTGCTCTGTCCTCAACTTTAAGTGTGAGCTAAAGTGCTTTGCTTGGCCAAGACACAAATGTCAGATATTTGACCCCTGTCATCTTATAAAGTAGAGAGGAAGGAGCATTCAATGTGCTTTTCAACACTGGTTGTATAAACAACTTACAAGGGACAAAGAATTTAGTAGGTCTCCTTCATTATGTCCGTGTTACCCTTCACATTTCTGTTGAGTCTACCAATACAGGTGAGAAGTTAATGACAACGATTGGTTTTTAGAATAACAGCTATATTCAAATTATGCAAGCTTCATTCACAAATCCATGTATAGTTAGTTCATAATAGACAGTTTTATAAATGACATAAAGCAAAATGTCATTGTATAGAACAAAGAAATAAATGTCCGTTACCTCCTTTGTAACTTCTGATCACATAAAGGTCTCACTTTCTGTAACTGCTGATTACACATCCTCCCTGCTATTTTAGAGATGATGCTATTATATAGTGCTATTTTGAAATAGCACCTTTTTTAAAAAAAAAAACAATCCTTCTAATGTCAAATTTTTACCAGTGGGTTACTAATAATGTAGCACTTCCTTCTGGGAGTCTCAAAGCAACTGAGGGAAGTGAAACACCCTTTTTCCTTTGACTCTGTAATAGAAATTACCCCAAACAGTTTCCCACAGCTTCTTTCCTGAGTGAATTTTCTTCCTTACAAATACTCATAGGGTTAAGCGTTACTATGTTTGTTAACATAACTTCTATATATACCAGTAAAAGCTCCTAGAAAGAGATTCAGGCAGATGCTGACAGATGAACTGTCGGTGAACTCTGAGCAGATTCAGAGGTTTGGATAAGTATATTAAGTTTAATCCTTATCTAGACTTCGTGCTTCGTTCTTCTTTACCCCATCAACAAATCTCCAGTCTTCCTTTCTTCCCAGTTACAATCTGCCCTTACCTTACCACACACTGACTTGTCCATCCTCTAGCCTAATTCCCTCCTGAAGGCATGAAGGCTGACAAGGAAGCTGCTGCGAGGCATCCAGACTTCCCCACTTCAGCACGCTTTCCATTCTCAAGGAAAGTGTTTAGATGGGTTATTCTTCCATTTCACCAACCCTCCATCTCATTTTGACAGGGCAGCATAAACCCACTGCTGCCTCTCCCTAACCTCTCACCTTTAGATTTTAGAACTGAACTTCTAACATTTTGAGCACTGAATGATTCTTAAAATTGAAAAAGCAAAGACTTGCCAGGCCTTCCAAACAGGACAGAAGCAAAGGAGAAAGAAAGCAGAAACAAACTGTCAAGGCTTCCCGAGAGAATCCTTTTCCAAGAGCTTCCTCTGCAGCCTCCTCACTGGGAAAGGACTCTGCCACAGCGTTTAAATACTGAGTCCAAGAGACCACAAGCCGCATTATTTTGCATCACAATTCAAGCCCATTTCTCTCACAAAGCTAAGATCCATGGATTCATCCTGATAATGACGATGAATATTTATACTGTTACATATGGCATGTTTGGCACTGTTAAACATCTAGAAAATACATTCTAATCTATCAGAGTAATACCAATGAAAAATACATGAGTGTAACTTCCTCTTTAGTGGCAATTTAAACTGAAACAGCTCACAAGCAGGACCCTCATACATCTCCTGGCTTCTGCTGAAGGAGTGACAAGGAGGAACAAGACGTGACATAACATACATACAGACTCCCAAATGGACACTCATATCAGAAAACTGCAATGTCTCCACGAATACATAATAAGATCAAAGTAAAAAGAATCTTCTTGTACTGTCTCAAGGATGCATATTCCAGTTCCTTTCTTTTTTCTCTCACTGAGGTACTAAGCCCATGATTACCTCCAAGCATCGTAAAATTACAAGATTTCATTTTCATTCTACGGCAGATTTCCACTGTCAGAAATCCCAGTAACACAGAGCTAGACCTGTGTCAGATGACACCTGCGTTCAATTTTTGTCATTGATTTATTCCATCGTCTTGAAGAAACCATTTAAACGCTCTCTGCCCCAATTCCTCCTTCTGCAAAACAGAGATACTAATCCTTAATCCCAGGTAAAGTCTTTCACCAGCTATTGCTAAAAAGTACTATGTAGTTACTTGATATTACTGCTATGATAATACTACTAGGTCTTATTAATTCTTTCATGTTAAGTGTCTTTTTACAATCTGAGACGGATTTTGGCAACTGCACAGAAAAGTTCTATTTCCTTGACCTAGTTCAGAATAACTGATTTCTGTCTCACACTTACCTCTAGAGTTTCATTTCAACAGAAAGTATCTCTAATACAATTGCATTTCCTTCATTAATCAAAGACATCAGCAAATAAATGGAAGAAAACGTTCATTTTAGATATAAGGCTACCAGTTCCCTAGCAAGCTTTCCTGTGATCTGAAGCATAGAAGTGGACAAATATTAACAACTGTGAAACCATTCTCAAATCTAAACTCTGTGCCAAAGCACAGAGGGGGCAAATTCTAAAGCCAAGGATCTTTGTGGACTGCCCAGCTGTCCCTTCTCTTGGGGTGGAACGGGAACCCAGTGGACAACAAAAGCAAATCTTCCGAAATTTCCCCTGGCATTTCTGCTAACACGTAGTCTTCATTTGCGTCATTTGTAATATTTCAGCCAGGGCACAGATGGGATGATTGGCATCCACAAAAGCGCACCTATTGAGAAGAGAATTAAAATAGCAAGAGACCTAGAAGCCTTTTGGCATGCTGCTGGTCTAACCTGCAAATCTGTAAAGGAAAGAAAACTGAAAAACATTCTTTTGTAAGGGAATTAAAGGAACTTATTATAAAGGCATAAAAGAAAAGCAAGAGCACATGATATTCCAATGGAAATAACATGAAATTATACTCTCAGCTGTCATAATATTACTATAGTGACCCATGACTACATACTAACCATACTGGAAGTTGTGATCCTAATGATTATGTAGAAAAAGGTGCTGAACTAGGAAAAAAAAAAAAAAAAGAGAGGAGGAGAAGCGGAGATAAAGTACTTTAAAGCAAATCCAAATGCAATATCTATCAACCCACTTGCTATTTGTTTCTGTCAGACCTGTCAGTCAGTGATTTTAGATGAGAGATTGGAAGCTATAGCATATGTGTCTGCTCTGCTGGTAGAAGCCACACAATTATCATTCCAGGAAGTGGCATCTTGTGGGCATGAGAGAATCAAGGGAAATGTTGTTGCTGAGACTCGAAAATGGAAACAAATAGGATGATTTTCAGTTACTCTGCATGCAGTCTTCCATGACAATGTTCGAAGTAGCTGAATGCCTGAAATGGGACACATTAAATGGGGCAAAAATTGGTCCAGAGTTGGCCCAAATCTCGTGCATCTTTTGGAAAACACAATTTACACCCATCTCTCTCACTTCAATCAGTTACTGAAGGCAGGTAGGGGATGGGATTCAGTGCAAGGTTAAATTGAATCAAATAGCTTCATACCATCTCCTCTGTCCCCAGTGTAATTTACAGCAGCTTCAAGAAATGATCTAATTAATTCTTGCTTCCTGTAATTCCCTATCAAGCAGAGAATTTCCATGCCATAACATTTTCTAACAGGCACCACTTAGAGCTTGGAAACAAGACCAGTGTGTAATCCTTTTGCCAGCTTTCTCAGTGCCATATTACACAAGAAAATTTCTCAGGGACCTAATATATCTCACCAGTAAACCAATTAAAGAAGTGTTATTTAAACTTTTAAGTCCAGAGTGCAACAAGAAAAGTACCCTAGTCGTCTTCTCACTTTAGGAAGATAAAACAGCAACACTTGATTTCCATTTCTTTATACAGATACTGTAGATGCATTCCCACAATTTAGAGTCAATGTATCAATGCAGTATAGATAGTGTTTGGGTACACTTTTTCGTCTACACCATTAGGAAGAATTTGTGCACACCAGAAACCTGGCCTGGTGGACCTCAAAACACTTCTATGATACTGAAATTAAGCAACATTGGAAGATCAGGTTTATGCTTCTTCCCCCTCACCCCTCCCCTAATCCCAGGATTAAGGAAAGTTTCTTTCTGTTCCCTTGCAGATATGGAGAGAAATCGTGGTTCCTTAAAGTCTTTGCCAGAACTGTTCAATTCTGTGGACCTGGCTGTTGCCCTAGGAGTATCAGCCTCCAAGTCTGCAGTCAGAGGTACTACAATTTTTTAATTAAGAACCACAGGTCTCCTTTACGTACATCTGTTTTGCCAAACACTAATCAAATATTAGTGTAAATATTAGTAAAACAAGCTTGGTATTTGTGGATATAATGTCCATCCCTTATGTGTATTGTGTCCTGAGCAGGAATGAATTTCTGCTCTGGCAGAATTCCTGATAAAAGTAGTATTAACAATGATAAGCTAAATTATTACCCTATAGGTGGTAGCTTTTCTTATATCCTTCAATTTCTGCCAAGGGCAGGATTTCCTCAAAGGAAAGGAGAGAGGGTGCAGATCAGTTACTGCCAAGGTGGCGAGGAAATGGCAGGTGACCGCAAGGCCTGGGGGCAGAGGGAGTGGCAGGCCCAGGGAGGAGCCCGGAGCTGGGAGCCGTGTGAGGAGAATCACCTAAGGGAGACCCTGCAGAGAGAGGGCAGCGAGAGGCTTTTCTCAGTCACTCACATCATCAAAGAAAAATGTTTCTGGAGGAGTCCCAGCGACTTACAAGGGAGCGGCGCTGCAGAAGGAGGGGTCCTATATCACATAGAAAGAAATGGTCTAGGGTGCCTTGAAAGACTATGAGTTAAGGAGAGCCTGAGGTGCCTTTCTAATGTTTACATCCAAGAGAGAGGTCCTAATCTCTATGTATTATTTGTCATCTCACCAGGAAGTGCTGACTTCACATGTAGATTCACTGATTTCAGTAAGTTCATAACATCCTCCTTTATACTTCAAATGCATCAGTTGCACAAACATACAATTTAGGGGCTCAGACGGGACATCTGTGATGGTCTGCTCTGAGCTCCTGTTATATACAGTCATAGGGCTAACCTGAATTCCTATGTGAAGCAAAGCATAACATTTAGGGAAAAAAAATCTTAAGTCTCTACTGTTGCACTTCCATGAAGAGAAAACTTCCTTCAATGATATCTATGGCACTACTGTAGCTGTACAAAATGTTTCACTGTGAGCAAAACATACACAATGTGGCCTTGAAAATAAAGGCTATTAAATTTCATTGTTCCACACTTCTTTGCTGATTAATTCCTGGGTCAAGTGTATTCATTTTTAATATATGCACACAAGATGGAACTCATTTTAATGCATTTAAAATTGCTCATATTCTTATATAAGAAAGGCCAGAGGGATCTTGTAGAGTTAATTAACAATGTAAGAAAAAAGTGACAATGCTTAAGGGCACAATAGGAGACAATGTAAAAGAACTGCCACAACGTACAGCCAAAACAAAGCTACTTTGTGGAACATGGTTTCCTTGAAAATGCGCAAGAGCACTATTCTTACTTATAGTAAAGAAAATGCAACTCCACTACCCTTAAAAAATACATTTTCAATAAGCCTAAACATGTCCATCACCTGCTAGCAAATACTTACACTATTTTACAATTATTTCCACCCAACTGCTTTACGAGTTACAACATATTTTGCAATGTGATGAACATTGATGGTCTCTAGGCTACTTGCCTGTCTGCAGCAAATTGAAGCTTGGAGCCTCTAAAGGTGTTCAATTGGCAAATCAAAATAAGTAAAATAAAATAAAATAATTCAAGTGAATCAACACTATTAGCAATGAATGTATGTGTAACTAAACACAAAGAAACTATTTTTCTGGAGGGGTTATTTTGAACTCCTTTTGGTACTGCGCTACTCTTAGTCAACCCCTGTATCAGTTCAAGTGAAGGTTTTTGTAAAAAAAAACTATGAGTGAGCATTTTATTAATGAATGTATAATCCCTTCCCCAAGCTGTCATTCTCTATACACCCTTGCAACAAACTTATTTGCCTGAAGTAGTCCTTAAAGATGAAATGTTGCTGATCGCAATTTTTTGGGGTCGCATCATCCAGGCAAACAAGAACAGAATCAGAAATGCTGGAGAACACACAGCCGGGGATAATACTTGCCTTGTTCTCTGCAGAGGAAAATGCCTATTAGCATGCTTGCTATACACAAGGAGGCCAGACCAGATATTAGCTTAGAATGTCTTTGTACTACAGCAATACAATAATCAAGTGCAAAAGATGTGTAAAGTTTCAAAATCAAATAGGCTCTCACAGAGAATAACTGAAATAACACAGCAGCTACAAGGCAGCACAGTCTCCTTTATTAATTTGATTTTCTGCATAACAGCTTAAGTTGTCCAATGCCATTCCATCATTTTTAAAGAACAATTGCAATGCCACACAGATTGCAAATATATAGCAATATCCATGTTCTACGAACTCCTGCTGTCCACAGGAAGACAGTAATCCATTTGCCTCTGCAAATTCAGTAATCAGACCAAATGCATATGTAAGAAGCAAGGCACTGTCGAATCGGTGCTCTGCCTGAATTAATTTTCCAATACACTGATTATCTAGCTGAGTGCATAGTCAATAGCATGGTGATGAGTGTACTGTAAAATTGGATGAAGAACAGACTTCACTATTTTATTGCCTTTGTCATGCATATTGGGAAAAAAGTGGATTTTACATGAAGCTATTCGGTAAAATTAGACCCTCTGAATATTACATGCATATAAAATTGAAGTTGTTTTCCCCACTCTTGTGTAGTTTTGTCATGGCAATTTTATAGGACTGCCAGCAGCAGAACTGCTCATTTCCAAAAGCAAAACAAAACTGCAGATTTTTAAGAGTACTTCTGCAGATCTGACAGCCAAACAGTAAAACTAATGCTACCAGGGTGTATTGTGCTTTTGTTTTAGCAAGATACGTGCTGTTTCAGTTAAAACTGTCTTGAGGTAACCCTGTGACTCAGTATTCTGCCTAACGGAGAAGCAAATCAACCAGTGAATACATAGGGTTCTACCACTCTGGGCACATTTGTACTTACACATGGGGCTGATATTAGTCTGCGGGCTATTCTCCTGAAGGATGAAATTCTCTTTGCCTCCTTATAAAACAGAGCAGACATCCCTGGTAATGTACATCCAGGAAAAACTCTTAAGTCTATACCTCACCTGGCAGTTCTTAATTGCCAATTTCTTATCACTATGATGACATGAAAGTTTGAAGGATGACAGCTACTATAAATATTTGCAGGTATATAATTTCAGATGAGTTCTTTTAAAAAAATAATAAGAAGATGTTTTTTAAGTAGCTGAAATAACAAGTAGAACATTGCTCTTTGAGAATAGAAACACAGCAAATCTAGCCTGCTACCAGGAAACTTTCAATGAATGGAAGCGTTGTTTGGAGGGGTTTTTACCCTGTTTTCTCATGAATAACCAAAACAAAAGAACAGCAGCTCTAATACATTAGACTTTGTTTGCTTACCACATGCCATTTTATATGGACACATCAAAAAGTCTACAGGCTTGTGAAAGGAAGGTAGCCAGGTGTTTTTTGCCTGCAGCTATCTCCCACAGGTAAAGAATATGGAAAGGCTGGCTAATAGGGGACCTTGGTAACAACCTTTCAAGTCTAAGTTGAAGGGACTGATCTAATCCCTCCTGATTTTCACGTGCTGTTGAAGTTATGTAGTGGCAAGCAGATTCCAAATTTTATAATGCCCAGGATGTTAGTTAGCATTATATTCTTGTTACATTATACTCTGGAGTTGAAAAAAAAAAAAGCTATATATAGTGTGCACATATATAGTGTGTGTGCATATACATATAAACTAATCTATTTTCCAGGAACTGTATAGTTAAATCGTACCTGCTTCACAAACTCTTTACTCCTTCCTCCTCTGTTGTTGCAAGATTATTTCCTACATGTAAGAGCTGAGATTTTAATGCAATTATTTTTTCTTGGTGATAACCTAAGATTCACTAATGTAAAAATGATACAGATCTTTCTTTATATTGGGCAGTTAGTGGAAATTTTTACTACTTTCTCATCATTTCCAGTCCTAGCTTTTTGAACTGAATCATAGCACTATGAAGAAACAAGTCAAAGTTTACCTATAATGTTCCAGAATACTTTAACTAAAACCCACTATTCTGGTATCTGCTAGATACACAGAGAATGTTTATACCCTGGAAAGCACAAAGAAGCAGGAAAGATCTCCACACCGGTTGATTAATAAAGGAGTACGATAAGGAGCCTTTTACAAACACAGGGTTTTTCTGTCTGACTTTGGAGAAAGGAGAGAAAGGGAAAAGCAAAGATTTCACTATTCCTTTGAATTTCCACATTCTTCAGTATCACAGACTTTCTTTCCCTCTTGGTCCTTTTACTTCTGAGGTTAACAACTGCAGCAAAGATGGGGAAAGTGGGCTCCATGGACTGATCACTTGTTTGGATCACCACCTCGTGATTCCCTGCATAGTCAGGAGGCCTGGAAGGGGCCTTCTGGGAGCCTTCTGTGACCTCAGAGATTTTCCCATTCTGTTTTTGCATGAAACTGAGACCTCTGCATTTTCATTAGACAATATCATTCATCAAGGCATAGATATGAACATGACAGTCAGGGCATTCACCCTAAACACAGAGAACAAGGTTCATTGCTGATCTAGCCCAGACAGGGTGAGGACTCAAACTTGCTTTTCTCTTGTATTACATGAGTATCCTTTCCATTACAACACTGGACAGACCTGCCATAGACCATGAAATTGCTTCCAAGACCAGTTTATTCAAAAATAGTATGATCTTGCAAAATAACAACAAATTTTCAACCAGAATCCAATTCATCACTCACAACAGAATTCCCACCGATGTGCCACCAAAAGGCTTTTTTTTGAACTTTGGTTTCAGTAGTGACATTGCATGAAAACCACAGCTCAGCCAGACCCTCCAAACTTTGGAAAGCTATTACACATCTGTGCTTGCTAAGGGAAATCATTGCCTTCATGCAAAAATGCAAATGCTTCTGCATCAGTTCCCTCTCTGTCAGCAGTACTTACCAAAGGATGTAGGGTAAGGGGAGATGGGGGTGGTGGGGAGGAAAGAAAATAACATGAAAACAATAAATGTCACAAGTTGAAATACTCAAGCAAAATATGGGGAAAATGGTGTTCATTAATGTATCCAAATACTGTTCAAAAGAACTCATTAGAAGTGCATCAAATTCTGGACAACATCTAGCTAGCACATTTGGTCATACTGTTTTGTTCTTGGATTATCATACTAATGACAAGACTTGGTACCAACATTAGCTTTATCTTTGACCAGCTCTACTGACCTGAATGGAAATAACTACTGACTTAAACATCTGGTTAGAATTGGGTTCTCTTTAAGCAAAAAAACTGCAAGTAAATATTATAAAATAAGTTTGGAAGATAGTAATTTTTTATACTTCCATCAGAATGTTGTAGATTTACCACTGCAATTATTCCAGGTCTGACTTAATTGATCTAATATTCTATTACACATGCCATGATAATTATCTGATGTTATTACACAACATTCAGAATATAGTACACTTGGAATGTTTTCACAGTTCTGCCATCAACTCATATTTGAACCTCAGGTAACATATCTGTGCTGCTTGCCATAGTGGTAATTAGCATCTTTGAAAAGAAAAGCTGAAATTCTTAAATAAATATACGGCGGGAGGGGGAGGGGGGGGCAGGGGGAAGAAGGCTGTGTGGAGGGGAAGATTGCTATATTCCACATTAAATTCCATACAAATTAACTTCAAAATATAACCCTGTATGACTATGGACTTCTCTATTATCTACTCTAATAGAGCTTTCAAAGACAACAATGAAAGCAACAATCTCTGATGTCTTCTTTTTTAAGTGAAAGTTGGCAGTGGAGAAGATTCTTTGATTACGATCTATCTTTAATAGGAAAGGATTTGTTTAGACAGTAGTGTTTGATGACTTCAGAAAGGAATTGAACAAAATTCAGTGATAAAAACATGTTTATTTATCATTTGCACTTACAGGTGAAAAAACAACTTGTATCTGAATTCATATGAAGAGACTTCAAATCACGGATATTTGTCTATCAAGTTTTAACTGTCTTAAATCTATACTCTATCTTTCTCCCTCTTCAAGAAAAGAACAACTCAATTGTTTTAGTGAAGATTTTACAGAATGTAGCATTTGGATTTTAGACACTCATATTTTGCTGAGCATAATGGTTAGCACTCTGCCCCATGGCTTGCAATGGAGAGTAAAAATGAGTCAACATACCTAGTTTATCTTTCTGTTGTGGTGATATCCTGTATATAAAACCTAAGTTTCTGCTGTGTGCTAGAGAGGCATCATTATATCCAGTACAGACATTGCCCTATCACCCAAGGCAGAGTTCTGGAAAGACATCTTCCTTACGGCACACTGTACAATAGAGTCCTTAGTTTTTTCGTATGTACAAATGGGCTTGATGTTTGTAAACAGTGGACAATGCTTAGAGAATATTTAACGTTTAGGGCATATTTAGCCTACGAATGAGAAAGTTCAGCAACTTCTCATATTACTTAAGAAGAGACTTCTCTTGTTAATCAAGAAGAGACTACTCTGCTCTTCAGAAAATTGTAATCTCCCAGTTTTCCCTTCTAAAATGAAGATGATTCTTGCCTGTAACAAAGAGCTACTGAGAGCACAATGAGCTACTTCTGAAGCCCTTAATAAAAATGACACCACCGGCTTCTGTAGAACTACTTGAATGCATAAAACCTTGAAAACTGGTAGCAATGGGATAAATTTTGTTCACCACAGCTGACACAACACTAAGCTGAGCTGCGCGTGGCTGCATGCATGCACACTGCATCTGAAGGAATTTCTAATGTCGATAAAGTATCTGAAACTTTACATTGCTTTTCACATTAACCAAATTAAACTCTAGATTAAGCAACATTTCTCCACTAGAACCAATGAAACTGCATTCTTTCATGTTGGTACAAAATTTACCCTATAATAAAGAATAGTACTGTGCATGTACTATACTGATAACACAAGCCAGAACTGGCTTTAATTCATTTCATTTTCATTTCATTAAATTAAGACAGTCCACAGAAGCCCTAAATCTAATTACATAATGGTATAAATCAGAAGTTATTCTACTCAAGTCAAGGAACTAGTGTAAAACCAGAATAAGTTAGATTGGAATCAGGACAAGAAGACGTTTGCCATCATTGAGAGTCTTGTGACACACAGCCCGAAGTGGTCTGAACTAAGACCAATTCTAAGTACTGGGCAGTGTTGTAACTTTCTAATATTTATAGATCTGTTAAGACCTGGGCATAACGTTCAGGTGAATACCCAAGTGAAGAACATAGTTTGGTGAAATAAAGCAAACCTTAATGTATAGTAAGTATAGTGTCAGCCACTTGCTTGTTCAGAAATCATAAATGACAATACTTGCAATAAAAATGAATTCCTTTACAGATGGTATCTTCTTCCAATAAATGAGTGGTAAATTTGAGATCTTGAAAGTGCATGCCTATAAAGCAAACTGAGGTAAATTCCCTTCATCAGTTCCTGTATTGTGACAGAAAATACACAGGTATGTGTTTGGGAAGGCAGCCTTGCATTGTTACAAACGTATTATTTTCCTCAGCTAGACAGACACTTTTAATGCTATCTTGTAAGCACATACATTACAGGAGATGTTCTTTTCAGCTTTCTAAGCTGACATCTCACAGCATTTAATAAATCGAGCTGTAAACGCAACCTAATTCCAGTCAGAAGTCATTCTTACAAGATTATTTCCATACTAAAATTTTTTGGTGGATGTATGTTTTCGTTAGTTAGGGAAAGCAACTAACAATTGTTAGGCAAAGAAATCAAGGAGGCCTGAACAAGATATTTCCAAACGAAATCAATTTAGGAAACTATTCTGGTGGCCGGAGTTCCTGGTGTTGAAGTAGAAAGCAAACCTCTTCAGACTGCAAGAGCTCTGGAAGTATGCAGTAACCTGTGTAAATGTGGACACCTAACCTGCTGTTCCTAAAAGTGACTCTGAGATTCATGCAGAGCAGAGCTGTCAAGTGACCACTGATAACATTAAACACTTCTTTTCAGAACATTGCCGCTACAGGTAGATAAAAGAAATAGCAAGCCTGCAACAGCATCATACAGAAACCCTCAGCAACAGTAAATTTCAGGTGCAACATCACCAGCTCTGGGTACTGGCAGTGTGCTTTCCATATGGCCTCCGTAACTGAGTTGTCTTTCTCTTGTGTATTCGCTTCAGTGAACCACAAAAATAAATAGGCTACAAATTACAGTAAAATGCAACAATCTTGCTTTCATTTAAATCAATGAGATGTCCTAGTGGCGACTTGTTATTACAAAGCCTCAATTCCAGCTTCTTAATTTCAGAGTTTTTCACAGTGAAAGATGAAAACTAAACCCATAACATAAATGAAAAGTTTCATGTTTAACAAAACAAACAATGACTGTTTTGTTGTGACTGGCTGGATTCTCCTACGCCTAGTGAGGTCCTAGGTCAAAACAGCTCCTGGTTTTCTCTGGTGTTTAATGAGGGCTGAGTTGCAGCCTTTCCCCAGCTCACGCACTAGTAACATCTCCTTCTTCCACCCAAGGTCTCATTTTCACAAAACTTGTAGGAACCTGGTATCTCTGAAACACCTCCACTACTGTCAGATTAGATTGAAACTGAGACATGGGTTCATAATTTTTTAAGTGAGGAAGACAAATAAACAGTATGACCAATACAGACACTTCCATTTGAGAGCTCTGTACTGAACATGTCTTAGCCCACTTGCTCCCATTATGAACACATGAAATTTCTCCCAAGCACTTCTCAATACCCAGATAAACTCAGTTCCTTTTGCTATCAGTCACTACAGATGCTCACACACCTTAATGAGCATTCCCATTTGGCAACATCCTCAGATTTCTCATTTAAATGGGGACATGTACACCTACAGCATGTTGCCAGTACCTGGAATAAGATGTATACTCTCCATTAACTGAGAGAATCTGAAACTATCACAGAAATTATTTTCTCAGAATTCTGAGTAAAATTTCATAATCTGTAAATCAAGTGGCTATTTATCTGCTATTTTTAATCAGTTATTTTTATCTTGAGGCTCATTCAATTGAGCAACAACTCAAACCAAGGTGATGCCGAATGCACCAAAGAAGTGTTCCATAGGAGTAGTGTGCCTTCCATGCACTTCACCACCTCACCCCACACACCATACTTCGGTTTGTATTGCAGTGCGGTCTCAGAGAGCACCTGGGTTCCTTTCAGGTGAACTAAACCAGGAGACAGAAGTCTTGGAGAACGCCTAGGGCACCCTCACCATCCCTGGGAGTCCAGGAGTCCATGGGACAGGCTTGAGTTAGCTTGACCTAAGCCATCTAAAATGTGTGCATCTGACACCAAAATGTCAGATCCTCAAGATCAATTCTTCTGCTCTATACACCTGCTCTACTGCATTGTTCTACTTGTCGCTGTAGACACAGTCCCGGTCACACAGAGTAATACCCCGGACAGAACTAGGGCCAAGCAACTTCAGGCAGTTGACCTTAATTTGCGGACAGAAAACTTTCTGTCTAGGCAGGCAACAAGTCTTTTCAGTGACTCTTTGTCATAGCCACCTCTGCCAGGAACAGAGTTTATCAGAAACACATTGAGCGCTCTCTTCAACCGCTCACAGAAGGCTACAAGGGCTCTTTCATCGAATACAATGGATTTTGGATCAAGGCTTTAAAACTTAAGAGCGCACAAGCATCCGCTTGTGCATACAGCGCTCTCTGCAGGCCCGACAGTTTAGCCATACAATCACACTGATGCCTTCTCTGACAGATTTGATGCTTCTGCAGTATTGTTCTTGATTCTCGACTTTATAGCACACAGACAAAGCGATCTATTATAATTAGGCAGGAGTAAATTATTAGCATTTCATATTCAAAAAGCAATCTTCACACAGTGCTATTTTGTCTCTCAGTACAATCTTTTCCACAGGCATGGGACATTGGAATTTTAATGCCTAATAAATTCAGCGAAATATAGTGGTGCTCTGCAATGTGCAGGTTTTAGACAGCCAATGTATTCAGATTGGCTGGCCATCTCCATGTGCTTCCCACCGGTCCGGCAGATTGCACACAGGAAAGGGATGCCAGCCAACCCAAACAACAGTTTCAAGTCTGACCCCACGCTGCTGCACGCTCAGCATACCAGCTTGAACCTTGACAGTCTGATCAGCCCACCTAAAATGGCCCGTGACCACAGAAGGCAGGGGTCCCTCAGGCAGGCAGTACCGTCCGGCCCCACCGTCGAGGCAGGTACGTGAGTTCCTCAGACATGAAACCATGCCCATCACTGAATTTGCTGCATGCGTCGGATACTGATGCCAAAACGCAGCACCAGTTTACATCTAGTACAGCCTCACAGATGTCAGCACAGCGATCTGAGGTGCAACTACATTTAGGGTCTGGCCTCAGTCACCATATTTTCTTTCAGATAATTGACCTGTATAATACCTTTTACTTAGGGAGACACAATGAATTTTTAAATCTACGTTTAATCCATGCAAAATCATATCCTAAAGTCTGTAAATACTTGGAGAATGTTTTACAACTCTCTACTACTTTGGCTTCAGTGTTAAAACAAGATTGATGCTGCATACCTCCTGCTAACAGCAGCATCAGCCAAATATGCAAAAATGCTCACTTATGGAAAATGCAGTAATTTTTAACGCAATTTCTAGCCATCACCCATTTCTTCTGCAGTAATATGGAACATGAAGACTTTTCTTGCTATTACTGCAGATCTTTCCTCACATAAACTCTTATCATCTGTCACTGGTGAAAGATGCACAAGCAGGAAAAGATAATGCAAAAACTAAAATGCTGTCAGTTAAAATGTTTGAGAGTGCTTGCTTTGGGATGATGAAAAAGCCCCCCTTGTATTGAAACTTAAGTGGTAATGTTCTAACTGGAACAAGAACAATATTTTCAATCCTTTTTTGAAAGATCAAATTAAATCTGCTGCAGTCAACCTTGGTACAGCTGCATCTATCAGAGACTTTTTTTTTAATGAGAAAGCCGTAAGTCCAGAGCTACTGGATACTTATTTGTCTGGGTTTTTTTGTTGTTTTTGTTTTTGGTTTTTTTGGTTTTTTTTTCTTTGTTTGTTTGGTAGGCATTCAGGGTGCTACGGCAATCATTTCTAGCTCAAAACAACATCTCAAAATACCAGAAGAGCAAGAGAAAAAAAAGATCTCTCGATACACATTCCATGATTTCCATGAACACAGTCAGATATCAACAACAGAATTTCATTAACAATTTAGTCACGAGTTCAAAGTACTTTCATAATAATGTATCAGTGCGTTACCTTACATCTTTCAGTTACAGTCCTACCTAGCGACATCACTGCAGTATTTCTGGTGCCGCAGTTGTTTCCACTACAAACTCCCTATTTTACAGGCATTAAAACTCAAGTATTTGGAGTTCCATAAGCTTGCAACCTATTCTACAAGCTATCAACTCACATGCAATATATGTTTTTCCTCCCAAAAAATTTAATTTAAATTGGTTCCGCCACTTTTCCTTATAGAAGCTAGAGAAGGGCATGAAATGAACACCTGACAGCTACTAAGAAAACGTATTTTCTCAGAGAAGCTAAAGAAATCACAGCATTTATTGCACAGGCTGCTAGTTGTTTACTACAGTCTGCTTTTAAATACACTATCAAAAACATGAAATATGTAATATTTTTACAACAATTACTGAACATTTATATTAAACATCATTCAAATTTCCTGAAGTGGTAAAAAGAGGTATTTGTATTTTAACATAATCACGCAACTTCAATATATGTAAAGTCTCTGCTGAATAAAAAGGGCAAACATGCCACTAATTCCACTGACTTCAGTGTGATAAAATGTAGATCTATAGTACAAATTGCAAACTGAGCTGTTCACAGCAGCCTGGTGTTCAAACCCCTCTGAATTTTAATACCCAGATCCCTTAAAATTTTCAGCTAACAATGCTGAGCTAGGTCATGTGAAAAGACAAGGACCAAAGAGAAAGAGACAAAGACAGACAAAGAGAGCACCCCATATAAAAATAATCAGCAAGTGGGACTGGCTTCAGAAAGAGTGAGCAAGCCCCAAAAAGAATAAAGGGAACCCAGCAGGCGCCAAGGCCATTGATCTTTCAGAGCCTATGGAAGTTTCTCTCCATTCTTTTTAGTCCTTAAACTATGAGATCAATATTTTCCACATTGGTTCCAAGCAACAAAGATTATTCATGCTGTGGAGAGACAATAAATTAGGTTTTTCTTAGGTATTTAAAGAAACTGGAAAAAAGGTACAAAATGTCTGTTCCATTGACCACCAAAGTCAACAGAAGTCCAGAGAGGCTTGCTACTTAAGATGTGCAAGTTGAATTTTGCCATGTCTACACAGATAACTAACTTTTTAGATTACAAGTGTCATGCAGTCTCATATCAACCTTACCAGCTGCAACAGGGAAACCCTCTACAGTCTCATAATACCACTACTTTACCTCTTTTCCTGTTGCTCAAATATATAAAACCAAGTGTCCTTAGCATGCCCAGTACTTGATGAAAGGGATTTAAAAAAAAAAAAAAGAAAAAAAAAGAAAGAAAAAGATTGTTAGAGGTATCTTACCTCTTGATATAGCCAGGTTACTCTCAGTTCTTTGAAAAGAAATGCTATAACTAAGACATCTTTTGCAATACTGTAATAGAAGCTTATCACTTAGATCTTAATTCTCTGTGACACAGGCAGAGCGTCATATAATGGAACACACTGAATTTGTGAACAGCATTAGTCATCCTTACCTCTGATTTGGCTAACTTTTTCCAGCAAAAAGCTTTTTTTAACACAGAAGTTGTCCCTCAATTCTCTTAGAAGATAATCAAATCATTAAAATTCTCTTTAAAAATTCCAGTGTTATTACATCCATACACGATATTTGTCTCTTTGGACCATTTCTAAATCCAATGTCATTAACACCCCAAACTGATTACCATAATGTCTAAAAGCATGTGGGGAGTTATTTTTGAAGCGTGAAAAACAAGGCTATATTACCGAAAAACTTGCAAGCATTTCACTGAAATAGTATTTGGCATCATCAAAACACAAAACTTCAGAGAGTGCACTGTGTATAAAGAGCACAGCAAGAATGCTGCATTGAAAAATTAATGAAAGTGAAACATCGTTTTATTTCTAATTAGGAACCATAGCTGACTAGGATGGGAAGGTTTCACTGAAGATTCACTACAGAGAATTTTGCTACATTGCTTTTCTTGGAAATATTTCCAAGATCAAGGATGCAATACCTTGGACATTAGTAGAACAGGAAAAGAGGAAAGAAAGAAGAGTTTTCAGTGGCTCTTCACACAAAAGGACATAAGTCCTGGAAAAAAAAAAAACAGTTCTGCTTGGGTTATTAAATCATTGCTTGGTGAAAGAGCAGTATTATAAATTCTGTAAAGCACAGGGGATATAGTCATTCCATTCAGACTTAACTAATTTTCTTTGCATTCAGTGGGAAACAATGCCTGATACAGACTGTTAATACGTTTTATTGAAGGTTTTGCCCTGGGACTTCAACTAAGGTAAATTCACCAAAAGGAGGGAAAATGGATTCTAACTCTTCTGGCCAAGACCTATAGATAAAGCAGCTTTCTGAAAGAAAGCTATGCCATCCAGGGGATGCTGACTAGAGTAATCTAACTTTGGAGGCATACAGCATGGATGAAGATATCTGAGCAAGTCATTCAAGTCTTCCTTTCTATGACATGAAGAGACACAATTCATCAGACCTAACCTACACATCTTAGGATGAGGACAAGACGAAAGAGTGCCATACCAAGGCCTACAGTGGCTAATTAAAATGCAAAAGTACACATCAGTCTATGCAGATTAACATCCTCCCTGGTGTCCACAAAAGAGAAATAGGATCACTCTGCATGCTGCAAAGAGGCTTCCTGTAATACTTTTCACAAATAACCCTCTTTAGTATATTCATAGTAGTATCTTATCTCACTGTATCCTGAGTGCCTGAAAAAAAAAGCCAATTCAAGTTGCCAAAAAAATCCCATTGGTTTCTGAAGTAACAGGATCATAGAATCATAGAAGGATGCAGCTCTTACCATCAGTTCTGGAGCATGATGAAGAACAACCTGCACACTGAGATGTGACAGCTATCAGCTATTTAGCTTCTTCCTCCCCTCCCCTCAAGATATTCTTCAGTAGAGAAACCAACCTGTTTGTATTTATCTACTTCTTCCAAGGATATCAGTGCATGAGTTTACCACAGACAAGTAAACTACAAAGGTAAGTTAGGACACAAGTACCTAGCAAGTCAACAGCAGAGTCAGAAATCTAACTCAAGAAAAGTAACTCATTTCCTTTCCCATGACTGCGGATTTACAACAGTGTAGGTAGTTGCAGAATAGTTTCTGAGACTACATGAAAATATGTGTTGCAAGGGATGACTGTCAAGCTGTTAGAATCTAGATACATGAATCAAAAAACTGTGCTTGCCTTCCTCCTTCTGCCTCTATCTATGGGTTATGCTATGATCCCCACACCATATTTTAACGTCTCCATCTGCAAGATGGTGACTTCCCCACCAGATGTAACACTGCTTAATTTACAGCTGTAAAGTGCTTTGAGACTCTTCCATAAAAGTATAGGGAAACATAAAATACTCCTGTTTCTAAGCTTATCATTACTATGAAACAAAATAGCTATCCGAAGCCATACTGAGAACATACTATTTTAATTCTGACTGCTTTGAGTTGTATTTCCATCTTAGTCTTTATGGGATTTACCATACTCTCTATTTATAAGGTTAAACTTTCAGGATAGTAGCAACAGGAGATAACAGACTTGTTACAATTACGGAGAAAGGATTAAATCTGGCTGCTCGTTTTATATCTCAGCAAGGGCAAGGTTGGAGAAAGCAAAGAAAAAAAATTGCAAGGCTCTTCAGTTCTGTGGGAAGGTGCCTCTTATGGAAAAGTAAAGTTTCCGGGTGTTCATCTAGGCTAAATTGAAGCCATGTCATTGCAGCCACTACTTTAATTCCTAAGAAGGGCAAAATAAGAGAGAGTTTAACAAAATGAGAATTTGAACTTCTAAACTAAATTTAAACAAAGTCAAATATTGCCTTTAGTTTTGAAGCCAAGAAGTTTCTGAAGTTTATTTCTCTTTCTTTCACTGAAGAGAATTTAGAGCTCAGACACACTGACTGGAATGGAAGAGTAATCAGTCAGAAAGAACAAATAAATTTTGTGTCTGCCTCTGTTAGTGGGGAAAATAATTGAAAGCATGACTGCTTATGCAGTTCCTCTACAACTTCAAAAGTGTACAAAATCACAGAAAAGGGAATGCCATCTGTTTGTTGTTAGGGTCATGTCTTTTATTTTCCTACTTATACTCCCACTGAAAGCAATGAGAAGTTTTCAATCCTTCGTAATGAAAATGACATAACTTTATTTTCTCTCCTATATTCAGGTTACAGGCTTTATTATGCATCTTCCTTTCCTCCTGAGTAAGTTTAAGTCTTTCTTAACTAATACATTTGAACATTATATATAAAATAGAACAAAAATGGCAAAAAATGGTCACCACCTTATAAGAGAAGGAACGGGACACTAAGGAGAAATAGTGGACCTCCCTCAGGTCTGAATGTTTGGATCGAGAAGATTATTAAAAGCAAAGCCACTGCAATAACACAGAATGTGCCCTTGGCATAATGAAAGCAAGATGTAAAAACGTGTTGGCAAGAAGGGCAGCTTTGAAGCAGCTGCAGCCCAAGCTCTATAATAATAACCGAAGGAGGATACGCTGGTAATGGAAGTGTGCCTTGTCTAACTTCAACTATTCATCTCAAGGGGCGATTTACAAGGTGATAAAAGGTTCCAAGCTGCAAAAGGTACTTTAGGCAGTTAAAAAGCAGCTTTTTATGATCATTTCTTCTGTACAGTACACGTTGTTTCATTAATCAAATGCTTATTCTATTAAAACACCAACTCTTTTAGCTGGTGGGACAACAAGTTTTACTACCATGAAATGGCATTAAAAGCCACAGATTTCCCAGCTAAGCCTTTGTAATGATTCTAACGCATCCCAAGTGTGGCTGTCTGGAGTGCAACACCAGAGTGGCATGTCTATTCCGCTTCACTCCCTGGCAAGTTTCATGGCTTGCTTCAGCACTCAAGGCCACATCACCCCTTCCCAGCAAGAAGGCATGCAGGGTACACGTGTACTCCTTATACCAGTGCAAAATAGGAGGCTCACATCAAATCTGATGCTGTCACCATTAAATTGCTCATTAAAGGAACATTAAAAGCCAAGAATGGCTGTGGCATATGGAAAGCTTCCGCTCACAAGAAACACCATTGCAATGCTTTAAAAATACCAGCTTCTTCATCTCCTAGGGGCCTAAAATCCAATGCTCACAATGACAGATACAGATCTGGGGATGTGGTGTGTGAATGAAAAAAAAAACATTTCAAAAAACTTTTGTCAGCTCTCTTTTTACTGCTTGAAAGAGCCTTCCCAAACCAATGGTACCATAGACAACTGACTGGGACACTCCTTAGGTCTTCTATTCCCTAAACCATCAGATTACTAAAGGAAAGTAATTCTTTATTTTGCAAATCTA
The DNA here is from genome assembly GCA_013399475.1 of Chauna torquata. Lineage (NCBI taxonomy): Eukaryota > Metazoa > Chordata > Aves > Anseriformes > Anhimidae > Chauna > Chauna torquata. The sequence goes on from VXAL01011251.1 coordinate 47,784, forward strand.
GACCCAAAATTGAAAACATCAAGACTCCTACACCCTCCCTCCTCCACCAAACAAATCATTAACTGCAATTCAAATGGATCAGACAAAACTGTAGTACAGTCTCCCAGTTGTAGGCATAAACTTTTCAGTTGATATAGGCATGGAAAACATCCTTTATGTTAAGCAAGAAAGTAGAACTATACAGAAGATACTTGGAGTCCACACAGCTGGATGTGAAGAGCAGGAGGGAGGGGATGGGGAAAAGACTGGGAAGTTTATTTGCACAGCAACCACGGTGATCAGCAGGCAACTTAAACTTGCATTTTAATGAACTTAAAATGTTAAAATAGTAACTCTATTAATAAAGGAGAAAAAAATGAATTATGATAATATAGCAGCTGCCAGGGGCTTATAAGTCTAAATCCTCATGGAATTAACTTTAAACAAAATCAGTCTAGGTATATTATAAAACACACTCTGGTAAAGTAATTTAAATTCACCAATTACCCACCGCATGTTTCAGAGGTGGTATGAATTTCAAGTTGTTTTCCTAAAATGTATAACCAAAATCCTGTAAATCCTTGTGCGGGCTAAAAATAAGTCAAAATAAACACATTTCAAAGAACATATCATAATAGCATTAATAAAATATAAAGGAATGAGCAACAGGTATTTAAATATTCCAATACATTAAATATCAAATGAACATACTAACACAAGATTGACAGATATTTATATTTAGATAAGCAACAATAGTGACAAACTTTTTCTTGTCATTTTGTGAAGTAGTAATTTCAACATCAGTATGGAGCAATCACCTTTTATTACAAGTTCAACTGTTATTGGGATTATCAACAACACTTCAACCAAAAATATTTGGGAAAAACTATACTTAGTATTACCTTATACAGCTTTGGAGAGTCTTTTTAAAGTTTGCAAATAACTATTTTGTACTGCTGTCTGAAAATATAGCAGGAGACCCACACGAAAACATGCTGTTAGTCACTCTATAACTTGCTTAATTTCTGTGTGAAAGCAATTTGTGCCACAGTAACAGGCAAGGTGTCATAACTGCTGCTCAGGATTCAAAAGGATTAACTATTCCACCATGGGGAGGTGGTTACCAGGGAATTCTTTCAAAAGCACAACTAGTGGCTGAAAAAAAGGCTGTATTATTTCATTCAATACAAACTGGTACGGACATTAAAGCTATTTGGCCATAGATACAGGGTGCAGATATAGGGTACAGAACCTGACATGGATAAGCCCTGCTCAAACTAAGTACCAACTGCATTACAGTACGCACCAAAATCAAAACAACCGGCTAGCAGGTCAGCCTTTCTGCCCATACAATGCTCCCAACCACCCCTTCTAGTCAATGGGCAATGGTCAAGCCATTATGGGAAGCAGTTCTCTTTTCTCAGCCCGGTCAGCACATCTTTAAGGCTGCAGTCTTTTGCTGCTAGCTACACTTCCTGCTGGTGTAGTGCAGTGGAAATTCTCACCAGCTCTCCCCATAGCCAGGTACTCTACCTGAGACATCTTATATACAGCGTAGACCTTTCTGCATATTCTCGTTGAGACCCCTAGAAAATGATACATGCACTCAGGAGCTCAAGGAAGAAGTTTTTCACTTCTGGCCATGATTCAAACCACAAGTCACTCTCAATTTTCTGGAAAGCAGAATAGAAAACACCAGCAGACCACTTTTGCCTCATTGAAAGTTAGCTGCTATCTTAGGCAGGTTTACATCAGGCAAACTTTTCTCTTACTACTTGTATTTTTGCAGGGAATCCCAGAAGATTACCAAACACCATGCACCATAAGTATTCAGCCAACTGTCAAATGTTCTAGCTAGACTTCTCCTGGACAAGGTTCATTACACATTATGAAACATGGAGAGAGTCTGAAGTCTGTCCTCGCCTCTCAGATCACTAGCCACTGGTGTCTCCACTTCCCAATCACTTTCACAAAGGCACAACTGAAACAGTAAGCATAGTCACTAGGACCTCCAGCAGAAGTCCTCTCAAATAAAGTCCTAGAACCACAGCAAAGCTATCACATTTCTCACGACTTTGGGGCATCACTGAGTAGTTTAAATAAACACCATCATTGAAAAGTTTAGGAGGAAGAATGGAAGAGCATTCAATCAAATACTGGCAGTATCTACGCCCATTTTGAAAATGTCACCCAAAATATTCCCCTTAACCCACACTGAAATTCTTGGGAAAAGCTTATGAGGTTGGGTTGCTATCTGAAAGCAGCTGTTCTAAGTTATTTGTTAAAAAAAAAAAAAAAAAGGAAAGAAAAACAGAATCCTTCCTTAAAATCTGCCATTTTCTTCTTGTGCTGTCCTTAGAAATACTTCATAATAACAACTAAGAAGTAGAATGTTTCACCCATTTCTTTCTGATTTATTATTAGGAAAGAAAACAGAGTCAAAAATCAATATCTAACCCAGTTTCTTCTAGCCCTTGCTGTATATACTTCTGCCTGCACGAGGAACTCGTCGCAGTGATCTGGAAGGAGCTGACTGCTTATACTCATGTTTAAAATCAATTTTAGCATGAAATACATGAGATCAGCCAAAGAAAATGTTTAGCAGGATTAAAACAATCATTTACATTTACATTTTGCCGATCTGTTAACAACTGTACTAAATACGTGTTTAAAATCCTCTTATTTCTGCAGAGTCAGCAGCTCTCTTCACTTTCTCAGGAACACTCTAGAGCCATAAATTGTGTCTTGTTTCTGCGCAGGTACACAACTGGCAAAAACCTACAACTTCGCAGATTAAAGACTCATCATGGCTTTCAATTTCTCTTCTACTCTGGTACTGCCTGTAACTCAGGCGGCCAAGCTGACACAAGCCTACCTTACAGCCTCAGACATGCTGATATCTGAATTAAATATGCAAAACTAAATTAATTCAATTAAGTCACTCTCTTAAACAAAATAAGGGGAAATTATGAACTTAGATTGTTTTACTATGGCTCCCATTTGTTTCGTGTGAGGCGAATAAACAGAAAGCAGAAGTGCCCCCTTTTAGTAAGAAACTTACAAAATAACATAGAAGGAACTACTTGTTAGATCCTTTATATCCAGTTTCAACAGAAGCTGAGAAGAGTATTTGAGACACAATTCACAATCCTTGCAGAGTTTAAAATATTCATGATCTTCTGTTCAAACTGCAAAGTTCAGTAAACCACAAGCTGAAGAGTTGCACAGCTGGCAATCCGGCAGGGTTGGTTTTTGTTTTTTTCATTAATCAGCAGGCTGGCCCCCTTCTGACTCACCCCACTAACCCCTTGAAACTTTTTATTTGTAAAAGGATAATTCTTAAAATATTTCTCAACGGGGATAATTACCTCCACTTGCTATATGTAATTAAACCAAGGAACAGAAGAGCTAAGTGACTGCCAGAGGTTATACAAAAAGCCAAGAAAATATGGTAGCTTTCTTCTGAAGGAGCTGCTTAAATGTTAAAAAATATGATCTGAAAAAGAGAACACAAAAATTCCAGAAAAAAAAAAGAATGCAATGATCGGTCATGAATTTTGATTTGGCAGTAGTCAGTCCATGACAGAAGACTTGTCTCTTCTACTCTGATGGTACTTGGGATAAAATAGAAAAGAATTCAGTGCCAGTCTCATTGATAAACTGAGCGCTAGAAAAGCCCTGAATGCAAAATTATCTAGCAGATGACAAATTTGCTATAAGAAATAATAAGCTCTAAGAGCAAAAAGTTCAACTTTTGTCCACACTTTCTACACCTAAACTTGTATAATTTTTAATCAGGATTTCTGAATGTGACATTAGAACACAATTAAGCTTTGTTTTTCATTATAGGAGATTCTCAGAAGCACAACAACATTCTTCTCTGCTAGCTGAAAGTCATTGGTTTAAATCTTGCAGTAAGATTGCATTTCTTCTGAAAAATGTCTTGAAAAAACTTTCGGACTGAATGTGATTTTGGATTAGATGCCCTTGAATTTATCAAATATTATAACAGTTACAGACTGGCTGGTATGTATGCTACAGTATCTACAGGTATTTCACCATATATATTCCCAAAAAGTAAACAGCTAACCAGATATTACACATAAAAAGGCTCTTCTTATTTTTAGAAGACAATTCATAACTGGCCTTAGCCTTTATCTCATGCCAGAAAACACCACTGTCAGAAACAATGCCATCATGAATGGCTATATTGCTACTGCTAAATTAGTACCTTCATGAAATTCACTAAAAGGGCAAGGTAATGGAAGACTGTAAGGATTCCCTGCCTACGCCTTTTGGAAGTCAAAAATGAACAGGTTTACTCATGAAGAAGGAGACCTTAAGGTATCACACGACAGCATGACAAGAAATAAAGAAAGAACAAAGTACTCTGTCTATAACTAATGCCTACCACAAGAAGATGGAGGCAGTTTGGGGAAACAGCTTCACTTTGCTGAAATAAAAATGCACCCACGTAGTTCCGCTCGCATGCAGAAAGACTGCTAATCTGATGCTATCTTCTAGCTGTGGGGCAAGTATGTGCTGTAGGTAACCCCAGACTTGTGGCCTCCACTCCCATTGCGAGTGGGAATCTTGCATCATAAGCCCTTCTCAGGAGACATCTGGTGAAGGGACTAGAAAACAAGAGTTATGAGGAGCAGCTGAGGGAACTGGGGTTGTTTAGTCTGGAGAAACGGAGGCTCTCTACAACTACCTGAATGGAGGTTGCAGTGAGGAGGGTGTCAGTCCCTTTTCTCAGGTGACAAGTGATAGGACGCGAGGAAATGGTCTCAGGCTGTGCCAAGGGAGGTTTAGAGTGGACATTAGGAATAATTTCTTCGCAGAGCGGGTGGTCAAGCATCGGAACAGGCTGCCCAGGAAAGTGGAAGAGCCCCCATCCCCAGAGGTATTCAAGAGACGTGTGGACGTGGCACTAAGGGGCATGGTTTAGTGATGGGATTTGGTAGGTCGGGCTGATGGTTGGAACTCATGATCTTGAAGATCTTTTCCAACCTAGATGACTCTATGATTCTATGATTCTACCATCCCTACAGGACTGAGGGGAGTGGTGGGGAGGGGGGTGGAGAATGTCCTCAGTCACCTTTGCTCCAATCCACATACACCTGGAACCACAGTCCCTCTAAGAATGCAACGAGAAATGCCGAAAATACGCCTCCCCCCAGGGCCTTTTGGAAGCTACATGGCAGACTGCTGCAGAAGGGTACTTCTGGATCTCTTCAGCATCTGCCTTCTGTATTGTTCACGCAACTCCTCAGGTCCCTGATGCTCCAAGACCCATATCTCCCTAGCAATCAGCCTTGTGATCTATTCCAAACCACGGACAGCAGTTATATCTTTCACAAAGAATTTCAGAAGCTGAAGCTTTAACTTCCTACCAGAATGAAAAGAGATTTAAAATTCTCCACAAATTTTAAATCCTCCACAAAATGGAATGCTCTTTCTCTCCCTTACCGCACTCAGGATACATGAAAAGGCTCTCTTTAGAGAAGGGGTAAGAAGAAGAGATCAGTCCCACTATACTCTACAGCCACATATTGTAGAGGAGACTCAGACTGGCACTGAATTTTTCAGCAGCTCCAGAAATGAGGACATTGGAGTAAGCTAGATTTTCAGGGACTCCCTAGCCAAGCTTCCCATAGTTCAGGCCTCCTGAGCATTCCTGCATACTAGAAGGGCACTATGAAATGTCAGGCGAAAACTTTATCCTGCTTCCTCAAAGAAAAAGTTTAACAGCAAGAAAACCCTTGTTGAACATCTTCAAAATCTTCTGCTGCCAGTGATTAAAAGACAGCAAGATGAATCAGACCAACAGGTAACAAGAATTTGAGGAGGTGGAATCCAAGCTATAAACTGCCTAAAAAGCTCCTTTCACTGGAAAATATCATGGTTTAACAAGCCTAACAAGTAACTGTATGAGCACTATGTTCACTTTCACACATCCATACGTTATCCCAATGGTCAGCAGTATTGTACCCAAATGGAACAGAACTTTCTTCTCACCATCTCTACCTGTACCACTGTGACATACTCAAAAGAAAAAAGCATGGTAATTATGTTAAACAACTGAAAAGAACTTAGCCAATTGTGCTTAATGATTTTTTTATTTGTACCTCAGGATGAACTAAACGAGCTTTCTGTGAATTTAAGAAAGCTAAAACACCAAGCAAAGAAAATTACTGCTGCATTTATGGCAATCATATCAACATCACTTCCACTGGTAATTATACTCTTATGCTTATCATGCACACCCCAGTTACATATTAAGTCTCACAATAATGGATATTTTCATTTTGCCTATACAGGTATTGATTAAATTTCTGAAGAAAAGAAAGCTCAATAACCAACTATATCTCCTGCCCCCAGTAAGACATGTTCTGAGATTTCGTAACAAACATGTTGCTTAAAAGATTAGACAATCACTTCTCCCAAAAGATTTGAGGCACTTTTATTGAATATATTTCTCTAAGTTTGAAAAAGTATTGTAAAATGACTTTCTGGCTCATCAGGTTGTTTTGATAATAGCCTAGGTATTGACCTGACTTAGAGAAAATCGCTTGTGTCTAAGCAATGACAGAGAGAATGGTAGAAGGCAGGAGAGCTATAGGAACGCAGGTATTGTCAGAATGGATATAATTCTAGCCCCAGGTCCCACCTCTGACAGCAGCTAGCCTTGGATATGTCCTTTACTTTTCTCTAAAGCTCCATTAGAGACAGATGCATGGTGAGCTGTCGCACACACAAATCTCATCCTTAATGATTGAGACTGACTTAAAACTTTGAACTGGATTCATTTCCAAAGACTGCTTTTCTAAGGCTTATTTCTCTTTCTGGGTACTCTTATCACAACAAACTCATTCTCCTGCAAGTTTATGAGAACTGTTTTTGGTTTAGGAGGTTTTTTATGTATTTTTTCATAGATGCAATCATTTTCTCCTACTTCCCTTTCCCCATGAAAATGGAAACATTTCACCTAAAGTATTTTTTAATTCCTTTTGGGGGGAGAAACTTTATTATTTCACTGTGTGAGCTGACACAAATGTGAAACTATCACAAATTCATTTACACATTTGTTATATTATTCCACCTTTGCTTAAGCTATACAGATTGCCTACTGAATTTCACAAGAAGTTTGCCTTTAATGAGTCCACAACTGTAACAGGCTTTCTGAACTTTCAAAGGAAATTGCAGCAACACAAGTGCATGTGTGATCCGGGACTTAGTCTGTGTGAAAACAACTTATGAACACATCTCTCAAATGCAGCATATGGTGTTATGTGAAAAGAAAAATCAACACAAATCAGCAATTACAGCAACACTTCAGAAAGCCTGTGAAAAGAGTGTGCACCTACAGAGGGAAGCCAAACAACTCATAATCTGATGAGGTTCAAGTTACTTCCCAGAGTCAAACTGAAGGGTAATCATATAGCACTGGCTCATTTCACAGTCAGAATGAACAACAGACTTATTTCCCTCCAGCATGACGAGAGTGTAGCACAGAACTTGCAGAAAGCTTTAAGATTCAATTTCAGGGGTGGATCAGTTGATAGCGAATCATGCTCTCATGTAGGAAACCTGAAACAGGAGCTGTCAAACATCAGGGCATTCACAGCCTGTTGCAAGTGTTCAGTCAAGTCTGATTTAGCAGAAAGGTGTCTCTGTGTCATGCAAGAGGAGCTCAAGCTAACCATGAGGATTTTTTTTCCTAATTCTACCTATCAAATTCTTTTTCATGTCATCCTCCTATATGGCTTATTTTGCTGGTAGAATACAAGGAAAAATAAGGGCTAAATCATGTTCCAAATACTGCAAGAAGGTAGCAGCAAGAACAATGTGCTAAAAGACCAATGTTTTATCATACCTATTGAAGACCGAGAGGCAGGTTTCAATAAAGCCAGAGAATGAGCAGCAGGAAAGAGAAACACCAGCTGGAGCTAGTGGAATACAGTAAAACACCACCAAACTGGAAATCTAGACACACTCCTAGCATGTCAACAGTGACCAATTATAGATGCTACTGCCAAGTGGAGTCTTCATATTTAGCACATCTAGTATTTCATGGCTTTGTATTTGTTTAGAGAGCTAAAAAAAAGTTGAAGAGTTATTGGACAATCTTTCTAAAACTCCAGTTCTTACCATTTTTCTGTCTTACATGTCTATAGACATGCTCTGCAAACAACAATGGATGAAATCTGACTTGAGAAACGGCATAGTTTTCTTACAAAAGTGAGCCTGAGAAATCAAACAATTAAAATTCAAATAAAAAAAGATGCTGACGTCTTAAGGACATCTTATTAGGACACTAACATATTTAGTATATTGACAGATTTATTACACATACTATCCTGACAAGATCTCTATGAAACTGGAAATCAGCCCTCTCGTTATCACTATTTTACATTTCAGGAATTGATCCAAAAGAATCTAAAGCCCATATCTACACAACCTCCTCTAGCTACCTCATCTAAGACTAGTTGTAGGCGTAGCAAAATGATTCAGATGAAGTTGAAGCCCAATTTCTCTCCTTTGTTATTTATGCATATGTAGCATGTCAGAGCATTGAGAGATGTCTCTGCTTTGCTAGACAAAGTACTCTCAGCGTCAAAATTCAGGTGATCTGGGGAGTTAACAGTGCTTGGGAGTAGGAATTCTGAACCCTCCCTTGACACATTTGCACCATTTCCATATCAGGCAATGAAAATGCCTAAGAGATTGCTCCGAACCAGGGACCTCCCCAGCTTGCCTTCCAACTCTCTGATATAGGTTGTTCAACAGCAATTTCCCTACCAACCCACCAATGAACCAGCCATTCCAAAAGTGAACATGGAGAATTAGCATTCACACTAAGTTAATTGTCTCTCATAGAGACAGCGCACACTCCTTTCTCTTTTCCAAGGGAGCATTTCCAGAAATTGCATTACATAGCAGGTGTATCAGTAGAGACATGACTCCTTGCCTATGTCTCTGTTGTATTAAATTTCTTGATAAATACATTGTTTCTGAATGATACATCTCAACATGAAATTCTGCTTTTGGCAAAATCTGGCAGTTTCACCTCCTTATGTTCAATCAGGAATAAAAGGCAGTAAAAATGCCTCTTTATGTGTGTTGCTAAATGAAGAAAGCTGTACAAACCACAGAATTTTTACATAGAGAAAACAGACAATGTCATTCTATCCAGTGCAGATAAGACAGAAGTTTGTTTCTCATCTCTTCTCTTTCAACTGCAACATCTCTTCTCTTTGTCTAATTATTACAGGGGTGTGGGAAACTTAATCAAGTGAATTATCTGAGTACTCACCAGTACACCCCGTAGTTTCTATGCAGGATGCAGGTTACCGTTGTCAAAATACGGTTATTCCCAGTTGCATTTCAATGGAGTTATATTTAGAGTCATGTTTGAGGATAGACTGCAAAATAAAATAATTTGTAGTTTAGACATTTGAATTACTTAACTCTGAAAACCTAGGATCAAAATGGTGATTAAAATACTTTTCTGTTGCTTTAACATGGTCTAGTGTGGATATTTCATATCAAATGACAACCAAAGAAACCTAGGAGCTAACGTTTATGGTAAGATTTTCATAGACAAAAGAAAAGGAAGGGAAAACTTTCTTAAGCGTTTTCAAGTACCATCACATGATACCAAAGTGACTCCTGACCAGAACAAGTACTTTGGAAATTTCACTTTCACAAGCGACAAATCCACTTACAAAATGTAATAAAGTCATTTGTAGCACTCTGCAATATTTTATAATAATAACTCTTCAAGAGAAAATACCAAAATCAACAGTTGACTAGTAACTGAAATTTAAAGTAGCTAGTAAAGTTTTAAGGGTGAATGAATACAAAACAAATCACTACAATATTTCTAAATTTAAACTACGAATCCAAAAATGACCAATGTTACCAAAGCTTTGTATATATCCTCACCAATACATACCATACCATGATTGACACCAAAGAGCAAAGTACTCTCTAGGCTCAGGACAGAAAAGCTTTGAATCTCTATAAACTTTCCACTCCACTCCTCATGGTCCCATAAGACCCACATGTGGTCAATACATAAACCTCGGACAGAAATGATCAAAATGAGACAACTTTAAGATCAGTCCTGATCCAAAATGGCTTGTAGGAATGAAGTACACTAAACTGTACTTCAAGCAGCTTGCTTGAAAGCAAAAATGCACTGTCCATCAATATCTCTTCCAACAAAATTGAACTCACATCTTCTATTGCTATCTGTGTCTTTACGTCACCGGGATGATTAGGCCTTTAAACAGTTCTGTAAGCAAAGAAATCTAGTACCCCTGTCTCACTGTTACTGTAGCAGTCTAAGAGGTTAATACCAGTGATGTATCACTGGCCAATAAGCTTGCAGAATTGCATCTAAAAAATATCATGTTTCAATACTTTTACATCATTTTGGAGTTTTAATTACAGCAGAATATGTAAAATGAGTTATTTGATCTTTCCGCAGTCTTTTCGGCTCACATCTAAGCACCCACCAAATGCTTGGTTAAGCATTTACACACAGCTGGAAGGTTCTGGGAGTTTGTCTAAAATAACTGCATACAAGAGAAATTAATGAACTGCTTAAATTCTTCTAACCAAGAAAGTCATAATAAATTAATATATCTGATTAGAACCAAACTCCATGAGATTACATTAAAATCTCATTTTGTTCTATTAAAATTTCAATAAAACTCTACCAATTAAATAAAGCAATCAGTAAGAACAAGGAGATTTTCTTGCTGTTTCATCTACTTTGCTCAACTATTAGAAGCCATTTTTAACAGCTTGTTGACAATGCCCATCTCTTGACAGTGCCACAGGTACTATCAGACGTCAGCTTTCATATCTGCTTGGACAAATCATTCCTGCATTGTCATTTAGCACATCTGCCTCTGCAGGTAACTAAGCTCTCCTAGGAAGCCCTGTACTTCAGAAGTGTGGGAGATAACAGTTTACAAGGGAGTAAAGGTAAAGCAAAGGGAATACTGAACAATCTTCACTTACATCACAGAGTGTGAGACTATAAAAATGTAATTAGAAAGACACTTACAACCTGTTGTAGAAACTACACAATCTCTGCTTGTAGATGAGCTCAGTGGCTCATATCAGTATGCATTACTTCATTGCCTGCAAGTCTGGAGTGTAGTTCACTCTCCACATCTGTTATATTTTAATGCCTGCTGGCATTGTTCTCCTATGCTGATCTTGCGCAAAAATGGATTTGGCCATACCGGATGAGAAAAATCTACAAACCAATTTCCAGTAGCTCTTCCTCATCACAAAGTGCCATTCAATATGGACTGTGAGGAACTAGCATAAAACACTATCATTTTCTGTATTTCTTGTGTACAAATGAGAAACTGCTGTTAGAGATATGTCTCTGTTCTACATTTCTAGCTTCTGTGCATCATGCCTTGTTATCTATTACATCAGGAATATCTTTTCACAGAATGGCTTGAGTTGGAAGGGACCTTAAAGACCATCTCGTTCCAACCCCCCTGCCATGGGCAGGGATGCCACTCATTGGATCAGGTTGCTCAGGGCCCCATCCAGCCTGGCTTTGAACACCTCCAGGGATGGGGCATCCACAGCTTCCCTGGGCAACCTGTTCCACTGCCTCACCACCCTCTGAGTAAAGAAATTCTTCCTAATGTCCAATCTAAATCTCCCCTCTTTTAGTTTAAAACCATTCCCCCTTGTCCTATCACTATCTGCGTGTGTAAAAAGTCCCTCTCCATCTTTTTTATAAGCCCCCTTCAGGTACTGAAAGGCCGCAATGAGGCCTCCCTGGAGCCTTCTCTTATTCTGGCTGAACAACATCAGCTCTCTCGGCCTTTCTTCATAGGAGAGGTGCTCCAGCCCTCTGATCATCTTCATGGCCCTCCTCTAGACCCGCTCCAACAGGTCCATGTCTTTCTTGTGCTGGGGGCCCCAGACCTGGATGCAGGACTCCAGGTGGGGTCTCACAAGGGCAGAGCAGAGGGGGACAATCACCTCCCTCAACCTGCTGCCCACGCCTCTTTTCTTGAAGGTTGGTCTCAAACTCAGAATCAGAATCTTCATTGGAGGACTGACACTGAATGACAGAACTGATCAAGCTGCTATATTAGCAGAGAGCTCTGACGCTTCGAAATAGTCTCAGTTTTAATATCAGAAGAAAGAAAAATGGAATTTTCACTTTTACATACAGAAAAGAAATTGATTTTGTTTCAAAATACAAAATGTTTTGGTGTATTTCTCCACATTCTCCCTGAAAGAAAAATTATTCTTCTGATTTATGCATCTTTCTACAAGGAAACCAAGCAAATGGCTACTCTGGCTCAGCCCCCTGTAGTGTTTGAATCCAGGAAGACTCACTCTGGGGAGTTTTTAGATGGGGCTGTACAAGCCAGTTTGAGCAATGGTTGTTTACACCTTCAAGTCCCATTCCAGAGAGCCAAAAAACTTCCATTTCCCATGTTTTCAGGTTCTCAGCTATACAATAGCTTGACTGAGAGCCTGAGGTCCTCATGATCTTAGAATGGCTCCGCTTCTCCAAAAGAATGGGCTATGAAGACGTACGCTTCCAGTAGCTCATTAATAATGCATCTTCCATTCAAACACAAGTCCGTCCTGCTGAACCATTTATGCCACACGAAGGTTTTGATGAACCAGCACCTTGAGAATTCCTAGACAAATTAAGTCAGAGACTGAATACTGATTAAGGAATAACCTTCAGAGATATTGAATATCCAGGCAGTTTAGTTTGTCATACTTTCCTGGTAAAGACACTCTTCAGGTTGCCTGGTTCCCCAAGTGATCCGTGTTTGTCCTCCTTACTGCAGAATATTATGAGGTACAAGTAGCATTTAATAATAAACAGTGCTAACAATGTCAAAATATCCCACTTTGACATTTTAGGAATAAACATTACAATTGTCCCATTTGATAGTGCCTTTCCACTTGGAGTTACTTTGTGGTATTTATAAAATTACAATTTTGAAGAGGCAAAATTGAAATGAAGTCAATATGAAATGATTTGTTTTGTACTTATTTCACCATTCAAAATTTTACAAGTTTTTATCCTACCCGCAATGAAGAGGAATGTCAAAAATTTTGTCCTTCCCAAAATTGTTTCTGGCCATTTACAAAACTCTCTCTCTGAGCTGAATATGGAGTGGAAAGAGACTCCTCCTGTATTGTCTATATGATCTTTACTTTTAAACGCAAGAGAGGCTTTGTGACAAGGCAGTTGTCACTTTGTTTTTCAGCTATAGAATGACTCACATAGTGACTCACTATGATCCCTGTCTCCCACTTGCACTCCTGGGGGCTTTGCACTTGTTTTGTTCTTCTTTTTTTTGTTTTCCTTAATCTGAAATTCAGTCATTTGGACTAAGAACTGCAGTGGATAAGAAAACACAATTCTTCTGAATTGTATTTTAAAATTTAAAGGTGCCTTACTGTTTCCCTTCAAAGTATGTGCACTACAGGGTTTTTAAATCCAAAACCTCAGAAGTTACCACCTTCCATATCTGCCTAGGAGATTAGCAGCTGCAAGAAAGCAAGAGAAATAGGACCTGTCTCACAAACATATATTGGTACAACTTTTACAACGCAGTATTTAACAGAGACATAAGCCATTACTGTTCCATCTATCATTCTCATGCACATGCTACACATTATTCATTCAGGACCTCTGGGACAGTCCCATAAATCTGTATGGAGTCGGGTGTCTGGGGTGGAGAGGTGTGTTTCGCTTTGGGTTTTTTGGGGGGGCGGGGGGGGGGCAGTTTGTTTTGTTTTGTTTTGATTTGTTTTTTTAGGGAGGGAGGGCAGAGGGGAGGAAGGGTCTTTTTTTCTTGTTTCTTATTTTAAGCCCTCTGTGATCCAATACGTCATTGTGGTTCCTTTGGATCTTAACATAAATAATACCATTTTAACATACTGCAACAACCTGCAGGATAAAGCCACTGCTGCAGCAGTTGTCATTTAGAACATTAATACTGCAGCTGGTTTAAATTTTAAAAGTTTAATAAAAGGGCTTTGTCTGCATTAAAGACCAGAGGGGAAGAAACTTTCATTTTTCCCAATAAAAAGACTGGTAGAAGCACAAAAATAAATTTGAACCAAGAGGAGATGAGCAGTGGAATTCTTAAACATACATGAAAAGAGCTTCTCAATTTGGTGCCATCTCTGAGAAAACAGAATCAAAAAATCAGTCCTACTTGTAACTATAAAATGAACAGACTTTGTGAGCTTGTTGTGTTTGTTTTGCCTCTGTATGAAAGGCATTGAGGGGTAAGACTGAATTGCTAGGGCTCGTCCCTCAACATATTTCTACAGTTCTTTCACACAAGGGTTTAAAACTCCACCTTTGGCTGACTCTTTAACTATCATATGAGTAAAAACTACTTGCAGACTATCACTGAGAATGTTTCCAGGAGGAGTAAACTGGGATATAGGGTGCATGGCTTCCCATCATCATTAAAACACACTTTTACATCACAATCATCACAATCTTCACTTACATCAAAAAAAAATCCCCACACCAAAATTAACATATCATCATCACAACACCAACAAAGTGGACAATTTACACACACTCCACCCTTTGTCCCTTCACTACATTACTACAGCACATATTCTTCAAAATTATTACATCATAAATTCTTCACAACTATTACATTCTTAGACAATGTCCAGTCCATGTTTTACCCATTACTTCTCCCAATTATTCTTGCCTCCCCTTCTTAGACTTCTTTCTCTACATATTCTTCTAATTTGTCTTTGTCCTACCATAATACATCATTTTCACAGAAACCTGAAAAAAAAGCCCTGCCGGCTAATTACAGGAGGCCCCACATGGACTGGGCATCGTTAGGAATTTGTCAAGTGTTCACAGAATAGATTTGGGGTACTGTAGAAATGTTGTTGTTTGTGGTTCCCGCATTAGGGATATTTGTTACAAAACCAGCAGAAGTAATGATGCTACATCTCCGATGGATTTATTCTTAATTGTTCCGTGATGTTTCAATTGATCTATACTAAGTATGCAGGATGAGCTCATCTTTTTATAGACATCAGAAAATCACATCAAAGGCACTGTTACGAATGCCATAACTGCAAGGGAATTTCCCATCTGATTTCATGTCAGAAAATCTGCAAGGAGGAGAACACTCAACCAAGGAGTGTATTTCTGCTGCCTGCTAAGGTATGAACTCTGATGATAATTCTTCCAATAGCTGAGCTATTCAGAAGTCACAGTCATGTGTGAAGCTTCTGTCATGTAATAAGGACTGAGCTCACACAGCAGGGTTTTTTTTCCTCTATGGGGATACTACTAGGATCTCTCTCATCCTTCTAGTTCTCTGTTTTGATGAAACTTAAAAGTTGTGAATATATTAATTATCCCTCAGCCAGAAGGGGAATTGATGACCACAGAGTCAGGAACACGGAAAATTCTTTTCCTTTCCATGCCTGAATTGTTTCAGTTTTACTGTTCTTTGTTAAACTGAAATGCCATTCAAGTAGCCCAAGTTTTATACCCCTCTGAGAGGTATAAAAAGGATGGGGAATTTTTTTTCCTTTTGGAAGATCATTAATAAATTCCCCTGAAAATTATTAAACAAGGTATTATATGAGGTATTATAATGATTCAGTAGTAATATAGAAAAGGTTATCTGATTTTTTTTCAAGTCTGCAGTCCCTGGGATGTAAATTCATCTAGGCCAAATTCATCTAGTCACTTTTGATTTAAAGAAGGCATATACAGAAATCAACTATGTTGCACTGTTACTCCATTACTTAGATTATTTCAACTGGATTAGCTTTTGTTACTGGATGACAACCAAGTTATATTTTGATGCCTGACAGATAACCCAGAGACAATTTATATCTTGATGACATTTTGAAGATTTGGAATACTACCTAGAAACACTACACTAAGTAGCTATGGGACACGTGAAAAGATTAAGGAGTCTAAAATTAATACAAAATCTGACTAATATAACAGCAATTTAGAACTACTTTCTGACCTGAGAAGAGAAAAAGTAGAAACTAAACAAGACGGAGATGAGCAAGCCTGGGATTTGCAGATTTAAGACCTGGGAAACAACTGGGCATCTCCAAGGTTATCTTAATAAAGTGGTGCTTGTTCAAAGAGATGTGTCTGACAGTAGACTTGAGCCCTGTGCTGTCTCATGCAGGAAAGGCAGGAAAAAAATCTATTAATGCATTTAAGCATTTTTAGGTAACAGGTTTTTCAGCACAGGGAGAGATTGCTCAGATAGCTAAGACTTTCCATTTGAAAAGTTTTCACTTAATCTATTCTTCCACCTGGACACACTCAAGAGAAAAGGTCATTTCAATAGATTAATTAATTCACCTTCACTTTCTGCTCTCCTCTTTGCCTTTTATTTTCTTTCTTCCCAGGAAATACCTCTTCCAGAGATATACCAGCATAAAAACCTCCAAATCACAGATTTTAAGGAAAGAAGGAACACGTGTGATCATTCAGTTTGACCTGCATATGACACACCACAACCTTCCATAAATTAATGTAAGTTTCAAGTCCAGAAACTGTGTTTGAATTAAATCTCAGAAAAAATACCAAAGACCTAAGAAACAACTTGTCTTGGAATTTCCACTGGCAAAGAATGCACAGTGGCTCATAGTATTTCTGATAAAAACTCTGTATTTAGATTATTTCTCATTTCAAATTCTAACTATTTGTTCTACCACACCTTTCATTGCTAAACTGAAGAGCCTTCCAATACATAGCATCTTTTGGGAAAAACTGAAGACACTGCATTTATGATTTCTTTACACCCCTCACAACAAAACACGTTAACAATTCCTTAATCTATTTTCTAAGTCTTTTCTGGACCACATCCACATCTTATTTAAAATAAGATTTAAACATCATAATGGAATATATTTTGCATTAAACATAGAAGGAATATAATCCTCCAAATCTTACTCAGTTGTGCTGTTTTTAAATTCAGAAACAATTATTTCTGATGAACTGCTCATTTTATTAAGGATTTCTCACGTCTAAAATGACGTCTTAACTTCTCTATTTACTAATTTCAGAGATGCCACCTAAAGAAAACGTGTTTCGATGGAAGCAAATGTGTGCATAGACAGATATGAAACCTAGGCTGCTTCTAATCAAAAGAATATCTTTTAATCAAAAGAATACCTTTTTTTATGTCAAATATATGTAGTATAAGGTATTTTTTGTGGACTTGCCAAATTCAGGAGTCATTCCCCAACTCTTCAGATGCCAAAGCCTCTCTTAAGAACCTATTTTCTCCCTCCGTTCTCTCATTTGTCTTCTCCTTTTCTTCAAGCACTTTTTAAAAGAGGTTGTCAAATCTGCTTTATAGCTTAGACAGGGGGAACAAAGGGCAAGAAACATCATTAAGTATCAATCTTCTAGTTTTAACAGCCTGGGTGCAGAGATCTTAAGAGTCCAGAACTCAAAAACATGATCTAGTCTAACAGTTATAACTTCCCCTTTTAATTTTTTTAATGGGGTCTAAAACATATACATGTTTGAAGGGGGAGGGGTGAAAGTTAATCCCGGCTGCCATGTCACTCTACAAATCAAAAGAAAGCAATCCATTACAGATAGTTTTGAGGGCAACAGTACTACAGTGGTATTCCTGATGGATTTAGAAATTATGGTCTGTGGAACTTCACAGGCATTAAGCATGAAAATAAAACCATTAGATCTTCTCAACAAATGGAGTCACTATTGAAGGATATATTTTTTTCCTGCTCACAGTTGGGTTTTTATTTTTCCAAATTGGAAACACACCACACGGAGGAAGTAATAACATTGCAGTAAAGTATTCAAAGCCCAATTTTTATTCACATTGATTATCTTTTACATTTTGAAGTATTGCCTTTGTACATGCATCTGTAAATGGTTATCAGATACGAATTCAAAACCTTTTGTTCATTAAACCATTTTGTGAGAACACTATTTTTGTTATATCTTTGGGCAAAGTGGAAAAGAAATATGATGTGCATGGTTTTTCATTCACTTTCCAAGTTCAAAATCTTCATGTCTTTCTTTGAGTCAGAGAAATATATACATATTTAGTCTCAGTTTTACCACTATAATATGAAGTGTACACAAGAAAATGCTTCTTCCAAACAGAATTTGGTTTCATGAGTACCTAACCCCGTTTTTCTCCTTTTTAACCATATTAAAATTATTTGCATGTCCTCAAAAAATAAGAAACCACATTTTTTAGATGGTGAGTAGATGATAGACTGCAATAGAGAAGGTGAGATCTTTCCAACTGCAAAGTTAATTTGTTTATGAAAAAAAAAAAAATCAGTCTCCATCAACACAACAGGGCTCAAGCCACACAACTAAAGCCTCATGAAGTAAGTAGGATGACCCACGTGATTAAGTAGTTCTTAAAGCTGAAATGGCTTCTCTTAGGGCATTCATTCCAGATCATTCCATGATCCTTTGACCATTAACAGTTTTTAAAGTTATTTAGAGTGTGATTGAGGTGAACTTCAATTAACTTCCGTCCTTAGTGAAGTAAAAAACTAAGTATCGTATCATCACTACAAAAATACATTTCTGATTACACATCAGTTTTTATATATTTAATTATTTTAACATCTAGGTGAAAGAAAGCTATTTGCATATCTTGGGATGCAGAAAGAGATAATATCTAACCTCTTTCATCACATACTGTAAATCCCAGAAGAAAGTGACTTCCAAAACACATGGGAAGCTCTTCCTTTTTTTTTTTTTGTCATGTTGCACATTCTGAGTTTGCGTTCA
Source organism: Chauna torquata (assembly GCA_013399475.1). Lineage (NCBI taxonomy): Eukaryota > Metazoa > Chordata > Aves > Anseriformes > Anhimidae > Chauna > Chauna torquata. The sequence continues at coordinate 66,589 of VXAL01011251.1, forward strand.
TAGTGACTCCACGCAGACATTTCTGCAAAGGATCATTAAGTAAAATGTACAATGAGAAAAATGTGTATTTTACTATAACAGACAAAAAGATAGAGGTAATACTTCAAGCAGCCAGACTATTTCTCATGCTTTTCCTGCAGAAATTTGTGTGTTCCTTCAGCAGTTTCCAGGAAAATAAAACAAATCTGCTCTCATGCAGATGTTGGTCAGCTATCTTTTTAACTGTTGCCTCCTATATCTTTGAGGCTTCATTTTTCAGGATGCAAACTGCCTCCAGCTGCCATAAATTTCATAGTTACTGCAAACAGGACCCAGCATATTTTATCTAGCTGGTGCATGTACCCCACAAAGATTCTGCTACAAATGCTGACTGTATTTGTTTGATATAGCGGTATGCATTGTAAACAAAGCCAAACAACAACAAAAGTGAAAAGCCTTACCAAAACAAGATTTTTAACAGAATGGAGAGAAGAGGATGACAGAAAACTTGCATGACTTAACAAATTACTGGAAGGTACTAATGGGAGAGTGTGGGCAAATAAATAAATAAGAGTCTATATTAGATAAAACAAAGCAAAACAGCTGATCAGTTAAATATCAAACCAGTAACGGTCACTGTAGTCTCTTAGGGACAAATTTAGGCAAGTTAGTAGAGTTATAAACAGATGATTTGATGCATTGACTATCTTATGAGTAACAACTGCAGAATCAGATTTTATATTCTTTGGATTTATTTCATTCACAGAGTTGTTACATGGTGAATCATATCTAAACAACAAAAGAAAGAACCTACATCTGCTTCTGAAGCTGTTTGATCTCTTTCACAGAAAAATACTACACCATGACAATTATTTACTTATAAAAGTAGGATCAGTCTATAGAAGCTGGTGGTAATACAGTAACAATTGTTGATAATACTGCTTTAAAGAAAAAGACAGACAAAGTAACAAAGCAAAAGAAAAGAGAGATTTCTGAAATAAAATTTCCTTAATAGTTCAATCATTGCAATTTAAATGTAAGATAATCCCTACAAAGGACTTATTCTGGAAAAATCAACCAACAATTAGCATAGCCAATGCTGCAACTCATAGAATCTGACAATGAATACTTGAGAAATCAAGGAAGGGAAATTTCTAAAGCCCTGAAAAAAATTACGCACGTATTTTATCATACATAATGAACCTCCTGTTGCTGTGCTGATATATGAAGTGTTTCTCATTAGGAATACTATTTTAGTTCCATTTTTTCTGAAGTTTTCTTACATATTTTAAGTTATAAAATTTATTTCCCGATAAATCATGTTTAAATAAATTAATATTAAAAGCGTGACTTTGTTTATATATATATATGAAACTGGATTTTCTATCATGAATCAGGTTAAAACAGACTGCAAACAGCCATATAAAAATGAACATTCAAAAATTGATTTAATTTCCCCACACAAAATATACAACATTGAAATGCCTCTAAGAAATCACCTAAGGCCTTTGATTGGTTTTTAGATACGTGAATCAGCATGTAACAAATGAAATTGAAGCTCTATAGGCTACACGTTGTGTTTGCTGTTTTTTTTTTTTTAATGAGATTCATAAAGTACTTGCCTTGATTTTTGCAATGTATAGCAGCACTATAGTGTTGTCAAAACATTGATCACTGAAGAAACGAAAATAAAGAGCCTTGTGTTTGTGTTTTAAGTTAGCACCACATTTTGCTCTATGCTTATTTTTGGCTGTTTCTTATTATTTACCACTTACACAGTAAAACGCTTATTCTCTGCCAGCATCACAGAAAGATCACAACTGTTAAGAACCAGTTCTTCTATGCAATAGTGCTACCTAAATAGCTCTGCCAAAGTACTTTAATAAGGTGGTAAGATTATGTTGTCTGAATAGCAAGTATTATACAAGAATTTCCTTTGGATAATCCAAGGTACGTTAAGATAGATGTTTCCCCAAGAGATGGGTTTGCACTTTGGAACAGGACTGTCCACCAACACTATTCATGTGAAAATAAAAGTAAACACTTACTGAATCTTTTATAAGTATCATGTACTATCTCATGACATCATTTGGCAGTGGAAGACTTCACACTGGGAAAAGCGTAAAGGACAGCTATACGCTCACGATAAACTAGGATTATCATGCAGTGTTAACTACACTGAAGGCACAGGGCCACAACTTCTACACACAGATCCGAAGGGGTAGTGGTGACTGGTAGCTGAGGCAGCGCTGTCACAGCAGTCGTAGCAGCAACGGTGGCCAGGTGCCAAACAGTTAATTCCTATTCCTTTGGTGGATTTTGTCACATATCTCAAGTTCTTCTGAGGCCATAACTACACTGACACTATTACCACTCAGGTTACTCCATTTACCTCAGGTCTGCTTACGATTTAAAGCAATGTATCATTTGTAGACACATCCAATACTACTTACAATGTAAGAATCGCTATCAGCACATGAAGGGAGTAAAAATTTTCAATCCACTCCTTAGTATTTGAACAGGTATCATGGTTGGAGGCTCCAGATACATCAGGTTTCTGTACAAGCAATTTCTAAACAATAGGCTGCCCCCAGCAGACAATTGCTTGCAATAAAACAGTGTTCTTCCTAGACCAGCTCCTTCAGCGGTAAGTAGATGTAATGAAAAGTAAGGTATGGGAAAATTTAGGGGGATGACTAAGATTTTTCCCATATTTGTTGCTGAATTATTTGGGCAGATGAAGCTAAGAAATTCACTTTTAAAAACTCATTTCTAGTTGAAATAGAGCTTTTTTTTCTAAAAGTGCTCAGATTTGAATGCCAAAACTTTAATCATGCGCAGTTTCATTAAACTCCAGAAACATGCCATTTTCTCTCAGTCCATTTTTTTTCAAATGAAGCTAAAAGCTTTTAGAAATGATCGCTTTTGGATCAAAAGTATGTTTTTATTAAAGCAAAAATGTTTACTACTACATATGTATATAGATATGCACACATGTGGGTGTTACCTCAAAGGCAAATTTTAGTTGGTCTGGGTATAATTCACCCAATCATTAAAACCCATTATAATATTGTAAAAGCTGACATGACAGTGTAAAGCACAATTTAGTGGAAAAGTGCTAAGGTTGTGGCTTGGGAGTGGAACTAACAGGCAAAATTCTCTCCACCATGGGAACTGGTACAGAGCCACACCTGGCCAGGAAACTGTACCAATATTTACTCACTATCTCCTATCCCCACCCTATCCAGCCACCCACAGGCAGTTATGCTTCTCTTGGATCTTCAAAGTCAAAAATCAGCTTGTCTTCTTTTTGTCTTACAAAAATTTACTTTGTGGGCCATTTATCTCTACTCCTAATCAAGCTACTCAGTGACTCTGTTGCTAATTCTCATCCACATCAGTTACCACAAACAACTATTTTTGTCCACTTGGTGTGAAAATTTGCTCAGATTCACAGGCACATGAACTTCTCAGAGCGGAAAAATGTATAGCATTCTGCCAATTAGTACTTCTGTATTACTTCAATGTTGAAAGCTTTATTTCCTAAATTTGTGCTTAAGCAAGTTAATTTACCAACAAACAGCATTACACAGTAACTATTTATGTATGTGTTTTATGTGGCTACCAGGTTGTGCTTGTAGCATTCAGTAGCCACACTTACAACATAACAGACTTGTTCATGGTAATATTACTTCTGCATTTGTGTGGCTGTAGAAGGGATGCACAAATAACTGAGAACACAAGCAGGACATAAGGAGAAAAAAATCTATTTCGGTTACACATGTATAACTGTATTTAGTGGACTGAATTCTGCCAAGTCAATGGAACAGCATGTGGCATAAAACAGTTTAAAATTAGGCCATGAGATTCTATCCAAGTTACAATCTTTCCAAAATGTGAACACATATTAAGAGTCCCTGTTGCTCATAACAACACAATATATTAGCTCTATAATGCCAGAAGACTCAAATAGCAAAAGCATTTTCTTTGGTCCTGCTTCATGAACAAAGAACACTTTAAAACTCAACCAAGTAGCAACACTAAAATAGGAACAGCAGCTCAAGAGACTACCAGCTGAATGGATTAAATATATTTTCTAATATCTCTAAAGCTGCACATTGAAAAAGAAATCCTACAAAAACAACCGCAAAAGCGCGTACTTTATGTGCCTGGTGGCTTTTCAAGGGCTTGTACTGTGGTGGTGAACAGAGCTTTAATAACTCTGGTGATACTACCATGTTGCAGCACCAACAAGATACGGAACACTTGGAGAACCGGAATTCAAAAAGACGCATAGGTTGTCTGGAAATTCTCTGAATGAAACGAGCTCTATGAACAAGGACCTACAGGCTGACCTTCATTTTCTTTTTGTTTTCCTTTCTCATCTAAATCCATTTCATTACCATAAACTACCAGCAATGAGATATTTGGCTGACTGCATTTACAGTAGTTTGGTATCTCTCCACGTTTGGCCGGACAGATGTGCATATCCTAAAAACTTATTACCATGAGAGATGACTTTTGTTAACATGCACTCAAGGTGGAAGATGTATTATGGCCAGTAGCTGAAAGGTACTGCAGCAACACAGTGCAGCCTATAATAGAAGAGCAGGAACAGGCCTGTACATGACAATACATCATGCAATGTGCATCAAAACATCAGATACACATACAGGCTGCAGCGCAAACAGCTTTCTTACCAGCACCTCTGAATGTATACACAGGGCCTATGAGCCATTGGGTTAGTCCATATGCTGCAACAGCTTTTTTCTGAAACTATAAAAAGCCTGAATTTTTATTATTGAAAGTACTCGTACTTGCAAGATGACATCTATCAGGATGTGTCTGTTCCAAACGTACCGAAACATACAATCAATCTATCTACCCCACTTTGCTTGAAATGGGGTAGCTTAGGCAATGGAAGCGTCTTGTCAAAGCAACACATATTTAATCAAGGGCTAATGAACAGCTGGAAAAGTAAATATCTAGGGTGGGTTACTGCAAAATATGATACAAATAAGAGAGAATACGAGAATATAAGAATAAGAAGGGGTGAGAAAAAAATTAAAAAGAGATACCAAAAATGTATGCAACAAATTTATGCAGATCAAGGCATTCCTTCTCTCCTACATCAGCGGCGCCTGCCATGTAATGTGAGCAGCATAATAATAATTTTATATATATGGTAAATATCTACCATCTGTGTTCTAGGCACGAACCATAAAATGCAGCATAAAACAATTAAAATCAACAGAGACAAAGTTCAGTGTACAGAAAGCTTTTGATCCACAAAAATGGCAGATGTTACATTTGAGTGACTGAAGAGCAAAAATATGGGTGAGATGAACTACAAGTCAACCTTTAAAAATACAGCTCAACCCACATGCCAAAGGGTTATTTGGTGCCTTTTTCATATTCCCAGTGAGACAGAGAAACAATAAAAAAAAATATTTCAAAAATTTAATTAGGTCACTAACAAAAAGTCATTGATTCTTTCTAAAGGATTTCAATAGGTCCTTCCAAGTTCAAGTTTGGAAATTAATAAAAGCTGACACTGTACTGCTACTAAAGCACAGCTTCTTCCAGAGTTTTAGGCTAGTGGACAGAAGCCTTCTTATTTTACTTTTTCTGAGAAGCACCCCTGAAGTACACCTGCTCTGCAAAAGTCTCAGGCCTATCATTGTTTAGGTAGCACAAGCAATATACATGTATGGACAAAACAATAAACCAGTTCTACGCTATTTTCGGGCTTGAGTGTTTTTCAGGGTTTAAGGTAGTCTACTTCCAAAACATTGTGTCCCCTCAAATATACTTCCCAGCCACAGACTTCTGCAGTGAAACATGAACTCTTCAATGCTTCCAACCAGTGTCTTTCAACTACAGCTAGTTCTGATCGCCCTCTATTTTCAAAGTCCTGCTGTGGCTACTTCTTTTGTACTTTTTGAATCCCCAACTAGAGAGCTACCCTAGCTCTATGCCACATTCCACATCCAACAAACCAGATATAACAGCATTTCTTCAGCTCAGGCCTATTCCTTAGCATGTTCTTTACCAGATGTTAAGATTAATTTCACTATTTCACTATTTCTTTATCTTCTTCCAGCGTACTGGATTTATGTGGTAAGGTTTTGCTCGTGGAGGGGCTGTAGCAGTGGCCTCTGTGAGAGGAGCCCAGGGGCTGCCACTGTGCCAGGCAGAGCCAGTTCCAGCCAGCTCCAAAATGCACCTACTGCTGGCCAAAGCCCAGCCCACCAGCGATGCTGGTGGTGCCTGGGGGAGAACGTATTTAAGAAAGGGTAAAAAACACTGCATGGCAGCTGTGAGAGAGAGGAGTAAGAAAAATGTGAAACAATCCTGCAGACACCAAAGCCAACTGAATCCTCGTTAAGCTGCATTTTACATTACCTGCATCTAACTATGAGAAAACTAAGACCACAACTTGTAAACACAATTGATAATGAAAATCTATATATCAAATTCAACGATTTATGAAACCACAAAATTTGTGCTAAGCTATCACTGCTTCTGGAATGAACTTATGAGACTAAAGAGAAAAATCCAAGTAATCAAGCAATTCATAGTTTAGTTTGTTTTTCCTACACACTGCAGTCCAATGCTATATACAGCATGATCATCCATTATCCAGAAATCTCTAGTTTAATTCGGTCCAGGAACATGGGATAAAATTGAGATCCAGACAGAGTAAAGGTTTGGAGGGAAACTGGTAATATAGATTGACATATGAAAACTGTTTTAAGTGGCAACTTCGACAGACAATGTAGCACTAATACATATGCAGAATGAATTTAACTTAGAGCAATGACTGGAAAAGTCTCTGAAGTAGATACTGTGTCTAATTACTCCTAAGACTGCTTGTATGAAAGACAATTATGACAATGTCATGTATAGGTAATGGCAAGCAAACACTGAACCCTTCTCTGCTTTTCTCATTCAATGCTGATCACATTGGCATAGGCATGGCAAGTCTAAGACATTCATCTGGCTTTGTCTATCCTGCACAGACGACTAGCATGTGTAAAGTAAGTCTGACGTATTACAGCAGAGGTGGAGATTGAGTCCAACATTACGTATGGTAGCCAATTGTATGGGACTTTGTGGGGACCCACAAACAGTTTTAGCACCGCGACAAACTTAGCAAAAAACTGAAGTGCAGGACTTGTTACAGCAACATTGCAACAATATCCAGTATACCTCAGAGTTATGGCCTGATGATGTTTCTTTGGATTTCACTGATGCAAGACTCAAATCTGTTATTCAATATTCTAGAAAAAGAAAGAGTTTTTGCTGCACCTAACTCCACGTATAAGAATTCAATGTTACAGGCAATTTGAACAGGAAATAATGGCTGCAGGAGAATAATAAATGCTTCAGGTCCACTACGTTGCTAGGTTAACTTCCTATAATAAATGGCATCCCTCTTCACCTTCTTCAAAGCTCTGTTTTGCAAAATCATACTAGCTGCTTTGCTTGTACCTCCTGAGCTCCTCTAAACGAAGTCATACAAATTTGACCACATTTGTTGAGAAAATTCCCTACTTATACTAGTGCAAACCCATTTAACAGGTAGACTTCTTTTAATTTGAAGGTGTTACCTCAGTTTAACAGTGGATGAAAAACGTGTATAAAGTTCTCCAGATGTAAAAAGGCAGTGTTGGTCATCACCCCACATCTAAACAAATGTGCAAGAAATTTCAGAGAATGGAGCAGAGCAATCCCTAAGTAACACCCATCTACAAACAGATTGGCACACTTTCACTAAAGACAGCTGCGCCAGCAGACAGCAACTCAGTTCCTCACTCCTTTGGGTTTTATTATAGTTAGGCAATAACATGGTCAATAGGCAAACCTGACTTAGATTCCAGGACAGTATCATCATAAACTTCCAACAGCTGATAGTGAATAAAAAGAGCATGTAGCTTGGTCATCATAGTCTCATTTACTACAGCTGAAGTGGTAAAGCAGCTGTTTGTATATCTAAAGAGTTTCTTTTCAAGGACAGATTCCCCAAATAACCATGAGTATGCCCTTAGAGAGTTAACAATGATCATCTGACATTTAATTTGATATTTTATTGGGTAACATCTCTCAAAATTTTCACTTTTTGCAAAGTCATTCCATAGTCACTTACCTTGGCATTTGATTATAAAAAACATGACTATCAGTGACGACTATGATGTGATAATTAATCAATACATACTGCCAAGAACATTGACATCCGATAGCATCCATTATCTTAGTTCTATAATTAATGATTTCAATGACAAGTTGCCATGATACTGTAATGATTTTTTTCCACATCCTACACATCGTTAGCAAGCACTTGGTAAAAGTTTTTGTGCCAATGTACTGGAAATGTTGAATCTCTGCTTGCTGTAACATTTCTCTCTTCTGGACACTCTCATGGAAAGCAATTTTCTAACACAGGTTATAGGTTAATTATTTGAGTAGTTTCATTTTTGTCAGTCTGTATTAACGCTTAAAATGTAAGCTCCTATGTACAAGAACAGTCTTTCATTTTGTTCTGAATACAACAGGTCCTCACACCTGAATAGAACTCTACTAGATGTAAATAATTGATAGATTACATGACACGTGGACTTTGCTCATTTTAACTGTGAGATGGTGTCTATAGTCAGGACCTGAACCTTAAGTTAACATTAATCATGGAATCTTACAAAATGTGATTCATTTTAAAATCAGGTGCATACGGATCTCAAAGTCCAGCCCAGGTCAGGGCTACCTGACTCTGTTAATGTGTAGCCTTAACAAAATGTTACCAACTGGATGTCATGACTGCACTAAAGCAATCTGATTAGGGAAGCTTTTTCCCCATGAGATGTAATCATTGCTTTCTGTGTATTATCTATTGTCATCATTAGCCAAACAGCTCTCAGCTATCAATGAAATAATTTTAGTCCATGATTAACTGACAGAAAAGTCAAAGATGAACGCAGTTTTCTTCCTTCAAGGTCTTTCTGTTCATAAACAATTCCACATTACTCAGACAATAAAATACTCACATGGCACAAAAAATAGATAATAAAAATGAACACTGGCATCCTATAAGTGATAATAGTTTCTGAACACATAATATATGTTTTAGCTTGCAGACAGCAGTTAAAACATAATTAGAAAAAAACAATTTAGACAGTATATCAATAACAAACAAAGCAGGGCTGAATTTAAAATTATTACAATTAATTAAAAACACAGTTTAGCCAAATGTCTTTGTTATATCAAATGATGTTGGAGTGGACTCTACTTAAGAGTTCGACTGGATGAAGCCATTAACACAAAAATTACACAATTGTATGAAAAAGGAATTCCAAAAAGTTTTGCAAGAGACTATGAACAATTCTTTGGCTCACACGCATCAAAGAAAAAAGATTTTATTACCTACGAATTGAGCAGTTCTCATGAGGCTTCCATTTTGTAGGAGCAATCCTGCAAAAGAACAGGGAATATGTGTTAGAAAATGGCATAGATATTTTTCCCAAAAGATTAGGTTCGATCATTATGTCTCTGAATATGAGCTCTTAAGATATATTTTTGTTTTATAGTAAAAGATTATTGGGGAGCTTGGCAAAACAAATATTGCCTGTGAAATTCTCCAATCCTATGTGACTCTTCATGACAAAAAGTAGCCAAGAATTATCTTGCAGCTATTACCAAACTAATTAGTAATAAAACATTAGATACAATGCAAGTTCAGATGTACGCAGACTGGGACATGTTTTACCCTCATCAACGAATAAAATTTCAACTGAGAAGGTCAAAAGAAAGGTTCATCTTTCAGAGGCTCATGTGAGGTGAGTTAGTGGTTTCTATCTACATTTTATTCAGGAGAGATCTCTACTTCTCAATGTCAGTTAATGTCATTTTATGAGATAGCCCTATCGTATTGGGATTTTACAGCCAGAGGAATTGAAAAATTCCCATCTACCTCTAGATTGTATAGTAACCCATAACTTTGGGGGTTTTAAGATTTATTCCTAAAAGAGATTAAAAGGTGAGTCCTTTTTTTCTTTTTTTTTCCCTTCAGTTTTTCTTTTGAGATTTCAAGCATATCAATTCCAATCTTCCCTTTGGAGAGTCAGAAGTATGGTACAGGATCTTCGGCCGACTTAAACCAAAAGATAAAACTGAAAAGTCAGTAATACAAAATCTGTAAATTCACTGATCAATGATCATTGATTCCTTGATCAATTTATTCACTGATCATTTAAAACTTCTCCTGAGAACACTGTAACCCTGTAAATTCCCTCACTGTTCCCCTCACTGGGAGAAACAAAGTATTTCATGAGCTTTTAACTCCTCAAATGGTTAAACTCAAAATACAGAAAAAGTTGGAGGAAGCGGGCAACACTTGTATGATTTTTGTATGCAGTTAAGAAACATTTTACAGTGCAAACTACTTTAGCTTTCAAAATATCAGCCTGAATTCATAATAAACTTTCTATCATTTAGGATTCTTGTCAATTTGAGGAGTCCTTAAAAACTACCACTCCAAGTGAAAACAATTCTTTCCATAGATTCAAAAATGGACAGCTGAGATCCCTAATGTGCAATTACCATGAAATTCTTTTCACTATAACAAGATTCCCTGCCGTAAGAAGACCTAAGACCTGATCTTATCATGGCCCCAGCTCCCCAGTGGAGCAGGGACTGAGGAGTTAATGTAAGTGTCTAATTTAGCTGTCACAGTAGACAAAGGGCCTCAGCTCAAGAAAGCAAGAATCAGATCTCTTAATATTCAAGGCAGGCAGACTGTGGCTCCCCCTATCAAGATAGTCATGAGATATAAATACAGCCCTCTAAAGTGTTTAACCCTTTATTAACAGTTTGTGTAAGCTGTTGGAAAGCATAGGAGCAATAAAGTGGTGCTTATGGTAATGTACAGTAAAGGGAGTACTGTTATGATTTCACTTACACCTTCTTAATCTAACTTCTTATCTCAGCAGGAGGAACATAATACTGTGCTTTACTGGCTACTTTTTCTAAAACCCTTGCTCCTTCCTTTTCTCTTCTTCTTTTGTCCTTATATGTATAAACCCTCCATATGGTGAAGGGATGATTTTAAGCCGTTCTCATAAATACCAAACGAAATATTTTCACAGATAATAAAGAGCTAGTTGTCTAATCCTCAGTTCTTCAGATGTATTCCATTCTCTTTCAACGGTTTTTCAGCTTTTAATGTTGCTGGCTTTGCACCCTCCCCTCTGTGCTGTATTAACATAAAGATTTAACTTTCATTAGTGCTTTTAAAACATTTTCAAACAAACACCCATCAATGGGTTTCCTTACCAAAGCTTTTCTTCTCATATTATTTTTAAATTGTGAGCACCAAAGACATGGCCCAAACTTCCCAGAGAAACCAAATAACGACCATTGTTAGGAATTCGCGGCGCCGGGCTGCTTTCATGGTTTAGCTGGGAAGTAACATGCCAGAATGATTTTAGGAACAGCCATGTAAGTGAGATCTAGAAACGTGATATTCTGGAACTCCTCTGCTCCCAATTTGTGCTGTGACTACTTCTGCACATTACCGCAGTTTCTCACCTGGGATCAAGTGGTATAGTTCCACTCAACACGACACAGAATCTGAGCTACTGAGTGACCAACTGGTAACAGCATATGGACATGCGCAGACCTACTTACCCCATCAATTTGGGCAGCAGGCTACCGTCCTAGCAGTAACCTGTTTCCCAAACACCGCAGGAGAAGATCTAGCAGTTTTCTGAACAAACTTAGAGTGAATGTGCAGGTGCACTGTCATTACAATGGATATGGAACGCACTAGTCTCCACATTTACAGTAAGCTGACATGTAAATGCGTACAGTTTTTATATATGCCTATGTCTGAAAATTTGTGTATCTGAAACATTACATATTCTCTCAGTAAGTGCAAATGACAGCATGAATTTCAAGATAAAGAAAGTCATGCTTGTTTTTTTCTCAAGGGTATGGCAAATACAGGGTACCATCATGCTTATCTCTCCAACTAGATTAGGCTGTCAAAAAATGACATAAAATCCAGGAGATAGAGGCCCTGATCCCTATCAGGACTAGCAATGTTTGTTACCACAAAGGAAAAACTCACAGATGGGCTGATTTAATTGTCATTTCAGAAATCCTTCAAAAACAAACCCTTCTTAGACTACAAAGATTTTAATAAATGAACACATACATTCAAGAATAATGATTCTCTATGAAAAGACCCACTTCTAATCAGGTATTCGTTTCTCTATCAGGTGGTACTCCTGGCTGTAGAAAAATGCGCTTATAGAATTTATGGAGGGAGGAATTCAGATACTAAAAACTGCAACCTGCAATGAAAGGTGAAAGCAAAAGTTATGTTTCTGTGACTGAGTGCACACATGCATCACTATGGGATCTCCAGTCATTAAGGAGTTTGTCATCAAAACCCTTTACTATTCCAATGGGCACTGAGGCACAGAGAGATTAAATCATTTCTTCAAGACTATGCTTTAAAGCTGTGAAGAACCAGGAGTTAAACAGGCTCCTTTCAACAGTTCACATGGTCAACATGCTACACTGACATTCTTTGTTGAATCATGCAACTCCTTGATGTAGGAATTTGTCAACCACAAATAAGCTTTAGCCTCTAAAATAGAATTATAGTTTTGAATGACCTCTTCGTCATACAAATACAGAGAAGGTTTGTGCATCTCAAACTCCAAAAAACAAAACCTCAGCAGCTACCAAAGGAAGAGCTTTTAGTCAGACTGCCTAAAAATCATACATTTGCTTTTATTACGACTCCTATTACTCAACTGTTTGACAAGTTCTGAGAAAAATGTTGTCATTAAGGACCATAACCATCTTTTATGAAGATTCAGAAGCTTTCACTTGAATAGAATTCTTACCATAACAGGACCTAATATTCCTGACTTTCTTACAATGAGATAACAAAAACAAGGGATGTCTTTCTTAAAGGCAGACGGAGAAGGTAAAGCCTATGAGATCTGAAGAAAAAAGAAAGGCACAACATAAAAGGCTATGATACATAAAACAATACTGATTCTTTACAAAAGTATAAAGATAATACTTCACACGGACACTGAGGTGGAGAACTGTGCTTAGCACAAAACATTTTTAATGAAAGCAAGGACACAGCTGAATCTACACGTACCCAAAGAAAGTCTGCAGCCTGCAAAAATACCCAAGCTAAAAACATCCTGTCTAAGGAAGACCCAATATCTTCATTCACGGAAAAGCACAAATGTTCAAGCGCCAATGAGAAGGTGCTTGTCTTTGCNTGCTTCCTTCTGGTTTCAGCTATGATGGAAATGATATTAAGAAATCCTTGGTGGATAACCTAGTGCTTGTGGTTTGAGTCTTGTCTGAAAGCAGGGATCTCAAAGACATATGAAACTGAAATAAAGCAGATAAAACCTGATTTTCTCTGAGGATGCAAGAACATCATGGCAAGTCCGTCTAGCCCAGTATCCTGCCTCTGACAGAGGCCAGTAGCAGATGCAGACAGGAGTGTAAGGACAGAACAAGCATAAAAAAAATTTTTCTAATTCATATGATTTGTGGCTTACAGACTTTCTGAGCCATAAGCAACAGCCTTCATGGATTTTCTTTCCATGAACACATCTAATCGATTTTTGAACTGTGTAGTATCCCAAAATCCTGGGACAATAAGCTTTTACAGCTTTACAACGTACTATGTGAAGTATAGCTTCTTGTCTGCTTTGAACACGCCACTCGCAGTTATAATTTCATCCCCTCCAGGTCCTGTATAAAAAAGAAAACGAACCCTGTTCCCTGTTCAAATATCTATACCACTTATGACTTTATAGACTTCTACCATCTTCTCCAGAAGCTTGGACAATGGGAGTTTTGTAGGGTACTCAGTAAAAAATAGGCAAGAAAACTGGGGGGATGGGAGGGAGGCAGAACAGGACAGCTTCTGATTATATCTGAACAGATACAAGAACAATACATCCACGGAGCCACAAAAACTTGCAGTTATGCATCCTGAAAAAGAAGCTGCATTCATTTCTCACACCACAGACTGCTAATCTTCTGTAACTATGTACAAACTTTGAACTACATTTGTATAATCAAATTTTCTACTACAGCTGGCACGCTTGCAATCTTCTCTGGCAGCAGCTCTTTGAGGGGACAGAAAGGAAACAGAATCAGAAAAAAAAACTGAATTGTAGGGAGAAAGATATTCTTCATGTAGGTGATCAAATGGAAAAGCTCTACTGCAAGGTTAATCACATCATCATTCTTTCCCAGAAGAGCAGTCTGTTATCTCTACACAAAAGGCTGGTTTCAAGCATGCACCTCATTAGAAAGTACCATAAAAGGAAGCTAACTGTGACTCTGGTCCAATTAGCACTTTTTTTTAACCTTTTTGAGTAGTTTTTATATCATTAATTTGTTAATCATTTGATGCACTGTCCACTGTGCCAGTATAAGAGAGATGATGGCAGAGCAATCTGATCAGGGACAATATGAAGGTACGACTTTTCCTCTCAGCAGTGGTGCCTGTTTATTGCTGGCTGTGAAAAACATTTAACTATGGCTGTTGATTGTCAATGGACTAAAACAACTGACTAACATTTGTCTTACATCTAGACTGCAAGATCTTTGGAGTAGAGAGGTTTTTGTTGGTTTTACATTTAGGGAACATCAGCAAAGCCAGTTTCAGATTCATGAACCATGGACTTAATAGCATTACTAATAAAAATTATACTGAAAAATAAACTAAAATTTGTAGAAGGATGTGTGGGCATAGTGCATAGATAATACTAGCAATGTTCTTTTTACATACAAATAATCAGAGGACAAAGTGGAGTCCAAACAACTCTGTGCTGCTGGGTATTACCAGCAAATTTCACAATATGTAACCTAGGTGGTACGTTTTAGTCTTGCAGTTTTCTAAAACTCTAACTCCATGAACACCACTAGAGGGCCCACATCTATTTAAAGTTTTACTCTCAATTTTACACCGCACATACACACTGAACACACTTTCAAAGAATATGCAGCAGGTTTCTTGAAGATATCATGAAATTATTTTCATGGAAGTCAAACTTCAGGAAAGTTAAAAAAAATCACTAATATTAAGATCAGCTTAAAACCTCATCAGAAAATGTTATTTTGCTGAGCCCAAAACTTTGGCTGAAATGTTTCAGTTTTGACATCCTTCCCTGCTACCTTCCATGGGACTCATGATAAAGCCACTACAGACAGACCATCACAGATGACAAAAGGGACTACAGTCTGGTGCTTCAGGAGGTCAGAAACCACAGGCAATAACCCAGCTGGATTGCCACATAGCCAATGAATGTGGAATCCTGGTGTCTATGATTACCCATGCTCAGCACCAGCTTTCAGGCTGTTTGCCACAAAATCTGGAAAGTGCTGGAGTAAATTGGCTTTTACTGGACCCACCTGCGAGCTGTTTATCCTTTTTATCCTTATTTATTATTTGGAGGAAATTTTGATTTATGTATAAATTCACATGTATGCATATCCCCCACTCAGATTTGGACAGAATAAAAATACTAAAAAAATTAGGAAGCATTTAGAAGCCAGAAATACTGATTCTCAACTAGCTCTACTTTAGCAGAGTTAGTCATGCTAAAAGAAATTTCAATGAGAAGATAGAAACAGTCAAAATCCCCCTTTTGTAAAGACAGAAGTCCGTTTTATCTGTGCAAGTTTCTGCACTCAAACAGGTATCCTCAGATATGCTTAGATATTCCCTCACTTATGAAAAAAACAAGCATCAAAAAAAATATTAATGACTAGGCAGAAAAGTGACAAGCAAGAGATAGCCCGTAATGTAATAAATATCAGAACATAAGGAAAATATTTTACTTCAAAGCTGTCACCACGCTGTATACAGAAGCATAGCTGCCTCTTTCTAAAGCTTAGGATTTGTCACCATCATTACCATCATTGCTACTGCAGGAGACACTGAGAACCACAAAAGCTAGCAGCACAAAGAAGTAATCCACCTCTTCCGCTTCTTCCTGTGAGAATCACACTGTTTCTGTGAGATACCTCATAGATGGTTGTTGTGAGGAAGAAATTACAATTGATTGGGTTTTTTATTTTACTTTTTTTTTAAATCAGAATTAGTCTCGCATACTATTAACTGCTCCCTGTGGGGTTTAGTTGGAGCATAAGATGAGGTTTGCTCCACCATCCTTGATTCTCAGCTTTTCTTTCTTGAGAAAGAACAAATTTCTCAGCCACAGCAGTGAAGCCAATGCTGATGTGTGCAGTAAATTGTTGTGAGGAAGTAAGGTGTGCTGCCATTGTCGGGCACCTGGAGTGAGCGCTATGAACATAAAGGATTTCTCTAGGGAAATCACAGAGGTTTGTCTGAGACAGCTGCAGGAAAATAAAGCGAACCCCTGGTTACAGGCTGATTCTTCAGTAGCTGAACAGCCAGCTACTTACAATAGTAGCTTTAGAAAGTGATTTAACAACAGCCAGGCTGGCTCTGATGCTGCCTTTTCAAACTGCAATACAAATCAGTTTCAGCTGGCTAAGCATCTTTCCCACCAGGGTTACAACAACCTCGGCTTCACACTCCTGTACAACATCATCCAGTAATTAAAAGAACATCAGTAAGCTCTGGCTTTTCAAAGCTCTGAAAGGCATACAATGTATACAAGTGCTTTCTCTTTATTCTGGAATCCAGTTTTGCATTCCCTAAAGTCAGAAGGAACAATAATCCCTGTACAGTCCTCTGGCAATGTCAGCAGAAGTTCCTGTCATTCACTTCACACAAACAGGATTTCGTATTTTATGTTTAGCATTTAAAGACTACTGCCTTCCATTGGTCGGCAGGAATGAAAGACAGTCAGGCTTCACTTTAACACTGCTGTAAAGCTAGCTCTAACATATGTAACAGGAGGAAGAGGGAAGCTTCTGCTAGCTGGAGGCCAGACAGAGACAGGTTTCCTTGTGAATTGAAGCTACGAGCATGATCATATTCTCCAGCATTTGCCAAAACCAATCTTTGAACTTTGGCATCAATCAACACCTTTCAGCTTACCTGCATGTTGCTCATTGCTGATGCAAAGTTGTCACAAAGTTAACTTTATTGAAAAGGTTCTGTGTATACCTGCCCAGAGGCAAAATCTATGCCCTAGGGAGCAAATGCCAAGAGTAAGTGAACCAGCCAGAAAAAAAAAAGAAAAAAAAGAAGCCTTACAGACTGAAAAGAAACTGATAAGGTCTAATCAAAAAGATAACAAATGCTAGGAGTCAAGTGAGGAAAAGAAACTGTGGTAGGAATGAAGACATGCAAGAAAGACAGTTACTGGAGTACAAGGAAAATGAGCTTTTGGGGGGAAAAGAGAAGTAAAAAATGGCTGAGAACTAGTATAAAAAGAGGCAGAAATGCTGCATTTCATTTTAATCAAAAAGCTGAGAGCTTCTCAGTGAAGTTCACAGGACAAGAACATCTGATTACTGTAACATTTCTACTGATACATATTCCTAGCAGGTGCTCCCTGATGATTCAAGGGTAGAAAGTATCCTTCCACTTCTTGCCCTTCTTCTGCAAATAACCAGCCTGTCTAAACTATTTTTGTTAATGGAGAAACTCAACTTTTAATAAAATTTGTGAATACCATAATGCAATGAGGCAGCCAATTTTATACTTAGAAGCTCTAACAATAACAAAACTGTGCATAACATCAGCAAATGACACTGTAAATACAATTTGGAATAGTTTTTAAAAGGCCCTGGAGGTGAAAAATAGCTCAAAAAAAAAAATCAATCTAAACTCAGGCAATCATTGCTAATTAAGAAGAGCTGATGCACTGAGGTATTGTGTGAATCAAAGAGTAAGAAAGAAGGTTAGGGAATTTTTTGCAGCCAGAATATTCAAGATTCTGGAAAGGCAACAAATAAAGAATTTCAATAATCTCATCTGAAATATACAAATCAGAAGTGAAAAGTGCCTCTGTCTCAATAATAGAGAGAAATACCTACAATCTAGCAAGATTGCAATGATAAAAGGCAGTTTCTTATACATACAAAACCACAAGAAACAATCCTCGATCAAAGATAACTGCTTGATACCTGTTTGAAGTAGAACTAGAGGTCATCAGAGGTTAGAAAAATAGGACTGATGTTTCTCAGCAAATTTAGGAAAACAGACAACTAGGAACTCCATTTTGCCAGTGTTCAGAGGCATGTGATTTTGAGATATTTATGATTTAATGCCTCCCAGAAAAAAAAAAAAAAAAAAAAGGACCCAGAGATGTCATGTTTCAAAGACACCCACAACTGTATCATCAGCATAAAAATGGAAGTTGACATCATGATGATGAAAAATTGTTCTTGAGGCATAATAACGGGCACATCAGAGGAAAATAGTACAACTCACCCTATCACAGGGAGACACATCTCTAATGATTCCAGCAGAAATGAAAAAGACATGCAAGTGTTGCTCTCCACAAGGGACTTTAAACTCATGTACATAACTGTGCCCTGCGTGAGCTTCAACTTAGTCTATTGTTCGGAGTCATGAAAGATTTGTCAAAACTATTGAGGAAAATTCTGAATTCACCCACAAAATAAGTTCAGAGGAGACCTGCACAAGCAGTGCTGACCAGCAGACTGAGAAAGAAAATCACTTCTACAGAAAAAACACATTATTTCAAAGTAAATGTACAGTGAAAGATGAAGTGAAAGCATGATAATGTTCTACATTCCCAGCCCTGGGTCTAGGTAATCTGCTCTGTATCCAGCTGGAGGGTCCATCTGCATGGCAGCACACATCCTACAGTCTCTGTTCGCTGAAGCTGTGGCACATGTCACAGCTCACACACACACACACACACAAGATTCAGTAAGGAACTTGGCTGCCCGCACAAACGGTATCAAACCTCCAGATCAGGAGGTTCTTGACAAATAATCAATGTGGAAGATGATCCAAAAACTCTACCCCATGATGTAGGACCTCACCAAAGCTCAAAACACTAAGAAATGAGGTAGAGATGGGGGGAGTCCAAAATCTCACTGCTATCTGAAACTTAGTTAGTGATCTTCACAAATTTTGCGTACAGAGGCCTGAATTTAACGCCATGGTATCTACTTATATTTTATCAAAAAGCGTCACAAGCATTCTGTTTTTCTTTTGTGTTTGCTCTTTTTGGTCCCAAATGCAAAAGGATCACTTCCATCCCATGGTCAGCTTTCAGCTGACGCAACACAGTCACCTACTCAGTTCAAATTGTTGGGGTGTTTTCCTAAAGCGTGCATAACCTCACGTTGCCAAACAGATCATCTACATAAATCAATACCAGAAGGGTTAGTAGGTACAGACTTTTAGCAGTTTTGTAGAAATTGCTCGATGAACCTCCTTCTGGCCTTGAAACAAGTCTTCATATATGTCTGTTACTTTTTGTAGTTTAATGGTGTCTAGCAACTCTGTTATGCTTGTTGAAGCATAGAGATCTGACGAGGAGAACCTGCTAAAGAAAAATCACAACCCTCATGATAGATCTTTGTAACACATACGACGGGTAAGCATAGATTAAGGGGAGAAGGTACTAACCTGAGTTTAACAAAAGTCATAGCTTGTAACTGCCCTAACCAATGCTAAGCATAGTTCGTACGTCAGCATCACTGCAAAAGTAGATTTTCCAGTAAGTAATTTCACAGTAACAATTGACTTTTAGCAAAAATCCAGATAAGTTAGGAAGAGAAAGTAGGAAAGAATCAGGGCTTTTTGTTCAATTAGAAAGGTCTTTGGTGTGTTTTAACCACTCATTCTGTATGCGTTGAAATGGAAACATTTATTTTAAGTATTTTCTCCCCTTTATCTTTTTAGATCACTTCAACACACTTTTTTGTTCCTCTCTAGGGAAGGCAATCTGCTGTTACTTTTCTGGTAAAAAGTTCACAATATGGAGAAGCATCAGGAACAATTAGCAAAAAACGCTGATGTGAGCTCAGCAGAAAGTCTACACAGACTCTCCAAGGAAATCTTAGGAAGCATAAGAAAAAAAAGAAGCCAAAAATCCTCTGTCATTTCATGTGCTTAGGAAGACTCTTTCAGGAAATATGCAATAATTTATAGCAAAACTGTGCATAGCGCAGTCTGCTAAGAGAGTTTCAATGCAAGTGTTCCGTTTCTTTCTCTTGGTATTTCCATAATTTGCATAAGCTTCTGCCATCTTGCAGCAAAACCTCCTGTGACGGGCTACATCTGCCTCAGCATGTTGCATACTGCCCTCCTCCTTCCGCTCCTCCCTGACTGCTCAAAAACCACAAGCTGATATTCCCTCTTCTATCCCCAGTCTTCCGCTTACATGACAGCTCTGAACAGAACGGTCCTTCTGCAAACCAGGCAGGGTGTAGCTCTTGCACACAGGTACACCAACCAGTAGGCACAGTATGACGGTATGTCACTGCAGCCTATGCTAAAGCAACCGAAACGTCATTAAAAAGTCTTTTTTCAGCAGAAGGTGTTCCCAGGGAGAAGACATTCTTTTTAACAGGCTGTAGCAATAACAATTCCTGCAGGTCTTCCTGTTTTATAACTTTCATTTGACACTGAAGGGGACTAGACATATTGACATTTCCTAGTCCGCAAAGTATGTTTAATAAAACTGCAATATCTAATAAGGCAATACTCTAAAAGTACTGGAATTTGGCCTCTTGCAGCAAGATTAAGGCACCAAATCTTATGCTTTGTGTAGTAATTCTGTACACTCAGTTCCCTTCTCTCTTGTTTACTTCCTCTGGTTTGGATTTTTTTCTAAGAATTTCACTTAAGGTCAGAATAACCTACCCACTGAGTAAGTTGCTAAGCAGTGTGAGTAAAGTATTCAAGGTCTAGCTGGCTCTGAGGAAGCCCTAAAAGAAACAGCCTGGATTACCTCTTCTCCTTCAGAAAGCCCACCGTCTCTTCCATTTGGAAAAAAAAAAAATACAAAAACATAGATGCCTTAAAGATGGAATGCCACCAACAAGCACATCTCCTCGAAACTGCTGTACATTAATCAGGTATCTGTAAATATCTGTACATTAATCAGAGAGGAGTTACGGTTATCAGAAAGGACCTTTGAGGATGCTGCCAGCATTTTTTGCTTTGAAAACTCATTTTGCTACGGCAAATAGAGAGACATTCCTAAAAAACACACATAAAGCAGTCCATATTCAATCACATGGTAAACTTGTCAATAAAATGGATGAACAGCTGCAGAATTCAAAAATCACAGTCTAACTACATTGTGGCTGCAGTACGATTACTGTGCAATCTACCAAATATTTCAAAAAGTGCAACTGTTTTCAAAGTTTTAACCTTAATCAAGACATGTGAGCACAAAACTCAGATTATTTCCAAAGGCCAAAGAAAAGGAATAGTCCACAATTTGGGTGAAAAATCATTCTGATGGCCTCTTAAAAGAAAGAGATCAGTTTTCTGTGAAAATGGTCACCAGGTAATTTGCAAATTACACTTTTCTGCCTGGCTCCAGGCATTCACCATTTGTGGGCCATTTCAGATGAATATAGCGCCCATTAAAACAGATTCCTGTTCTGTGTTCTAAGATCCAAAAGCAGAGAAGCACATAAAGTCACGCAGGAATACTCTATTTACACTGATCATAATTCCTCACTAATGTGCCTCTCCTCTTCTGCTAGGTGCAAGACTACGTATCAGATGTGGAGGAACCTGTAGCCAGATTTATCAGCAAAGGACAGAGGGCCTAAAATGGTTATAATTTCCTCCACTTTCCTCTCTCGGGAGAATACTACACAGTCCTCTCGTCCGGCTGTACTGCAGCTATACCCAGCCCTGTGCTGCTGGAGTCACAACTAACAGAACCGAGTCTTCCAGCTCAAACAGTGCCTTCAAACTGCAGGGATGTCTAGCCCTGCAGTAGGGGCCTAGCACACAGGCATAATGATCCTCAAATATTCTGGACTGACAGTCAACGGTTTATGACACTGGTCCTCCTCTCACCAAAACACACACACACACACACACACACACACACACACAGGGGTTTATTATTATTACTACTGATTTCAGTTCACTCTTCAGTGACTGAAACTGTAAAAGAGCAGTCACATCCCCTGAATGATGTTCTTGCCCCTCTCTCATATCCTCTGTAAATATGCGGTGGTGTGTGCAAATAGTGCTGTCAAAGGACAGCAAGATCCTGTCACACTGGGGGCTACCCAAAATGACAGTAACAATATTCCAAACCGTTTTTCCATCTGACTTCTTCTAACATCTGTAAGAAGTACTTCCTTGTATTTTATACTTGTAGTATTAGAAAACACTACCCTCACCTAAAAAGCATATGATTGCAAAGATAATTAGCAATTCAGTATCCACCCAGGATACAGAAGTAATTTCAAAATGGTAATTAAGCCTTTGAAGAGTATCCAATTAGTGCGAAAAAGTACTTTGAACGAATGTGGAGCATTCTCTCTAAATTCAATTGATATAACACCTCTGAAGAATCTCAATTTTTTAAGCTTTGCCACCTAGGTGAACACTAGTCTTCCTCTGAATAGTTTATGCCCTCAGCACCGCCTTCTCCAAGTAGTAGGAGCTGGTCTGTGGCTACCTGAGGGGTAAGAGGAAACGCACCCAATTAGTTGACTGAAAGTGGCATATTCAACTTACTACATACGTCACATGCCAAGAAGGACGGACTTCTTACTATTGAATACAGTCCAAATAAAGGGGATTTTTTTAAATGGACATTAGATGGTTTGTTCCAATTCCCTTAGGTTCTTCCCACGTACAACTGTAACAATCTCTTTCTAGCCAAAAATACAGATTCCAAAGGTTGTTAAGGCTAGGAAGATAAAACAAAGTGTACACATGGCAGGTAATGTTCCTTAAGGGAAAATGAGTGATTTCTAACAGGCATGGTCTTGCCCTGATCAAGCCTTTTCAAACTTGACAAGCTTGGGACTGTCTCAGTCCTGCTGGTGAAGCATTACTCAAAGGTGCAACGCTGACATAGTCAATGGGACAATTCACTGAGTTACTGCCAAGCAGCGTGAACAAATGCCCTCTGGTGAACAAAGGACATCAACAGAATAGCAAATATCCTGCTCTAGAAATACAGTGATCACATCAGGCATGCAAACTGCTACCAAGGCATATTCTGCAGTATGTATATTTATGATTACTTCTCTCCTATACCCTGTACCATTCCAACAGCACATTAAAGATATCTTTCACAGCTGTATAGGCAGAAAATAAATAAAAATAGACCAAAGTTTCATTGCATTTAAAATGTATCAGTAAAAGTGGTCTAATTTTCAGGGTCGTATGTTCACACACAACAGTTTTTGACTTTTCCAAAAGAGTTATTTTGCTATTATCTTGCAACTCACATTAGGGCATTACAAGGTATTTTACATAGGAATGGTTTCTTCCATCCTCCGTTCAGTCAGAATTGGATAGAAGTTCACAATAATCTATAATTGCACTCTCTCTGCTCCATAGAAAGTATCATACATAGAGAAAAATCCAATGATTCCCTTTTTTAGGTAATAGATCATCTGTGAACAAATATAAAAATGACACAGTTTTGCATTGCTGGATTTATACTAATATGAATTACAGCACCGCTGCAACTAGCATAATAGGAAATGCAACACAAACAGTAACAGGTTCCAACTAATGACCACCAGTACAGCTCATGACTTTCATCAAAACTTTAATGATACATAATTTTGTCTCTGGACTATAACCACCTAATCAGATGCTAAGTGCTGCTAATGACTGAGCTGTCAGGTGTTATCACGTTAATAACAGCACTCCCTTTTTAACTGTGATGGTAACACTCTAAAATATTTAAGAAAAATCAGCATAAAGCCATTAGTATAAATGACTTCTGATTAGTGCCTATGCAGCCTGAGACAAATACTTCATATCATTTCCAGCTCTTCTTAGCCTTTCCTGACAGGTATCACACAGTTTACTCCTCTCTAACACTTCATCAAAAATATATACAGCGGCCTACCTTCAAGTGCACCTAGTCAGAGGGCTGTAATACTGCTCCTCAGAATAGTGTTTTTGAAAATGTAGCTCCACTCCACCTACTTATCAATACTGCCTCCTGCCGTATGACTTTTATGGCTATAGTCATTCAGGAAATGGACGGCTCTAAACGGAAATATCGTTTCAAGGTAAGGTGTTGGCAGTTACTCAGTTCTGCAACTGCCTGTTGCATTTCTTCTCATTTGTCCAGTTTCTCGTAATAATTAAAGCTCACATTTTTGAGTTTGAAAGTTAACAGTTCTTTCCAGTTGCATTTAATGTAACTGGAGAAAAGAGAAAAGTACTGATGAGGCAAATTTTCATCTTTGTTGATGTGGGTTTCCAAGAAGATATCCTGGGACCACAGGATGAGCAGAAGATTGGAAGTTGTTTCAGCTATTTCTGGGAAGCAAACCAGACCTCACTGATCCAAGGTCAGGACAACACAATCATAGCTTGGAAGTCACCTCTCCAGCCCTCTTCCTATCTCCTGCACTGAGTGCTATTTGGCTAGTCAAGCTGAGCTGAACAAAATAAATCCCAGGACTGTAACTTCCACATCTGGCAATGCTTCTAAAGCAACCCTGTTAACCATCATCAACAAGAAGTTAGAGTTTATGTTCAGAGTTAGATCTACTCAAACAAGGCATTTTACTAAGGAAATCTTAGGATTGCTGCACAGAACCAAAAAAAAAAAAAAAAAGGAAGATAGGATAGACATAATAGAAGGAGTAGTTCAAATGGCTTAAAAATAAAACTGAGATAGTTGTAATATCTCATGCAAATAATAGAGGTGTATGGGTAGACATTGTGTTCCTGTCCTCACACCACTGTCAGTAGGGCCTAAATAAAAGAAATAGCATACATTTGTAGGCAAACTACAGTAACAAACTGCCTTTAACAAAGGATCCTAATCACAGACAGTGGGGAACAATATTCTTCTACTGAGATCTTGAAATTTAGTGTCTGAAAACAGCAAAATCCCTTCTGACAATGAGAAAGAGTTGTACATTTTTATGCGGTTTTTGTACCCATAGGGAGCAGAAATCAATCTCTTTCATAAGACCTGGGTGTGTACCCTCCACTTGTGCCTTTGAAAATCTCTCTTATTTTCATGCAAACAGGAGCTGAAGGACTTGAAAGTCATAATAACCATGAATAATCGCAACAGTCATGGTAGGGAATGAGAAAAGACAAGAGATAACAATAGCGGGAATATTTTTCTTTAGAGGTCATTGCTTGACAAGTGAGTATATCATATCATTTGTTTCATGTCATTTTTTTTTTATGGGCTCTGATTTTCCTTTGTATTTTAATTGCCAAGAGCAAAAAGAGAGGCCTGGATTATAGATTACTTGTAATAATGTTGACAAAGACAAGTTTTAATAAGAATGGGAGCTAGCTAGGCATAAAAGAAAAGAGGATGTTCTAGAATGTGGAGAAGTGTGAAAAAGCACAGGGGAACAGATATACACAACAGGTAAAGAGACAAATACATCAGCAACATACAGTTAAAATGACTGGTCGTGCAGTAACAAGAATCTTGAACAAGTTAAAAAAAACACCATAGCACTGGAACTACACCCTTGGGAACAGAATACATCCATCAATAAGAATTTCACATCTTCTGCAGTAAAAAGGACAAAGCAGTGATATGCCTTCTTGATCATAAACACCATAGATTTTCTGCATCCAGAGCAATTTAAAAGCTTAAATCATATTCCCACTGAAGTTAACAGGAATCTGTAGCATTTAACACCTTGTTAGAGACCACCACTGCCAATCAGGATTAGCTCTTAAAGAAAAGAATTTCTCTAGTATAATGTATTTAGCCACTGTGTTACTCTCACAAGAGGAAAAGTGGCTGCTATTCTCCCCTATTAGCCTTCCTTGCATAATCCCAAACAAAAAGTTAGCCAGAACCGGCAACGCTTAAAAAAAAAAAAAAAAAAAAAAANGCTTCAGCAATGAAAAAAAACTATAAAATATTCATAAGAATTTCTGAGGCAGGAAATACAGCCCGTCACAGTTAACACAGTGTGGTACAGATGAATGATATTCAGGGTTTAGATGCACACAGTAATTCATCTGATAGAAAAGCGGTATTTCCATGCCATAAGTGGCATAAGGCTCCCGTACATCACATGTATCATCTACTAATATTCCTGCTTCACACTTGTTCAAACATTACTCAGAGTCTGACAACCTTACAGGCCACTCTCTCTGCTGATTTTGCTCTTTCCTCACACTGTCAGGTTGCCGCTTCTGTATTTTCATGAAGCAAGCTGATGATCCAGTGTTTTCTCTCCTGTTCTGGTAAATATACAAGTGATGTATTTTAAAGCATTCGTGGTAGCCAATGGCACTGTAATAACAAATAATCCATTTGGGCCTTTGCTACAAAACATCTCATACTGTGATTTGAATAATGATTAAACTCTATACCTCTGTGGTAAATTAAATGCTATAAATATTGTTGTACAAGGTAAAGTGACATGAACGCTTCTTTTTGCTGATGGTTGACCAAAAAAACTTAGCTATTAATTTTAAAACGTAAATATGCAAATGAGAGATCCAGATGAATGTTGCCAAATAACACTAGAAAAACAATGAAATCCTCAATGTCTTTCAGTCCACAGTTATACACACCAGCTATACTGGTATTCTGATCTGCAAAATGATGAACAAAAAATAGCCTAAGAACAAATACACCATAAATGCAATTGTCTAAAAAAAGGTTAGTGTCCATGAAATATGAAACACAGCAATTAGTAAATCACACAAACATTCAGGAGGAGCTCGGTTACCTGAACATCATTTGTGGGCAGAACTTATCAAATGTTACCTAATATTTCATTTTTCATACCAGTATCCTAGGTGATGAGATATAGGTTTTAAATTATAAATGAGCTGTATTCGGAGGCAGCTCAGCCAAACTGTCCATTGAATAAATAGGTACCTTCAGAAAGGTACACAGGAAATGTACTATTTTATGCTCCTATTGTAGAGATCAGTGGCATGTCCCTACCTAGAAAACTGTGCAGTTCTCTACTACGTAACCCATATAATACATTTTTACTCAGAAGACCAGGGGATGCAGAATTAGAGGCTTACAACCTTCAAAGACCCTGCACCAATTTCTTTTGGTTTAGAAACTCAAAAAGGAAATCAATATGCAACAACTTAGAGAGAAGGACACTAACAAATGCCAATCTACATCATTTTACCCTCAGTATAAAGTAGCTGAAAAATCCATCGCTATCAACTCAGCTGTCATGAATTTCTTTAAGTGTTGCAGCAGAGATGAGTTCTTGCTTATATGGCTGAATATCCATTGTACCTTGAACTATTCCCTTAACTACACGCTCTGCCCATAAAGCCTGCAGTGTCTGAAGAGACAATACAATGCTTTTACAAGAGCCCATCCCTGTTCTCTGCCTGTCAAGGAATCCACCAGTTTTACAGAGGTCTGTGAGACTTAAATTATGTTCCCTTTTTTAACATAATACAGACTAACTATTAACCACTGACATGATTGCACCAATGAAACATTTACAGTATATTTTTTGTTTACGAAGTTTCCCAACAAAAAGGAATCAGCAGCATTCACTCTTCAAAGAATAAAGGAGGAAATAGAAAACTTTACTTAGAGAGAAGTATCAAAGAACAAAAAAAGAAATTATGAGTAGGTAATAGGAAACAAAGAAGTGAGGCTGCAGAAATCCTAACAGGATGTTAACACCCTAAAAAACAGAGCCTAATCCTCCACTCACAACGTCAACAACTCTGACACAAAACAAAAAATATTTTTCATGGAAATGGGGTGTAAAAGATGAGATGTATAATGTATGAGACAAAAGCAAATTATCTCCATTCCCTAAGGGAATAGCTTTTGTCTCACATGTAGGTCATGCCAGCATTCATATTTTCAGTATTCGTTACAAAGCCATTCAAGCATTATAGATTACTATGTCAAACTAGTACACTGGGATATTTTACTGCAATTAATATCCTTTGTAAGGAGCTTTGTAGAATGAACTCAAATATCACCAGAAGCAATTAAAATCTATCAGAGATGTGAAATGGAGGTTTAGGTTAGCTAAGGGGAAAAGTACTGCAGCATGCTTTTCTGGGATATGAGAAGCAGGGCAGAAAATTAACAGAAAATCGTATCAGCAACGCAGGAACTTTGAAGAGTGAGAAAACAATAGACAGGATAATAAAAATGGTTCACCAGCAAGAACAAATACATATGATGCAACCAGAGACAAACCCCAAGCTTCTCGTTGTCCCGTTTGAGACATCATGGAGGAGTTTCCTTTAACATACGAAACACAAGCCTGATTTTTTTTTTTTTTAATAGATCTGCTTGACACTCTTGGCTGGATATTATTTTGCACTCTGTTTTACTCTAAATAACCTGAACTCTTACAGAAATCATGTAATAAGCAACGATCCAATTAGTTTCAATCAATCACAACTTCATGCTGGCTTTCTTCTGTTTTACATTCAGAAATGTTACTTTACTTAAAATTTAAACAACTATGCAATCAGTATAGATTTTAAATTCCAATTGCAAAAGAGATATGCATGATAGACAGTCTTTTGGGGACTGCTTAAGTTGTAGTCCAAGTTGTAAATTATCCTGCCAATCATCCCAAACAAATGCTGATTTCACAGCATTTTTATATTACATCATATCACAATATTTCTTCTGCTTCTTTCACTGTAAAGTTACCTTCTAGAATTACATTGCAGTGACACATGTAGGCCCCAACTTCCTCAAGCTGCACATATCCAAAAGCCATTTTCTAGGCTTAGCTTTCATCTTCAAAAGCCACTCCATTACCTGAATTTAGGCAACTCTCCCCTTAAACCTAGATGGCAATGGAACTTTCGCATGGAATATGCACATTTCTTCCCAAACAAAGTGCTTCTGAGCATTTTAGTTGCTTAAGCACTGGAGAATTTCCAGGCCAAACCTGACACACTTTGGAATATGTAGTGCTAGAATGGAGACAGATTGATTGCCCTGTAAGACCTAGCAGTATTCAAGCGCCCAAACCCTAATGTAGGTTGACAGTTTAGGACAGCTGGATCTAGCCCTTCAGGTTCATGCGCAATATGCATTCTGGCTAGTGAGTGGGCAGCACAATCTAAGGAAGAGAGTATGCACGTATGTGCACTTACAGTCTTTACTTTGCCATTTCCTAACTTTTCAGATGTGGACTTGACAATCTTAAAACAATTCCTCTAATGCAGTGTTTTTGTAACCCATCTGGAGAAAAAGCTTATTTATCTTGGCTGTTAGCATAGATATACACTACTGCTCTATAGTAGGTATGAGATTGAATCCCCGATTAAAAGTGCAGCATTCATCTAACCCTAAACTACCAAGTGCCATAGACAGAATCCACAAAGGTAACACAAGGGCACTGCTTTTTTTTGTCTCAATTCATAGACATTCTTGAGAAGTAACATTTGGTAACACCTCTCATGGGTCACTATCCCATTCAGGAAGACAGATTTCACAACAGCATTTGGTTATCATCAATGCCCTTTCACCTTCTCTGTAAATCTCTATTTTAAAAAAATTACTTTGATGCCTCTTGCTCATTTCATTATTTCAAAAGTTTGCAATCTATTTCTGCCTATAAGACTAGCAGCAAGTGAGATATCTTCCATAGAAAATGATGGAATTCTCTTCATAAAGAAGCCACATACGGCTACTCCTCACAAAGTACTGAAAGTATTCTACAGGGAACCACAAGACATTTAGTAGACTGATGAATTAGCTATAAATCTCTCATCTCTATCTCCTCTAACATCTGTATTCTATGACACTGCTTAATTTGAAATGGTAAAATACACATTGTGCACCCTTTCTTTACAAATCAATGGGACTTCTTGTAGAAAAAAAGTGATATTCATATGAACAAGGCTGTCACAAACCAGCCATATAAGCAAGCAAATTACAGCAAAGTACAAAAACATACAGCAGTCAACGTCACAAACAGAATTGTGAAACACCCTTTCATTTTTAATTTATTCAAGTACAACACTTCCATCTAACACGTTTGGTTCTCACTGTGTGATAGAAGCAAAAGTGGCTAAAGAATTGAATTAAGCCAGGAAATGAAGTTAGTTTTGTCAACTCATATGTGCCAAGACCATTCTGCAGTTTCCCATAACTTCAAAGCAAATTAGGTCTGCTCAGAAGCTCTGAAAAGTCAATCATTTATTTAGGTACTCAGATAGGGCATGGAAACAAATGATGTGCCCCAAAATCTACTCTAAGGGTTGCATCATCATAACTGTTTTGCACTGCAATTTATTACCTATATTACGTAAGCTGGGCTTTGGTATCACATGTAAATTCTGCATGCAAGAATGAATAAAGAACATGCAACAGATGAACATCCTTGTTGCAGGGTTCTTGAATGTATATCAAAAATAAGAACTTTCCCTTAGGTATGGATTAAAACCACATGAAGCAAAAAGTAGCTCATTTCACTTTCAGTGCTCCATTTAACGAACTCAGCCTGTTCTGAGCTTCTCATAAAAGTTGCATTTCTGACTTTCACTGAAGATGAAGCAAACACTAAAATACTGAGAATCATATAGCCACTTTTCAAAATTATTTTGTGTCATGTGATCATGTGTCTGCCAGCTGGATAGTATATGTTAATCCAAAGATAAAGCTGTGAACAAATGTACAGTTGGGTTCACAGTTTTTTGATAATTCTCTTTTTCCCCTAAATCAATTATGGAATTGTCACTAAACTTCAAAATCTGCAGCAGATATTCCATCCCTGTTCAAAGCATGAAATATCCGATAAAGCATCCATTACTGTTTGAAATTAAGTAAAACCACTGCAGGATTATTTCGCAAAAAGCATTTTTTTTCTGACTGTTCCCCTTCTGTTAAAACTAACAGTACGTCCAGCTCATGCACTGATTTGCATTTCTGAGTTCAAAAGAACTCATTTGATGCCCACCGATTATAATGCTGTAGCTGAGACTCAAATCTGTCCCTTTGTTTACATGTAGAAAGACAGTCACAGGAGCAAGAGATCAGATAATGTGACTATACACTCCTGGAAAAGGGCCAGCTGCCAGCTTTCTTGTTGCCAGTGTACCAGAGCAAG
>VXAL01011251.1:106886-136910 GCA_013399475.1 Chauna torquata
CCCAGCAAGGCTTATTAGCTCAGGCCTAATGATGTGTTAAAATAAATTTCTGCCTCTCAGACTGAGCTGACTCACAGCAAATGGGTGGAATAAACTCATTCCCACCTGCTGCCTCCATGGAGATACAGAGGGGAAAACACCCTCAAGAGGGACCTTACATAGCAGCAGGCAGAATGTTACAGTAGAAGATAAACTTTTTTAATAATCATCGTATGAAAAGTCACAATTAAATTGCAACAAAAAGCTGTATTTAACCAACCCCCTTTCAAAAATTGTTTTAATAGTGAAAAACAAAAAGAGATTGCAGATTGGGAATTATCTACATTATTATAATTAAAAGGAGAGACTCTACATCTTCATGCTAGAACAAAAGAAAAGAAAACTTAAGCAAATAAAGACGAGCCAACTCAGAAGCGGGTTACTGACAAATTAAAGCTGCTGAAATATGCTTGCAGGAAAACAGGGAAGGGATTAAAAAACAAACTCCTGTGGAAAATCTGCTATCTTATTCCAGAAAAGCAGAACCAATTTTAAAGAAGGACTTTCAAATAAGAGGCAAATTGGCAACTCCCTAAGAAAGAAGCAGATAAGCTGTAAGTAGCTTGGTTTATCAAATGGAAATTTGGTTTCAAAAGGGTACACTGAAACAGAAATAATAAAAACAGGAAAGTTTGCCCAGGAGTGAGCCTCTGGCTTATTTGTAGGGTAAACACTGATCAAAGCTTGCCAAAAATAGAGAGTATTTAAGTTCTTAATACAAGTGACAAAATCAAACTTTATTTTTATCTATTAATTGCAGCACAAGAACTACAACAACCAAGGTTTGATCTGAAATACAAAGAACTGTTTCAAGTAAGTTGATTCTGACTCGATATCACCCTGTCCTTGTTTAAAAAAAAAAAAAAAAACATGCCACCATTGATTTCTGACACAACCACCAAATGACAATATACAGTGATAAAGACTTGCTCAAAATGGAGCTCAGGCTTCAAATGGGATCTTATTTGAGCGCTTGCACACTGCTGTGAGTGACAAGGTGGAGAAAGAATCTCAGCTGGGGAAGGGAATACATACTATGGTAACATAAAATTTTATGCAATCACTCCATGAGAAACAGGTCAGTGAAGCTATCAGCAAGGGTACTATCAAGGAAATCAGAAGGTAGCACATAGAAAACTAAATGCACTATTTCTAATTTACCAGGAATGGCCTGCATACACTATCAAGAGTCCAAGCAACAGCTTTACCAAGGGTAAAGCTTGAGGGTACTGCCTGAAAAGGAAACTTCTACATAGTACTATGTTTCTACTATTCCCCGTTTACAAAGCACTGGCCTCCAAGTGTGCTGGAGTCAATGTCACAGCAATGACCAAAGGATATTCTCTGAAATGTGCAAAGAATTAATATAAACAGGAGATTTCTTTAAGCTACTGTTGGAACCCAGATCATTCACTCTTGTTTGAATTAAGCTTAGGTGATGACACTTTGAATGCTCTCGTGGTATTGCATAGGCAAATGAGAGTACTTCACCAGTGCCAGTACTCTTCTACATCTGTGTGAATGCTTCCCCATCAGCCTTTACAGTCATTCCCCATATCTCCGACTGAAGCTCTTCCACTTTGTACAACTTAATCCAACCCTCCTTAGGCCAGTATGAAGGAGACTGACTATACAGACATGAGAAACAAGAGCAGCAACTTCAACGCAAATACAGCTTATATAGAGTGGAGCAGTTCCAACCAGAAAGTTTGAAAGAATCTACCTAGAATAAAAGCCAAGAGCCTACTAATTGGACACTCAATTGTGATTTTAGAAATTGATGTTACACTGAATGTATGGTGACTTTATCCACTCTGAGCTATTTAATCTACCTTTGACAATCCATACTTTGCCATGAAGCCTGTATCAAAGCTATGCATATGGCCCACGTTATTCAAAAACAACCTAAGAATAAGAACTTTTTGAGAGCCCAAATTAAGGGGTAAGCCCATTCAAACCTATAAATACACACCATTCCTTTCAGCAATATATGGACACGTGCTCTGGAGAACTTGTAGATGAGGCAAGTGACCCCATACGTGCAATGTTCTTACCTTATGTTCTGAACAAAAGTTACCCTTTGAAGAATATGTAGGGAATGTAAGGAAAAGTTTTGCAGCAATTTTAGCTTTTTTAACTGACTTCTTGAAGAGACAGGTAATTTGTGAATGGAAACCCTTGGCTGAAGTGGGAGACGAATGCAGATAACAGCATGGCTATTCTTGTAGAGAAACTACCAAATGCTGAGGAAAAAAAAAAAAAAAACAACCTCAAAAGCAGCTAAGCTTGTCTTCCATCAGATATCTATCCGAAGATTTTGTTCAATAACAAAGCAGATCCATGACATGCTGAAGAACAGGAAGGAAAAGTATCTGAACTGAAACCCTCCAATCACTTATATGGACTGAGCAACAACACAGAGCTTGAAATCAGCAACTTCAGCCCTCCTGACAGAGCCCTCAAAGTCTACCCTAGTCATGACTGAAACTTTATCCTACATGTAGCTCTTCCAGGAGTAGGATCAAACCCAACGGCAGAGCAGGGACATTAGCTATGAAGCAATAAAACCAACTAGAGCACAGAAGAATTGTCACCACCATCTGGAAAAACTGAAGCTCCTAGCTTTGAAAGGGCTGCAACTGCCAAATTTAACGACTTCACTTAACTTCACACAACACTTCCTCTTTACAATGACAACGACCTGTTAATTTATGTCTTCATCTCAACAAGACTAAATGCCACATTAGCATTAAAGAAAAAAAATGAACCTGACTTTAAAGTTACTCTCAATTAAAAACATTTTATACAGGAGAGTTCTGGTATGCATACAAATTTACCACAGGAAACCAAACCAAAGAAAAAAACAGCAAAAGATGTTGTTAATTGTGTTTTTTAGTCTTCGAGTGGAAAAAAAAAGACATACAAGTATCTTGTGTTAGTATTACTCCAAACACTTTTGCAGTAGAAGATTCCTTTTGAGTATTACATCAGTCACTAAAGCATACTACATAAAAAGACATTTTGGCCACAGAAAGAAGATCTGCCTATTCCCAACATTCTTGACTAATCTCTGGCAAATAACCTAACAGAACAACAGATGGCATGGCAGGCCTGCTGTCCTGTGAGATGAATATTAGCATTTGCAGAAATGTATAGTCGGAAACCAAGTTGGCTACTAAGCTCGCACTACTTTCAATATAAAAGAGGCAACTGTTATGATAAAGAGATGAGACCTGAAGAAACCAAAGAGTAATCATTCTCATCACAGCTACGCTATACTAACCTCAGTTAAAACAAAAACACTAATTATCTTTTCAAGAGTAAACAGAACCTTTGGTTATTAGGCATGCCAGAGTGCTAGCATCCAGGAGATTCCAAGCGGCTATGAGTATTCACAACAGTTAAGCACTCACCTGGTTCTGAAATTAAAAAAATAAAATAAAATAATCACACAATGCGTAACTACACTATGAAATTAATTGCCCCAGGGTATTATAGAGAAAATTATACATCCAAGGGTTCAAAAAGCAACTAAATGAATTCCCAGAAGAAAAATCTACTAAGTGTCAGTAATGAAATTATAACGAAACAAGCGGCAATGAAGCTAGAACCTCCAACTCAGGAAGCTCCCCCACCACAGACACCTGAAAGCTGGGTGCTATGCTTGAGGACTTATCACTGTATACTTGTGCTTAATAATCTGTCACTCCTACTTTGGGAGCTCTCAAAGACAGAATTCTGGGCTAAACAGTTCACTAGCCTGTCCCAGTGCAACCATTCCTTTTTTTTAATTTGCAATTACGATCACAACTATGCATCACCAGTGTTGTCTTATTTCAGAAAGCAAGTGTATGGATTAGAGTGTGTGCACAGCACTTAAAATTCATTTAAAATTCAATCAAATTCTAAATCTTGATTTTTCCTCCAGTCAGTTCAAGTTTTCTCCATTAGAAAGGGCATATTTCAAAGCTGTTTCTGAAACAATTCTTCACCTTGGACTTTCGCTTTTGAAAATTAGTGGTAGAGCTGGACTCTGTACGGGGAAACAATAAGATGGAAGACTAGCCACAGTAACAAGAGTAAAATTTATAACAAAATTTGGAGGTGCTTTACAGCGCTAACAGTTACAGCTCTAATGCTTTTTTAGCTTCTGCAGATTTCGACAGAAAATTCTGTAGCAGACTATCATTTGTGCATGTGGAAGTGTACAAGGTAATGGATGTGTAAGAGAAAAAGAACAAGAACGGTACAGGTTATTCAGTACTAAGGTAAAATTAACATCCTTGCCTTGTAATTTGCTCCCATGCTTCCCTTTTTGCACTCCAGCTGAGCTGCCTCACTCTCATCTCTGCAACTTTGGGGATAATCATGGACATCCCCACAAACTGCTACTGCAAAGGCACAGAATACTTCCTGCTCTGGTGTGTGTCTCTGCTCTGTACCACAGTTCCCTGATGTGAGGCATGGTGTTAGCAATAAGTACCATACCCACCTAGTGCAAAGACAAATTAGTTTTAAAAATATTTTACCAAAGGTCAAAGTTCTGGTGAGGAGGGGCTCCACCATCCCCAAGGCAAGAGCTGCCTACAGGTCTTAACATGGAGAAAATGGGCCTTTAAAACAGTTAAGCTGAGTTCATCACATCAAACAAGATACTGCACCAGCTACACTGACTTCAGAGTTATGGCTGTACTCTTCTGGCTTAGAGATTTTAGACAACAGGGAAGCAGCTTAATTTTCAGTTTAAAAAACGATTTCTTGTCATTACCACGCGGTCAGGTTAGCCACAATACTGAGAGAATAAACTTGCCCACCCGATGATTCAATCTAATATCACTGCTGGTTCACTGGCTCATTTATTTAAATCGTGAATCTGATTAATACATAAGATATTTACATTTCTAGTTAGTTTAATGAAAAACAAAGTGCTTAGTTTAATTATATGTTTGTTTTTAATTTTAACTTGCTTGTTACAAGCCACAGAAAAAACACAGAGGACTTTTTTTCCTTGCTTTCTTTCTGACAGCAACTTGTGCTTGAATCGCAAGGGTGAATAAAACTGCGGAAGTTATCTAGGTGCCACATCATTTTCTGTAAATTAAGCTTCTCTTCCTTTACATTCCTGAAAATGTCAATACATCTCATGACGTATGCACATGAAACTAACGGCAACAACCACCTCCTCTGGTAGCCAGCTTCCAGCTGTGTGATGAAACATAGCCCAGGTTGATTTTGGTTGCCTGAATCTGTTATATTTGCCTATCATCAATTTTTCCCCTCTCGAAAATATAACTATTAACAGAAAAGAGAATAAAACCAAATTTGTCAATAAATATTTAAAATGTGCTTCATGGTACAGTTAGTGCTTTTATCTAGAATTACGAAACTTCAAATGAAAAAAAAAAAATCACATTAATAGTCCTCCCTTAAGACACTCGTAAAGGTTAGGACATCAATAATGACACACAGAATATCACCAAATCCCAGACTAAACAGAGATACTAGAATTTTGATCTGGTGATACAAACAAAATGGTGAGCATGCCCTGAATGATGAGTTAATGGAGAAGTTACAAAATATCCCTATCACATTCTTTCTATAACCATTTAATTTAGCTATTTGGTACTAGAGATTATACTTCTAAAAATAGCAGACTTCCTCCTATTAGTTGCTTATAGGTATTTATCCTGTCACAGTGAAATTTGCTTATGTGCATCTCAGTGTATTTTATTACATGATAAAATATCATTCCCTGAAGCCAATATCTAAACTCCATTTCATGCCATTAGTTTTTACTTATAGCAGCTAAGGATCAATTAAGTCAGTATATTTTTATTACATTAAATAAACTGGAGGTGTTCAATGATTTTTGTTTTTACTTTGTTTCTACTAATTGCCAGTTAAACAAATTGCTACCTTTGAATCACGGCAGTTAACACTAGTATTCAACTCCTGTAACATATTTGTTTTCCTGTTTGTTTTTTGTTTACATGTGCCATAAATTAATTGCCATCAAAATGAACCTCTCTTATTGATATAAGTTACAACGAAGTATATAGTCTCTTACAGGCTTCAGTAAGTTTCCATTCACTAACTGAACACTTCTATTTAAGACAGTAAGGCAAATACAATAGCTTCACAGGTCAGCAACTATTATACATCCTAACACATCCTATTAATGTAAATTAATCTGGTATGAATCAAATGTCCAAAGTAAAAAATCAGTTCAAAGACAACTGAGAAAAGCACCTGCTATTTAGATGCTCTGCCTATGGCGGGTATAACGTTCAGCCCATTAAACCAACGCTGCAGGCTGCATATGGACACAGAAACAAATAATCGCACAGGTGGGAAACAAGCTAAATATATCAGCTGCTTCAAAATAACAAACCACAATTACACAATGCAAATGTGTAAGAGCAAAAGGGTACACCAAAGAGACAGGACCGCTGTTCCTGCTACTCTCAGGGAATGGGAAGCATTGAGGCAGCCACTGGAGCCTGATGGAGAGAGATCCTCCTGCCTGCCCAGCAGCACTCACGCTTCCTTACGCTCCACTCAACCCTTTAATGGGAACAGCAATAGCAGCACTGAGCTCTGCAGGCTTCTGCAGAAGCAACACAATAGTCAGCAAGATGATGGTGATTTCTGTTTTCCGACGGTCTTCCTCCCATCACTATTTTCTTTATGTGTTGGGCTCGCCCTATCACGTTTACATTCACGGTAGGTGCCAGGAGACAGGAATCTGCACAGCATCGCACAGCCCAGCAGCAAACGCTCAGTGCCACGGTGCAGCACAACCTGTGCTGGTGTTTATGCTAGATTATGTGGCACCCTTCAAGAGTTCACATCTCTCAGCTTTTTATCTGCTCACCTAACATAGACAGAAACAACTAGGATACCATACAGACTTAATATAGGATTAAGGTGTGGAAATAGGACAGCCTGGAGTCCTGGCTTGGGGAGACAGGGTACGTGGCTGGACTAGCATTTAGGCATTAGGCTGCAGAGTCTGCGGGAAGAGGTCAGTGCATTCGTCTGGGGAGACAATGCTGGGGACTGCAATGGAAATCAGACTATATAGGAGGAATGGGCTGAACTGTGAGACACAGGCAACCCAGATGACTACGAACTAGCAGTCAAGGTGGTGGTGACTGGCACAAGCCTTTCTGCAACCGCAAGAACTGAAACAAGCAGCAAGAGTAAGAGGGTCCTCTATGGCCAGACTAAACTATTAAGCAACATAACAATACAGAAGCTGAGCCACCTTCTTACAGCTATCACACCACAAGAAAGTTGAGTCCACTCCTTGCAGCGTGGTGTTGGTAGCTGACTCATTTCAGCTGCACCTCTCTCTAGTAAGACTTCAGGAAATAAATTCTGCCCTCAGTTGCCTAACAGAAATCAGGAGGGTTGCTCAGCTGTAAAAGAAAGAATAAATTATTCCAATAACATGGATTAGGGGCTGAACCTAAACCAGTCTACCTCTACTGATTTCAATTGATTTACACCTGGGATTAATAGGCTATTGATGTTTACATTCAAGCATACAGACCAGACCGTGACTTTAAAACAAAGCCTTCCAGTTAGCAAAGAAACCAGAAACAAAGCAACCTAGCCTGTGGAGCTGAGAAGAGTGGGATAAAAGGACAACACATCTCAAGCGCTACCAGGGGAGGGGGCAAGCCTAGGAGAACAGTCCTAAAGAGGTAAACATATCCAAGCTTTGCTGCTAAGTAGGGAATCTTGAATAGGTTTCAATAAGCAAAGATTGAAGGATGCAAAGGTGTTGTAAAGAAGGGAAGGTAACCACTGGAATGTAAAACACCATTTAAGAGATATCAGAGAGCTAGAAATCCAAATCTCTGTTTTTGTGATAACAAAGTGGTAAACTGTGTCCTCAAAGCCCTTACTTGTCCTCAAGCTGAAGTGAAGCAGAGCTATGATCTTCAACATTTTTCCTGCCCAGTGGACATTTTGTACACTGGCATGGTTGGAAGTGTTTTCCCTTCTCCATCCATTGGAGAATGAAACAAAGATTCTGTCCTGGTAAGTAAGAAATTGGGATTTGAGTATCTTTGGAACTGTGAAGCACTGAGCTTTAGTCTGACATCTTGAGAAAATATCCTAACTAAGAGGATATTACACACAACCTCAGCTAATAGTTGTATTTGAGAAAGGCAGCAACCATGGCTATATTTTGTAACCATATGGTCACTTCAAAGTATGTTAGATTTACTGGAACACTGAGGCACTTAAGCACTAGAAGACTACCTCACACAAAATCCACAAAAAAAGGCCTAAGCAACACATATCTTTGCTTCCTAACACCAAGAAACTACAAAGGTTAACTCATGAGGTAAGAGGAGTTGTTTCTCTTCACAACAGAACTGAATTCTCCAGCTAAAATCTAGCATGCTTGTCTCTACAGAATAGTGTTTAATATACAATCCATTCGTAACTATCACATGCAACTCTTGATAGAATAGACAGTTCTGAAGCACTGCCCTGATAAAGCTTTTTATAATTAACCCTTCAGCAAGAAAAAGCTTATCAAGAGTTTGTATATCACATAATGCAGTTTGTTTCCAGATTTTTTCCAAAACCAGTATAAACTCATATATCCTCAGGAGCAGTACTCAGCACTGATAGATGGAATAATATTTGCAGATCATTCTTATGCGGTCAGGTCTTTGGAAAACATATTCAGTATTTCAGCAGCTCGATATTTGTTGCAGATGAACTTACTGCATACTCAGATTCTCTGCTGCATTCATACCTGCCATTGTAAAACAAGAGAATATGAGTTACAAGACCCTTAAGCGAGGTATGCAGAGGATTAATCACATTGTAGTCTAACTGGGCACTGAATGTCACCAGCGCTTCACACAAATAGCGTGCCATTGAAAGTGCAATTACTAGACTGTAGATAAAGTGATCCATAAAATGAGAAATCTCATCATATTTGGCAGTGCATGGTGAAGCAATCCCCATTAAGGGATAGGAATAAAATGTTTATGAACTAATTTATTCAAAACATATTTGTAACTGTCTATGGTTAGCACTGTTTGATCCAAGAAAAGGTTAAGCTGATTTGAGTGGGAAAAGATACAAAACCTCACACTGAGCATATACAACAAGTTTGGATTTTTTTTCTTCAAACTAAGGCTGCATCAGAAATACTACCTGCAGTCAAATCACACAAATTCATTGCTCCCTGGCAGCTAAAAGAAACTCACTGTTTTTCTGCTTGTATTGTTCAAATAACTGTTGTGTGTGCGTTATATTTGTTTTTTCTGCTGTCACATACAATAGCACAGCCAAGAAAACTCTTTTCTTCTTTTCCCTTTAAAAAAAAAAAAAAGAAAAGAAAATAAGAAAATTGGTGTTTGTTTATGATCTCACTGATGTAAGCTTGAACACCAACACTGGAAGAAATACCAGATTGCACAACATGTATGTGGAAAAAAAAAAAAAAAAGCTGTTAGTAAGAAAAAGCTGAAGGCATTACCTTCTGTATTTGACAAAAGCTGTTAGAAAAAAATCAAGCTCAGGAATATCAAGTAATAATTAAAAAAAAAAGATCAAAAAAATCTAAAACAGCTGCCAAAATTTAAAGTCAGAATGCAGACTGCAAATGTATATCCGGATAATAATGGTGTTATATAGAATTGAATATCTTCTATAAACCACAGCTGACCCTTATGAAAAATAAAATGGAAAGGCTAATAATGCAGTTTAAGCGATAGTCTATTACGTTTGAAAAAGTAATCTTAACTCCCTCAAGGTAATTAAAATTTCCTTCATCTCTCAGCCTGAGCAGTTGCCGGTATGTACATCCAATACAAAGACAGAGCAAGCTTTAAAGCATAAAGGGTATTGAACTAGAGCTATCCATCAGCATGAAAAAGATATTCATTTGGCAGATCAGTAAGTTAATTATAACCAGGATAATATAAGGACATTCAAGCTCATGCCAATCTCACTCTAAGTTAATATAGATGCAAAACTTCGGAAAGTGAGCTGTGAAACAGGGGCACCCATAATCCAAAAGTAAGGGGATTTAGTCCCTGAAAGGGGGCTGAAGAAAACAACATAAAATTAGAACTTAATCTTGCCATTCATTCAAGTAGGACACACTATTTTCTTTTACATGCCCTCAGTTGTAATTTCAGCTGAGTAAGGATAGCAGGTGGTAAAGCTGGGACTAAAACTTTTAGGA
The DNA here is from genome assembly GCA_013399475.1 of Chauna torquata. Classification (NCBI taxonomy): domain Eukaryota; kingdom Metazoa; phylum Chordata; class Aves; order Anseriformes; family Anhimidae; genus Chauna; species Chauna torquata. Next base: position 117,148 of record VXAL01011251.1, read on the forward strand.
AAAAATTAAGAGAGAAGGCATATTCTTTCTCCCTTCACTCTGAAATAATTCAATGACAGCCACTTGTGCCAGCTGAGCATATAACATCTCGTCTACCTATCTTAGCACAGGAGGACAATACCATTGCCACATATGTAAAGGTAGTAAAAAGTTTTCCAGTTGAAAATTTCTTTAGAGAAATATGCAATTTTTTTTTTCAAACTGAGTGAATCTGCTATGTAAATCTATATGGTTTTCTGATGCCTCAGTCTCCCCTCTGGTGAGACCACAGAAAGCCCCCATGAACACGCATGTTCCCAGCAGCCCGAGCTCCTGGGACCAAGCTGAGCTACCACCGATGCGCAGTCAAACCTCCACCTCTGCCACAGCCCAGGAGCTCTAAAAGGTTTCAAGAAAACAAAAAGGAGATGGTACTGTCAGTTTTTTTATGGATAGCTTTTAAATTCCTGCTACCAGGGAGGTCTAAAAAAATGCACTTTTCATTCCCCTTCTGAAAGACTTTTTATTTCAGGATTACCCTTAGAACATGTGCGGCAGCTGTTGGCCGTCGAAACTCCCACTTGTTAAACAAGATGCAAGAGTGGACTCTATGTTAAAAATAAGGACGTCTAAGAAGTTCTGACACTCCAACTTTATTCCACAGGGTTCACTTTCACAAGGCATTGTCACATTCAAGAAAATTATCCTTTTTAATTTCACAGCACATCGCTCTTTACTGGAACAATTTTGTCACTGTTAAATCAGTCCAAAATACACTGAAAATTCTGAAAATTATAGGACTTATCCTGTCCTAATTTGATCTTGCTGTTTCTATTACTTGCTCTAGCACCTGTGGTAGCAGACTTATAAGCCTGGCATGTGCTATTACATTCTACTCTGAACACCCAATTTTCATCAAAGTGAATTATCAGGTAGAAGACAGCTTCACTGGTGGAGACTATTGCTTAAACAGACATACATTACCTACAGAGCAAAAAAAAGATTTCCCAAGATACCTACTAAAAGTTGACAAAGTGCCATTATGTTCCTGCTTAGTGACAACTTCTTTCACTTGGAAAAGTAGTGAATGTATGCTGTAAATGTATATTATTAAAAGACATGTGGCCCTGGAAATGATTATCTGAAAGAGATTAGGGACATCAAAAAAAAAAAATCAGGCATCTGATGAAGGGAGAGCACTACGGTATACAAGCACAGGGATGAATGAGACAGAAAGGAGCTAGAGCAAGTGTTAAGCAGAAGAGATTGGAACCTCCAAACAGAAAACTAGAGCTAGATAAAGACTAGAGAGCATACCTACCAAGTGAAAGTATATTTATTGAAAATATTTTTATGAGATTTTTTTTCTTGTACATTTTTTTTTCCCCCCCTGTTCAGGCTACTTATTCCCTTTATCAAAAAGTAGTGGGGAAAAATGACATTCTAGGTTCTTTCTACTGCAATTATTTCTGTTTTGATGGGGAAAAGTACACCATTTTTTCCAGCATACTACTAAATGATACTTAGCTATACATCTACCCATCTTTTATGTAGCTCTTGGTTATATAATTGGCAAAATTTTCCTTTTTACAAAGACTCCCATTTTAAAATCTCCATTTCTGTTTTCCGTTTTTCTTTCAGAAGGAAATTCCAGTTCTTTTTAACATTCTCAGCTCCCTAAAATATTTGCCATGAAGTCAAAATATTTGTAAGGCATTTCACATCTTCCTCTCAACATAAGGCAACCCAATGCTTAGAAAAATATAACAGGTTAATACTGTTAATCTGTCCCAGTACTACAAATGCCATAATGGGACACGTTAGGCCAGTAATAATCAAACGTGTGTTAATTGGGAAACCCTGAGTTCAACTGACCCACACACACGCAGCTGAAGATGGGTTAAGCTTTTAGACCTGATTATAGAAGAACTACATTTGCTTTAAAAAGAGGCTCTGAAAGGTCAGTAAAGCGGAGCTCTCAGGACACAATCCGAAGATGAAGCTAGTAACTGCAGACTTCTTGGTACCTAACTAAGCTTTTCCTTCCTCCTGTAATGACACAGTACCCGTTGCCACAGGGTAGTCCTACTGCTTCTCTCTAGCCATCTTCTGCACTGGTTGAGGTGGAAGCTCTCAGCAGACACGGTGATGCAATGCTGCAGCACTGCTTGCACTGTGCCTCCCAGCAGAGGCTTGTACTCAAAGGGATTCTGCTAAAAAAGAAATTCCCTGAACAGTAGCTAAATACTAATATTTTATCATCATAGTGCAACACATGCTACAGCTATGAATTTAGCACTGATTTTTTTTTTTTCTTTGAAAGATTAAAGCAATGAAAACACTGGAAAGGGTAGAAATAAAGAGATGGCTAAAAGGCTGCAAGACTTCAAATCATGGCAAGTAGGGATGTAAAATGAGGGAATGAGGGCAAGGCCAGTCTCAGCCACGAGAGAGAAATGCTAGGCAGTGAGCGATGCAATATACTGCCTGCAACTAGGCATTCAAATAATCCTGCATCTAATCTGCAAGGCTTGAGCTGAAATGCAACAGGTTAAAAACAAAAACAAAAAAACAAAAAACCACACACACAAGCAGCTTGGCCTATTTTCAGATAAGTTAGGTGGTATACTAAGTGAGAGACATATAGATCTTTCCCTTCCTCTAAAAATCTTTCCTACGAAGTTTGTTAACTCATTGTTGGTATATTAAAGATTTATTGTAGTTATAAGCTCCTGATTACATCTCTATGCAATGAGCTATAAACTTTTCATTAGCTGCCATGAATTGGAATACTTACCTAATAAAAATTGCATCTACAGCAATGAGTTGTGGTGAATAAAAGCCTATGCAACTATTTGTTTATCTGCTCTTCAAATTATGTGTTGGAAAAATTGAGTTCAAGTTCTTACCAGGATAAGCAAAGGACAATTTGAGATTGAAAGCTTATCCCGCACGTCTCATTGCATATGGTGCGAGTTTAGCTCATATAGCATGTAAGCAAAATAGAGAAATAGCTTGAAAGCTATGCACCACGTACAGAAAATTTGAAGTTTTGTAAACTGACAGAGCTCTTTTGTTAATCAGGATAAGTCACATGGTTTACATATTCTGTATACCACACCTGTACCTGCTTTTACTACTGCAAGTTTCTTTCAAAAAAAAAAAAGACTACTCATACTACACTGTCTTTCCTAGATGTATAAAATTTGCAAAGTCCAGTTATTTTTGAACAACTCCTTAAAAAATGAAAATCAGAACCTACCAGTGTAAGTGAAATTCTTTTTGGACAGTGCGTAGCCTACTCATATAGAATAAAGAACCTTAAAATAAGCAGTACAAAGCAAGGGTTCATAAATATTTAATGCCTTTTACCCTCTTTTCTTTTATGCTTTTCCCATATGCAATTCATCTAGTTATTGTATTAATAGTGTCTTTCCTTTTGCTCTTCCCTTCAGTTTAAAATGCAAAAACGCAGATGCTGCAAAATGACAACTAACTGGCAGCTTCCAAGCACAGTGACAAAGTGCATATCAACATATAACATGGAAAGCCTCTAATACTTTGCTACAAGCAAATCATACATGCGTCAAGAAGTGTTAGGCTGACAGTTATATAAAGAAACTAATTTTTCTTCCATAAAACATCAATGACAACCTCTATTGACTGCAAAAGCAAAATCCATCAAAGCTGGACATGCATAGCATTGCTGACATGAGTACAAAACCTGTTGATATTACTGGGAAATCCAGCTTCTTACCACAGTCTCATTTCTCAGTCTGCCTTGCTGGGTACTCTTTCTGGAGTACATTTTCTGTTTCTGACATTTTCATCCTTACTTGTTAATAACCAGAATAAAACTTGCATGAATAGCCTTGGACAAGAAATAGAAAGGATCTGATTCAACTCAGTACTTTTACATTGGAGTGTCTGTTTTGTTTTGTTGTAGCTTCCACTGGTGTCCATTGGTAAATGTAAGAAGAATGCTAGGAAAAGGATTTTGTCTTGTTTTGTTGGTTATCAGTCTGTGCAGACTATTTGTGGACCTGGTGAAGTTGAATTAGCAAGACCAACACTTCACTGAAGCGCTGAAGTACAGACCTCAATCCCTCAAGCTGATCTGCCCAGGCAGATCTCTTTCTCCATCTCCATTTATGCCTAAGAGTTCACCTAATGCTATTTCAAATAAAGTATTTTAGAAAAGGAACTGGTCTGCACCAACTCTAGCGCTATCTTAGATGTCTGTTATTTTTAATGCACGAGATAATTACTTAATCAGAGAGTCAACAATTTCTCTACAGTCCTTTGACATTAGCTACAAAATGCACACGCTGCATTTTATTCAAAGGTACATCAATCTTCCACCCAGTTGTGAAGAGGAACTGAACTATTCTTCCCAAACCAAATGTCTAAAATTTACTTTTAATGTGGGCAAGTGAAATCCTGTAAATGTGACCTAATAAATCTATCATCATGTCCAAGAAAATTTAGCCATTCTAGCAGTTACTGAATCTCAATGAACAACCTAATGTATTAATATCATCTTATCTTCCAAAAAATCCATCTGGTATTAAATCTTTAGAAACATAAATTTAAAATGTGCTGGTTGATGCCTACATCAATTTTACGACACTTTTGAAAGTTTTCCCAACAACAAATATAAGATGTACGGCACTTTTTCAAAGTAAGAAATCTCAGAACACTTCTAGAGAAGATGTACAAAAAAATCAACTGTAGTATTCAATGCCAACCTAACAACTCAACGTGAGAATAAGAGGAGTGCTGGGTTATTTGATTTCGAAAATGGCAGCAAGCATAAATACAATTAAATTCATGATTCATCCAATTAATAGTGGTTGTTGGTATGAACTCAGTTTGCAAAAAGGTAAGCACATAAATTCAGGCTCCAGTTTCAAAAAAGCACCTATTTAATTTATAGTAAATAACTGTCACACTCACACTCATATGCTTGGCTGACTCCAGGCTGTAGTTATTTCTGCACAGAAATCCATTGCAGCACATTTAAAGTAACAAAGAAATAACCTACATGTTTCTGACTAAGCAGAGGCAACACCAAGCACAAACCAAGTTGAAAACTACCTAGAACAATAAAATGCCAAAAGCACTAAAATAATACCCTTGTACTTATTTTGTCTGGAGTCCTTTCTACAGAGCCCTCACAGGCTCAGGATGTAAGGTGGTAGATACCGTGTGCAAGGCGGTATTTACTGGTAGGCAGATACCTACCAGTATCAAAGGTATCTTTGAGGGAATTCCTTGTGTCTATAAGCAACAAGAAACCCCCTCCAACCCTTGTATTCCCTACGAAAAGGGAATTGCCTGGCAGCAGGAAAGGCAAGGGCACCATTATCTGGGCTCTTCAGACACAATACGATCCTACATTTGCTTCTCAAGTAGGAATTGCCCCAAACAAAATCTTCATCTTTGGAGACAGCAAATTTCAATTTGATTATCTCGTTAAGAAGCCTTGACTGAGGTCTGCAACAAATCTAAAAGTAATTACAGAAAACCTAAACCACAGAAAACCAAACCAGCAACACTGATTCAGACCATGCTGGGACCTAGGTGAATCCTAGATACTCTGTAATGGCCAAGTAAATGATTTGATTCATTTTATATAGACTGAGGAAAATATATGTTTTTAAGTTACTGAACACTGACAAAGCCATGCAAATCATTACTTCAACCTAAGTTTTTTTATATAGAAATTGTATACAGAACGCAAAGGAGGAAAAAAATTGCCCAAATCTAATCAAAACTTAATTTGAAGTGTTTGACGGTAGAAAGTGGAAGACAGTTTGAATCTATCACTTCAGAACATACCTCATGACTTTAAGTTTTCAAATGTGATTAAACAAAATTTCTGTATGGTAAATTTAAAGTAAAAGCTGTGTTTTGTCTTTCACAAGGACCGCACCCAATATATTACCAGATTAACGGAAATCTCTGAAGGAGACTATATTAAAATAATATTTTCCAACTAATTCAATAAGAAGAAAAAGTATTAAGACTATAATGATTACTTCAAGACCTCTTTAAGAACAGGGAAAGTCAAACGGAACTATACAAAAGGTAGGATGAATATAAAGCACAGGGCTGAAATAAAAAGGCTGAGATGCCAATAGACTAACTTAGATGCAGGGAAAAACTATATAAATATGCTAAAATACAAAACCAAAGGGAATTACAGGTCCACTGTTTCACAGGGAGGACAGGTGAGCTGATAAGGAAAAGGCTGACATATCAAATAGCTTTATTCTTTACCCATAAGGTGCATTGTAACCAGATACTTAAAAAGTGAACAGGAATGTTGGCCATATTATGGAAATGATAGGTTAAGTAGTATTTATGTGAATTACACATATCGCAGTTTGCAAGGCTTGATTAAATTCAGTCTCGAGGACTCAGTGAATCAGATGAAACAGTCTCAAACTTCAAAGAATTTTTCTAAAATTCACAGTGGACTAGAAAAAGTCTCAGGGGACTGGAGAAGGATAATTGTGGTACTATCTTTAAGAAGGAGAGAAAGAAGGGACTGGGGAATTGGACACAGGCTAAATTTGGTTCCTGGAAAGATTCTGGAACAAATTACTGAGCGATTTATAAGCACCTCAAGAATAATAAGATGATAAAAAACAGATGACATGGATTTGTCAAGGAAAAAAGTTGTATCAAACCAGTATAATTTATTTCTTTGACAGAGTTGCAAGCTAATGGATAACAGGGAACCAATAGATGTGATAAACATTAACATTACTTTTTTTTTGGTAATATTCTCTATGGCAGTCTCATAAGCACGCTATGGAAATCTGGTCTGGATTATTTCCCTGTACCATGGGAGAATAACTGGTTGAAAAAACTACTAAAGCAGAGTTTTCAGCAGTTCCATGTCAAATTGAGAGAATTTCAAACAGGAGGGGAAAAAAAAAGAAAAAACACTATTTTTAGTCATTATTTTCATTGATGATCTGAATGATAAGCAACATGGAATGTGAAGAATACAGGAATTAGAAAACAAAATCTGGAGATAAAGCTGAAAAGTGTTGCACAGATTTCAAATTCACCTGTATTTCCAGGATAATTTTTTACACTTGCAAAATGATTCAAAATCAGAAGCTGAAATCCATAAAGACAGGGGCAAACACTGTACTTAGGATGAAGAAATCCAATGCCCCAATTTCCAATATGAAACTGGAAATATCTGCCTAAACGAGGTACTGTGGAGAAGCAAGTTAACCATAAGCTGAGTAAGGAGTTAACAATGGAAAACACATTAAAATTGTGAAATTCATCTTCAAATACATTAACTGGAATTTTGTATGTAATACAGGGGTAATTATTCCACTTTACTTACTGCTTTGAGCCCTCAGCTAAAAAGAACATGCCCTGTCTTGGATACTGACTTTAACAAGGACATACAGCAATTCAAAAGGAGACCGAAAAAAAAAAAAAAANTGAAAGAGATTGACCTCCTTCGATTTCTTCTAGAACAAAGAGGAAAATTAGGATCTTTCAATACTTAGAATGTTTTTGTAAAATGAAATGATGGTCAACTGCTCCCATGTTCACTCACAAATAGAAGAAAATATTATCTCAATTTGAAAAAAGATTCAGCTCAGGTTTTAAGAACTATTTATGGGACAGGAAAGGTACCTGAATTGTCTTCACACCTTTCAAGGCAGAAGAAGGAATTGATCCTGTCTTGTCAGACAGGATCTAATCAATAAAAGCTGTAAGCACTGAGCTACTGTATGAAGGAAGGAAGATGCTGCACCCCTTCTTTGATGTCTGTTCTAGTAAACCCAATTAGTAGAGAGTATGACAGAGAAAAAGGAAAGCTTCTTTCAGGGATCAAAGTAGTATGGGCTGTTACTGGGCAGGCTAAGGAGCAAAATTTCAGAATCCTGGAAATTTTTAATATAAAAACATGGTCAATGGTCTTTTAGTCCACAATTTGATAACAGGAATGAGCAGAGATTTTGTAATGCAACTTTGAATTAGGCGCTGAAGCACGAACAGGTGGGATTTGGGCACTTGACATCTTCTGTAAACATATAGGCTCAGTTGTTTATACAGTATAATGATCTTTGATATTATGAGATTGAGGAGCTGTTTTTCAAAATGACACTACATATGTAACCACATCCCTGTTTCCTATAGCCTCATCCATCTGTCGAGAGAATGGATGAAGCAGTGTCAGTATCAACAAGAACTTAAGCCTTCAGCAAATGTGCGAGCAAATTTAGTAGTATACATAAAAAATACTGATGTACTTGGTAGAAAGAGAGTAAGCCAGAGCTGGATCATGTGTATACCGACTCAGCTCTATTAATATTGTCAGTTTACAGCACGTCAGGATCTAGCAAAATACGCAAGTTTGGTAAAGACAGACAGTATCATGAAAAAGACAAATCTAGTGTACAGTAAACCTAATGTCTAATAAATGGTGAGGGATTTTTTTTGTGTGGGTGGGTTTTTTGTTTTTTCCCCTTTCACTCTAAATATAAAAGTAAGGTCTGCAGAGATTGGAGAAAATTGCTGTGGAAGAGAAAACATCTGCCTAAATGAACACTGACACTATAGGTATTTTAATAAAGAAGCAATGCACTACATTTTTTTCCCCCTATCACCCTCATCTCACCCCTTGACAATCATTTCCTGCTAAAATATTTTAGAGAGACATTTTACTCAGTAGGAAGAAAATAGGCTTCTGCCCTCACAGCTTTCCTTTGTTTCCTATGATGGGAGAAAAGAGTGGCAGAGCTCTCTGGCAAGGAAGGTTAAGCGCCTGCACAGTCTAATAAGGTCCCACTGAACGATAATTAACATTACCACATTTGCACTTTAACTTCCCTTCCTTGAAGTGACATAAGCAATGACGGTACGCATTGACCTATGCGGAAATCCTGAATACTACAGTACTCTTGCCGGTGAACTTTTACTGAATTTACAGAGACTTATCGTCCTCTCACTTATACCTTAAACTGGCTTAAATCAGAAGTGGTATCTACCAGAGCAATGTAGCAGCATCAGCACAAGAGGAGAATCAGACGTCTCAGACATCAGTGTCTCGCTGCCTAAAATCCACAGTGATATCCTAAAGCTATTTCTTGGGAGACAAGAGAGGACTACTCAAGAAGTTATAGGTATTCTAAGTGGTATTTGTTACTCAAATCAATACGGATCTATAGCTAAAAATCTCTCATTAATGGCCATGACGCTTAATGTCTTTAGGCAGACATTCAATCCATCTTTTCTATGTTGCTCAAGTCTCTGTTTCTCCCATCCAATAGTTCAATGGTTTCCTAACTTCCGTTATTTATAAGGTTCTACAAAGTGACAGCAGGTACTCCATCTAAACTTAATACAGCCTAAAATGAAAAAGGTTGGTGAGCAAGGGAATCTTTTTCATGTTTCTTCTACCACCAACACTTCTCTGTTTTTGGCAGAGGAAATACTCCTTCCATTCAAAGGGAAAATTTTCCAAGGTACAATTTTTAATGTTAAAAAATTGTATCTCAGCATATATGTACAAACCAGTTAACAAAAACTGCTGCGTCTGTCTCCATCTCCGGTTAACTATATCTCACATTTTATGCACTTCTTCCATCTAGTACCATTTCTTTGTATGTTATTTTTCACTGCAACCCCTACAAACTCAGTCAGTTACAATCTTAGTAGCCAAAGGGATCTCTCAAAACTAAGATAAAACAGTTTTTCATTTCAAAGGGTTAAAAAGCAAGATTTTCCAAATACAGCTACCTACAGTTAAATACCAAAATAATATATCTAATTTTAGAAACAGTTCCTTTATCTTCAGCAAGTTGTAATGTGACTTCTGCCTCTTATAACACTTCTGAATTACTGTCACATTCACCACGACAGATGTGGGTCATTAGAACCGAGGAATTAACTACATGCAGAAGGGATTGGGAACAGGCTGGTTTTGATGGAAAACCTAGAAACTACCACAACTGGGGGGTCAGGTAATGTTTAAAAATTACTTTCTGCCAGTAAAAACAGAACCGTAGGAGGTAATTATCTGACTCTATAAAAACACTGTGCTTCTTGATTGGACTAACATATGGACTCCATGAGTTTCCTGGACCCAGAAAACAGTAAAACTGTGACCCTGATAGAGTCTGACATCAGTCATCATAGGTGGCGTGGAAAACATTCACCACATGGAAGAACAAATCCAGAGTTCTAATCCCGAAGGATAACAGAAAATCTTTACTTCCTGCAGAGATGCTTGCCAAAGTGCATTCATGTGATTTACTCTGGAAAAAAAACAGTAAACATGATTTTTGGTCAATTATTTCATTACCAAGAAAAAAAAAATCAAAGTAAATCTACACAAAAGAGTATCACAAATGTCTTTCATGTAACAAACTGCAGTAGATCGCAAAACCAAAATGATGTCTGTAAGCACAAGCAGAATTCATGTTAAAGAATTGCTCTAAAATATTATGTTGAAGGACAGTTTGGGGAAATCAAAGGTTTCACTTAACCACAGAATATATTGGCTGCTCTATCCTGAATGTGCTGCTTGCTGTAGCAGTGCCTGGATATCTACTAGTGACTACTGCACATGTGCATTATTTTGTATTTCAACACCAGCAAGTCTTTCCAGTCACCATGGATTCATACAGAAAAACAGAACATTGAGAATTATTATTTCATTGCAGTACTTGAATGAAGACAAAACTCTCTTGCAAAAATATACAAGAAAGGAGACTTTCAGAATCATGACAGAAATTGCCTCAGGTAAAGTGACCTGAAAGAAAAAAATTAGTTACAACCTGCTACTGTCCCTTTTCCCCAGTCCCTTTTTTCTCTTTCCTTTTTGCAATTAGGTTTGTAAAGGCCTTTGTTCTAATACTACAAAACAAAATGCAAAGAACTACAACTTTAAAAAAAATAGGGATATGGAATTTTCACTACTGTTTTAATGCTACTCAGCACACCCAGGACCATGAGAAAGGACATACCTTCACCACTAATATGCACAGAGGTCTGCCTTCAGTGTCTGAAAACACAAGCATTTACACACAATTTAGAGTATTTCACCTCTACACAAGGTGAAATACATGCAAGGAACCACCAGAACTGCATCTCCACAGAGTAAGTAATTTGGAATGAGATATCTAATTAATCTTAGTTGATTTAATCACTGTGACAGAGAAATAATGGCCAATTAACCGATGGTGTTTGCTACTCCTTGAAAGCCTCAGCTGCTAGAATGTTCATTCATTGCTCTTTCAATCTCTAAAAAGAGTAAAACAATTTTCATGTGCTGGGTTTTTTTTCTGTGTTTACAGTAAGTCTGCCAGAGTTTTGCACTACTACACCACATTTGTAAAAGATAAGCGAACAACAATTCCACGTTTGTAACAGGAGCAATTATTAATCTAGGTCTTGTTGTCAGAACGTATTTCAATTGATGCCAGCTGTTTACAGGAAAGGGACAGGCAGGTGCTAGAGTTGTATGCCTGTTTATGGCAGTAAGCATAATAACAATTTGACAGCAACACTCATAATTTGCTGTCACACATACATACATCCTACTAGGAACAAACCTTTATGCACCAGAAAGCTGAATATGATGCGAGTTGTGACTTGTGGAGAATGTAAAATGATTCTTCCTGAAGTTACTAGATACTACTGCCTAATCGCTGACATTTAACAGATGTGTGTCTGCATGGTGAGTCGGTCCAAAATCTTCTTTGATCAAAATGAATACATCTTAAACACAAACTGCATTTTAAAAATACTTCTGACTCCTGACTAGTTGCAACACTCCAATTCAGAAACTATTTCCTCTTCTAGAAACTGTTTTACAGCATATTTCTTATAAAAGTATTGACTTGAAGACTGATGCTTTTTAGTGCAATAATATATATGCTGTGTTATATATGGATCCAAAATTGATTGTTTTTCTGCTGGAAGCTACATCTGTTTCCTGAACTTTCTTTATTTCACCCAGTGCTGTGAAAGATGCCTGCAGCATAGCAATCCATATCCTCCTCTCCAGTGCTTAACTCAATCTGTACCATTCACAGTCCCTGACGTCAAGGAATCCATACCACGAGCCTTTGAGATTGGCAATATATTTCAGGAAAGCTGCACTCTTGCATTTTTATAGGACAAGATGGTTTACTTTTTAGAAGGTGTAGAAAATGAGAGGGTATATATGGAGCTGTGATCCTAATAAAGGACACTTTCTTTTCTTAGCTAAAATGCATTGCTTGAATCACTTTAGCAATCTGAATTTGAGCTGGACATTTCACAATTATTTGTGAATACACAAACACTATTTGTGAATAGCTTGACTAATTTTTCCTATGTCTTGCTAAGGTATTTATATGTAAGTACATTTTCTTCTGTTAACCAACTTTCAAAGCAGTCAAAAATATTCATTAGACCATCTATTTAGAATGTTTTTTCTTTCTGTCAAGTGGAGAACAGGTCACAAATATGTTTCTCCATTCAGCTAGCTCTGCCTTTAATACCTCCAACTAACAGGCAGAAACGCGCTGACAGAAATGCAAGAGCCACAAGCCCAGCAGTCCTGCACTGTTCTGCATGTCTACGCCTTGGCAGGCCAGGCCATTTCTGTATTTTATTACCTGTTATTACAGTGTCTTTACGTTTGACCTGTAGCTTGCAACTATGAAATGTGGTACGTATCAAGGTACACTAGGTTATTGAACTTTCAGTACAGTAGAAACAAATGTGACTTAATGCAATAGTTTAATTGCCATTTAAAACAAATGCCAATCTTTTAAGTGATTTAACAAACAATTGCTTACAAGTAGCAGGTGTTTTGCCTGCAGATAAAAGTAGATAGCAGCCAGTTTCTCCAGAAGCTGTAATGCCAATGGTAAGGCTATTTTAGGAAAAAAATATATGAAGATTATTGAATCTGTTATGTTTTACCATAACAGGCAGGGAACTTGCATTATTCTGTGCTCCAAAAGAGGTACTTACATCTATAATGCTAACCTGTTATTGCTTAATAATGGATCGAATTCAGCATTAACTAAGAGTCAAATAACATCACAGGCAGCATTCTCATTCAACCCAATAGGCTACATCATAGCCTTTGAGGGAATGCCGAACAGGGGCAAATATTCTTGAACCACACCAGACAGTGCTGCCAGTGCTGCCAACCCGAAGCATGACCTGCAGGTCCAAAGCGGCAGTGATGTCTGGAAAAAGCTGGACTAGAGCAGCAAGAGACACTGCATATCTTTATCTTGGTGAAACAGTCCTAAGGTCAGGGAACAGTCACTAGAAATACAGTCTGATACACGCTAAGACCTTCCGATAGCAGAGCTTAGAATTACTTATATAAGGATGACTGAAGGTCTGGTTTCAGGAACCAGTTTTCCTTTGGGGAGGATAGAGGTTGTGGATTTTAGACAGCAGGTGTCTGATTGCAAAGTAAATACAAAGTACTTACATCCAGAAGACTTTACCACACACAGTAGATAAATGCCATTGGATCTCTTTTGCATTAAAATACCAATTATAGATACATTTTCCAATTTCTATGTGTCTCCTTTTTCACAGCATTAACATCCAAAGCTTACTTTTCTTTCTGTGATGTACAGTTGTATTACAGATTTATGAGCATTAGCACTGAATGAAAATGCAAAATGTCAAGTAGTTTATGCACAAATATCTAGAATAACACAAACATTATTTCTCATCTGAGGATATAATTACTTGTACCAGTAATCAACAAACATTTTTGAAGTGACCCACTTCATATTAATCAAGAGCATAATAAGTATCATTTCCTTACTATTCATAGAGTCAACCATAGTCATGCGTTTGACTATTTTACACAAAAGAGCAGCCATAATACTAAAACATTATAACAAATACCTGCCCATTTAGGACATTATGGCTGCCTCTTTTGTTGAATTCCATAACCACATGGAACTTCCTATCTAGGCAGTAAGAACAAAACTGACACCTTTCAGATTAAAAAGAGCTTGAGCTAAAGGAGAATTCTATTAGCTTCCAGCATTTCAACAGTTACAACACAAAGAAGAATGAATTATATGCATCTGAACTCATGGCAAGGATGTAGGTGTAAACATTTGAGTGCAGTCCCATCCCCAGGACACCAGGCAGAAGTTCTGCCAGTGACGTCTGTGGGACTGAGCCTTTCTCTCCTCTTTTTCCAGTGTGACAAAACTCATCTCCGAGCAGCAATTTAAAAGGTTTAAATTCTGTATTTAATATCAATATAGCAAAACCAGAAGCATATAACTTTATAGCTCCTGTTTTCACCCTAATGCTACGGGAATCCATTTTGAAGTGAAAAACACAAGCCTGAGCTTTCTGAGTAATAAATATTTATGTCAACAAGAGTGGGACTAGGGCACCTCAATTAACAATCAGCTCCATTTAACCTGTTGGCTTGTGTGGCAGGGAGGAGAAACGTAGCAAGTTCACTGTATTTATGTAAGTAATCAATACTTTTGAAATCAAAATATGACCTTTGTATGTTTTTTAATTAGAAATACTCCAACATGAGGGACAAAAGCACCTTCAACTTTAACTTGTACCTGTAAGAGCCATGCATATCAATGAAAATCAAAGACAGACAATCCCACGTAAACGTGGAGAAAAGGTAAAGGACCTGTGAACCGACTTAAAAGTTGCAGATCACAAGATGCTTGCAGTTCTGATATCTGTCTTACCTACAAGTACATAAAACCTTCATGTCCTGATGAATCAGTCTGCGGCCTTTACACATTGTAAGACAGTTTGCTAGTGCAATCTGATCTATTACTAAACAATTTACCAAAAAAACACACTTTTAATAATTAAAACCAACTACCTATCATTTTATTGGCCTTACATAGGTGTTCTGGCATGTACTTTACTATTAACATTTATTAACTATGTATGAATATTACATTAAAAGGAAACTGAGATAAGCTTAAGAGCACACAAATGGATCTCTATGTCCTACAATTTAAAGTAAAATAAAAATATCTAATTAACAAACATGCATGCCTTCTCTGTAATATCTGAAATACTCACATCATATGTCGCCAAATCAGAACCAAGGCTTTTATCTTGAGACAGCAAAGTGAGAGCTGTTTTTCTCATCCTCCCATCTTGCTCTTCTTTTTCTTACTGTTAACTTTTTTCATTCTCTTCTTTATTGTCTTTAGTTGTGCCCATGGGAGCTAAGCTGTAGAGAGTTTTATACTTTGCCTAGAGGGCAGAGAGATTTGTGGTCATTCTTATCTATTCTGATAACGATTTCCAAAGCTTTGGCTGTGTTGCTGAGGAGGCCTTGTCTTCTGCCCTCTCAGGCTTCACCCTTGAGGTTGACAGCTTCATAATTCCTGAGGAACACAGCTGTCAGGAGAGGTTGTAGTCACAAAGAGAGATTCTCCAAGGTAACGTGTACCAATTCTGTGAAGGACTCTGAACATTAACACCATGACCTTGAATTTAACATAGCGTTCTGTGAGGAGTCAGAACCGTGAGGCGAGTATCAATATGATGTGCCCTAATGGGCTAGCATTTTGAAAGAAGCAGGATGTTGCATTCTGAGACACTTGAAAAACGTTT
Organism: Chauna torquata; assembly: GCA_013399475.1. Classification (NCBI taxonomy): domain Eukaryota; kingdom Metazoa; phylum Chordata; class Aves; order Anseriformes; family Anhimidae; genus Chauna; species Chauna torquata. The sequence goes on from VXAL01011251.1 coordinate 132,748, forward strand.
CATCCTTCATCAGAGATACGCACTCACAGATCACAGCTTGCATTGTGCTAAAGTACTCTAGTTCCAGAGTAGCAAAAGATTTACTCACTTTCTAATGTATGTATATAAACAGTACTATTAGCAGCAATGGCCCAAGTTGTGCTTAGAGGTAAGCACACACTTAAGAGCTTTGTTGGATTGGAACAATATCCAGCACTTTTGACGACTCAAGCAGGCAGAGGGAGTGAGGACGGATTTCCTATTTAATAAACAATTTCTGATCAGTTATAGGTGAAACAAATGTATTTCTCACTCTGTCATGAGCTGTGCATGCAGCAGTTTGAGCCTAAAAAATTAATTTCCCAGTTTGCAAACCAGACTGACAAACAGGAATAGATTCATTTTGCAGAGGACATACTTGTCCTGTTCTTACCAGCCCTCCCTTTGACATGCTTGCATTCAGCTGAAGGCAGATGTCTTTCATGCAGAGATGGAGACCAGCAGGAAGCCAGATAGTTGGCAGAAGCAAGTCAGACGTAAAACTGCAGTCCTGCTGAAAAGACAGCTGCTACACCAGCCACTTCACCACCTGCATGTGATGACAGCTTCAGCCTCAGCGTTTTAAGTAATCACAACAAAGCATAAGGAAAGAAGCAATACCACAGTAAAGGTAACAAGCACGCAGAAAGATCAACGATAAAAAAATACTGCTCTTTTCTCTAGAGAGTTCATCCTTGCAATGATCTTAACTCCATTCCACAACCACAACCAAGCCCTGACTTCAAAGCGAGTTTGAGAGCCACAAGTTAACTAGTGCAGTACCTTGTCTTGGGTAGAGGCCAGCAGCAAAAGCCATGGGGAAGAGCATAAAAAGGGGAACTATAGAACAAACTTTGCCCATCACACTGTTCTACCTTCCAGCAATCACAGTTTGATCCAATCATTGTTTCAAATATCTTTCTTCCATGAATTTGTGTAATCTCCTTTTAAATCCTTTAAATCCATTTCTTCATCATGACGTCCTGTTGTAGTGCACTGCAAAACCTATCTATGGGTCACGTGAAAGAATCTTATTTTCCTTTGTGTCAAGTCTGCCCTTTTGCATTGTTAACGGGATGTCCTCTACTTCCTGTATTGAGAGAAACCAATTTTTCTGTATTGACTTCTCTGTATCTGTACCATTTATGATTTTAGATCACTATATTGTCCTCCCAGCCCACCTTTCAGTGCAGCTGGTTCATTTGTATGGTGAAAGCAATACTAGGGTTTTTAGTAACAGTTCTTTACATTACCTGATTAAAAATAGTATGTATTTCCTCCGCCAGAGACAGTGTTTGGTGGCTTAGAGAAGACTTTATCGGGGGGAGAAGTGGAAGCTGGCTGGTTCATTTGTTGCATTTCTGTCTTTTAAGATTAAAGGGAAAAGTACACAACACTAACCGCAATGGTGCGACCCCAAATTGTAGTCATGATGCAGGGATCTCTCAGTACTTTAGAAGGATTTAATGCCAAAAGCTCTTCTGTTTAGTTCCATGAAGTTACTCAGAAGTGTAAGGAGAAAACCTGTTTGTGACTTTGGAAAGCAAATCCTAAATACCAATGATCTTGAAACAGAAAGCTTTAAATATACGATTGTATCAGCTCTCTACTAGATGCCACCTCCCTTTAAAGCGGAAATGGTCTAGACTGATAGCAACTTCCAGGATAGAAAAGTTTTGATGGGTTAGATTTACTAGTTCCTATAAAAAGCTTTTCTTAGCACAGCCATGGAAGCAGATTATAAGAAATCTGTGTTTGAGTTTATTCACAATAGATTATGCTTTGTGCCTGCTCCCAATATAATATAAATGCAACCAAACATTAACTGCGTACTATCTTCTAAATGCATAAATTACTATTGATAATATGCATAAATGACCATGTTTCCCCTAAACAACATTTTAAAACATTACAATTGCAGAGTTTAACTTGAAAACTTTGACCCTTATTCTCATCACACATCAGCATAAATTAGGATGATGATAATCAAATAGATACAGTCAGTTTCGTAATACTGGAAATGAAAAGCAAACTAAGCCAAGCAAAGTATGTCAGGATGGGAGCATATATAGCTATTTCAAGGCAACTGCCCTGACACTCATTTGTTCACTGGAAAGCAAGCTACCTTGAATGTAGTGCTGTTAGGGAGTAAGTATATGAGCAGTTACCATGAGGTACTTCAAGTTTATATTTCCCTTAGCACACTGAGATTCACTTGTGCCCGCCCAGAACATCGGATGCAGCCTGGGCAATACTGTGTCTTGAAATCAGGATACATTTAAGGGCCATGTCTAGCAATCATTTGCAGCTGAAGTACACTTCCCCTTTCCAAGAGCGTATGATTTTAGCCCTCACAGAACATGAGAGAAGATATTGTTTTAAAATGTAGAAAATTTGCATGAAGAAATATCTCTAACACTTGATAACTACTGTTATGAGTCAGATCTAAAAGGAGATTCAGTATGCCTAATGCTAAATATTCAGATCTTTGTTTAACCTCAGTAATTTCAGGATGCCTGCATGAACCCATGAACGGCCAATCTTGGCTCCCTGTTTCTATATACACACACAAAAAAACAAGTATCAAAACTCTAAACTTTTCCATTTAGATCATGATAGAATTCTGAATGGTTTTTCCTCTACATCTATTTTTATTATTATTTCCTTTAAGAAAGGAAATATATTTTCCTTTAAGCTACAAATTTTCTTAGTATAAAAATAACCTATAATGTTAAACTAGAGATGTATTATACAACTTAGTGACAACAGAAGAACTTTTCAAACAGAAAACTAATAATAGTAATACCTAATCCTCCATATACTCAAGAAAACCCAGAATGATCATGACTGTAATAAAAAAATTAGATGATGTAGAATTGATCTCACTGTATACATAGGAATATTAGAGGCTGGACTTCCAGGTTTATCTCATTAGAGGACAGAAAATTTTCTTTAGTACACATTAGCTAGCTCATTAAGCCAAGTGACTTTTGAAGAAGAAATCTTCACCAGGCATCCTTAACCAAGAGATTGCCTTAATGTTTTATACATTAATTTATTTCCCAGTAGATCTTGGGATGTATGCTATCCCAAAGTACTAGGAGGCCATACCCACTGCCCAGCACGAGAAGCTGTTCACAAGAGCTAGGTGACTTGTTCCCACTAGAACTAATCAGAAATACTGTCTACACAATTTCCTTGCCAGTTGCACTTGTTGCACACTGCCTTNACTTGTTGCACACTGCCTTAAACCAGCCTGTAAACTACGTAAAGCCAATCTCACATCATTTTATAGTTTGTGTAATCCTTAACAAAATAGGAGCCAGATCTAGAGTGGGGCATCTGGTATCCATCATAGTAAAAATATTAAAAATAACAACATCTGTAAAATATAGGAAGACATGGATATATTTTTGCCCTCTGCCGTGCACAGAACCTATTTTAAAAGCTTACCTAGACTTTAGGTTAAATCAATAAAACTAGCTATGATAATATTTCTTAAAACATCCTAACCTACGTTAGTCCATTTCTCCACTCCACAAAATTTAGTATCACTGTCCTGTTTCCTAATTCATCAACACCACTGTCTTTTTCAGAAAGACTAGAGACCTGACCTGNAACCAAGAGATTGCCTTAATGTTTTATACATTAATTTATTTCCCAGTAGATCTTGGGATGTATGCTATCCCAAAGTACTAGGAGGCCATACCCACTGCCCAGCACGAGAAGCTGTTCACAAGAGCTAGGTGACTTGTTCCCACTAGAACTAATCAGAAATACTGTCTACACAATTTCCTTGCCAGTTGCACTTGTTGCACACTGCCTTAAACCAGCCTGTAAACTACGTAAAGCCAATCTCACATCATTTTATAGTTTGTGTAATCCTTAACAAAATAGGAGCCAGATCTAGAGTGGGGCATCTGGTATCCATCATAGTAAAAATATTAAAAATAACAACATCTGTAAAATATAGGAAGACACGGATATATTTTTGCCCTCTGCCGTACACAGAACCTATTTTAAAAGCTTACCTAGACTTTAGGTTAAATCAATAAAACTAGCTATGATAATATTTCTTAAAACATCCTAACCTACGTTAGTCCATTTTTCCACTCCACAAAATTTAGTATCACTGTCCTGTTTCC
>VXAL01011253.1:0-10370 GCA_013399475.1 Chauna torquata
GGTCCTCCCCAGAGTCCAGGCTGTTAAACTCTGTAGGTTGTTGTTCCCCTTTCATTCCCATTGCTTAGAACGTATCAGACATGGCCATGCCCTACCCTCCATACAGGAATCCTCCCAGTTTTGCTTGAGGATCAAGTCTCCCCTCCCCTCCCTCCATCACTGACAGGACACCCACTGCCCTGCTCCCCCTCAGCTAGGCAGTTTTGTCTCTCTGGAGTCTTCCAGTCCCCCTTTGTTGGTTAGATAAATCTCAACCATGTCGTGCTATCTGCTTAACAAGTTGTCTTACACAAGTTTTTCTCCATCAGCAGGGATTGCTTGGCTTTTCATGACACAGTACTCATGCGTAGCAAGTGTACGTGGAATGACTTTGATGTAAGAATTAGATTGCATATAATATGTGTGATTCATTTGATCATGATGTACATTTCTTCTTTCGTGAACAGTGAGTGTTGTGTCAGCCTGGAGAAGAGAATACCTGAAGGGAGGGTGCAATGAGGCAGAGTCAGGGTCTTTTGAGTGGTGTGTAGTGCCAGGACAAGAGGCAATGGGCAGAAACTGGAAAACAGGAGGTTCTGTCTAAACATCAGGAAGCACTTCTTTACTGTATGTGTGATGGAGCACTGGCACAGGTTGCCCAGAGAAGTAGTGGTGTCTACCTCCTTGGAGATTTTCAAAATCTGCCTGGACAACGTGCTCTAGGTATCCCTGCTTTTATGGGGGTTGGACCAGATGACTTCTAGAGGTCCTTTCTGACCTTAACCATTTTTTGATTCCATGATTCTGTGATTCTATGTGTCCCTGGCCACCTCCTTTTTCTCCTTTTGCCTGAGCACTGCCTTTCCATCCTGGGAACTGTCAGTAGGTTCCTTCCTGCCTCATCAGGCACACAGCTCCCCTTTGGCTGTCTGGCCTGGAGCTTAGAATGGCTTTGTGTCATTCCCAGGCGTCCTATCACTGGTTATCAGGGAGAAGAGATTGGCACCTCCCTTTCCATTTTCCCTCCTCAGGATGCTGTAGAGGGCAACAAGGTCACCTCTTAGCCCTCTCTTCTCCAAACTAGACAAACTAGACAAAGCAAGGCAAGAAAAAGGAAAGGAAAAAGGGGAGAATTCTTTTGACTGGTATCTTGCGTGAGCTGTTCTCCATCAGAAGGGATTGCCTGGCTTTTTCATGTCCCGCACTTCACAAGGGTATGAGTGCCTGCAAGGATGTCCAGAGCCCTTGTGACTGAGAGGATTTTGAAGGGTCAAGCTGTGGCCTGGCTACATAAGTTGGAAGCTCCCAGTTTTGATAAAACTGGCCCTGAGGCTTTGCTTGTTGTTCAGACCCTAGTGACCCTGGGTCACTGCAAGGCTTCAGGTTTATTCCACTGCTTTGACTAAGCAAATGTTTTAACCACTATTGGTCTTTCTAGAGAGCCTCATGGGGGAAAGGCCTGGGGTCATAGAATCATAGAATAACCTGAGTTGGAAGGGACCCACAAGAATCATCAAGTCCAACTCCTGGCTCCACACAGGACCACCTAAAAATTAAACTATATGTCAAAAGCATTGTCCAAATGCTTCTTGAACTCCAACAGGCTCAGTGTCATGACCACTTCCCTGGGGAGCCTGTTCCAGTGCCTGACCACCCTCTCAGTGAAGAACCTTCTCCTAATATCCAATCTGAACTTCCCCTGATGCAGCTTCATGTCATTCCCTTGGGTCCTACCACTGGTCACCAGAGAGAAGAGATCAGCACCTGCCCCGCCACTCACCCTCAGCTGTAGACTGCGATGAGGTGTCAACTCAACCTTCTCTTCTCAGCTGAGCAAGCCAAGTAACCTCAGTCACTCCTTATACATCTTGCCCTCTAGACCTTTCACCATCTTTGTTGCCCTCCTTTGGACATTTCTTTAATAGTTTCAGGTCTTTTTTTTTATATATTGTGTCACTCAAAACTGCACACAGTACTTGAGGTGAGGCTGCCCCAGTGCAGAATAGAGTGGGTCCCAGGAACATCTGCCTAAGCAGCACGAAGAGAGTTTTGTTCCACCCTTTGGGATAAGGTTTGGAGACTGCTTTGAGCTGAACCAGTAGAGGAGAAGATGGAAACTTGCAAGCTTCACTTCCTCTTTCTGCAAGCTGCCTTGGCACCCTCTGGAGGCAAAAGTGCAACATGGTCCTGTTTTTTTTCTGGCAGCCCTGGTGGGACTGGCAGACTTCAGTGAGGCATGAGCAGGCAGCCTTATCTGCTCCCAGCCTGAAACTTTTCTGAATTTTTTCTCAGGTTGAGGTCTGAACCTGTCTTGGCTGAAAAGCAGGTGGTAGATCATTGTAAAGAAGATTGGGCAGAGCTTTGCCTGGTAGCTAGAACTGACCTTTGCCACACAACGTTAGGCTCCCATTGCAGCTACAAGTCTGAAACCCTGGGTCCATTCCTTTCCAAATTGCCTAGCTGTCTACCTCCTTGAAGAGTGAATAATCACCACAGTTTCTTGGGAAGAGTAAATAATGCATACCTGTGGTGCCTTTTAGCTGTAATGCAAACCCTCTGATGGAGATCTCAGAAAGTGTGGCTGAGAAGACGAGGGACCACTGGATGATAGCTGCCAATGTATTTGCACAGAGGATCTAAGCTGTAATGAGACATCTGCTAAACTGAGCATTTAATAGTCAGATCATCAGAGACAAAGTGACATCCATTTGCCCTGTCCCAAGCTTGATGTGGGCTGGCTTATAGTGCTTGTGGGATGAGTAGAGAGCTGGGGATGTTTCCCTTAGTGAGTCAAAGGTGTCCCTCACTGTTTGGGACTTAGTGTCTGTCTGCCAGCCTGGGTCTGTGACCCCCGTCTCTCCTTCAAAACCCAGTCATCTCTTCACACACACACACACACACACTCCCTCCTTACTGCCAGCCTCGTTCTCAGCCTGTCTTGGGCACTTTCCTCCTCACTCCCCTCACTTTTCCCTCCTTACCAGAAAGGCAAAAGAACTAATCTTTATGCATTTTTTCCTCTGTTATGAAGCTCAGAATGGGAGGGCCCTATGGCCCTTCCTGCTCAGCTTAAGAGGTCATGGGAAAGCAAGCTGCAGTCAGCTCTGCAGTGGGCTCTAACAAGAGGACTACCTTGCCTGGCCAGGGTTTAGCTACCCTCAGGCCCTCTGCATTTCCAAAATACCTTTTACAATGTGATGTGTGTAGCAAATTCATGGTGTCAAGATGTGATGGTTTCACACTCCTCAAAAGAACAGGGGGAAAAAATACCATGGGGAAAAAAAAAAAGGTTCACAGGTTGAGATAAGGACAGTTTAATTGGGAGGGAGGCGGGGAGCAAAGTCCATGTGGAAGAAAAGGTAAAAAACAATTACTCTTTATTTCCCATCAGCAAGTGATATTTGGCCAGATCTTGGGAAGCAGGGCCTCAATATACATAGCCATTGTTTGGGAGGACAGATGTTTTCATAATGAGAGACTCCCCTACTCCTTCCCCTTTCCCAGCTTTTATTGCTGAGTGTGACATCACATGGTATGGAATATCCCTTTCATTGGTTTAAGTCAGCTGCCCTGGCAATGTCCCGTCCCCACCTCTCGATCACTCCCCACATTTTGGCTTTGTGATGCTTAGAGAGAGTCTGGATGCTGTGCCAGCGCTGCTCAGCAGCAGACAAAACAGTGGGGGGATAGCAATGCTGCTCTAGCTACAAGTACAGAGCACAGCACTCTGTGGGCTGCTGTGGGGAAAGTTGACTCCATCCCAGCCAGACACAGTACACAAGGGGACTAAGATATCCTGCTGGTCTTAACGCTCCTCTTCTTGAGAGGTTAAAAAAATGATCCCCACATTGCAGTACCCCACTGAGTTCCCCGTGTATTACCTCAGTCACCTCTCCCACCTGGGGTGTGGGGATTGATGTATTAACGCCTCATCCCTTTGCCTGCTCACCAACAACCTATAGAAGATGTCCTTGTCAGCTCTGGGTTTGTGGTAGTCATACAGTTCCCACTGGAGCCTGGTCCCTATCTGGGGCTGAAGGTTATCCTGCTTGAACAGGACACAGATCAGGGCTACTAGCCTACTTCTAGAGATTTCAGGTAGAGGGGTTAATCCCAGAACCATGGGATGGAAAGAGGAGAATATCAAGGATATTTGTTCCCAGAAGAAATAGCACTGTCCCCAGAGAACTGATGACACCAGGGGAAGGTGTGTCCCTGTGGGACAACGTCATGAAATCTTAAATGTCCAGGCAGGGATGTGCATGGGAACCTCATAGTCCCATAAGAAAATGTTTTCCCCATTTCTTTCTTTGCTTCCCTTACAGTGTCATTTCTGGTAAATCTGTTCTGCTGCAGTTTGGAGCTGATGTTCTGACACATGCAAACTGGAAGGTTGATCTCAGCATGCATATCAAGTATCTTGTCCTCACTGCCTTGGGCAATCACTGGATAATCACTGGCTTTTACTCAAATCTTTTCCCCAAGAAATCTTCATAAATGCACACACATTTGCTGCAGGTGCCTGCAGGGAGCTGCTCTGAGATAATGAGAAAATGCTGGGAAATGTTGGGTCTTGTGATTTTTGTGTCTTTTTTCTCAAGATGTTGCTAATACTGGAAAATAAAAGAGAAGACAGAGAGTAAAAGACATTTCGTTCCTGATCCCCAAAAGCCTTCTTCCAATTTCCTTTCTCCACTCATTCATCTCTCTTACTCTTTCTTCTGATTCAGGTGGGACCAATGTTTCACAGCTGTGTATCACTGTGGGAGATGTCTGCTGTTCTGCAGACACAAACTTCTCCTTTAAAAAAACTGATGCATCAGTCTTCTGCAGGGATAGGGGGAAATTGAAAGCTCTTTTCCCGTTAACAAAATTAGGATGTCCATTTGTCCTGTGGCTGGCATATGCAATGCAGCATGCTGTGGCTGCTACTTTCCTCCTGTATGTCAACACCTCTAGGGCTTCCTTTTCCCTCCCTTCCAGCTCTGGTTTGTAAGTACTCGGGAACCCAGGGGAAACCTGAGATGACAGAGAATGGGAAGTGGGTTGTAACTTTCTTGTAGTGTCTTGCTGGGTCCCTCACTCTGCCGGAGGTGTCAGGGTCCCAGCACACAAGGGTCAGGCACTACAGGCTTTTCCCTGGGGCTCTGAGCAGCTGCAGAGCAGAGAGCTGAGGCAGGGACACAGCACAGAACCCTTCCAAGCACATCTTGCAGGAGGTGATGGGCATTATTGTACTGCAGGAGCCACACTGAGATGAGAATTCTGAGCTCCTGCCCCAAACAACTGTCCATCTTGCCTACCCCCTTCCTTCCAGCTCTTGCTGCAGTTAAGGCTAAGAGAAGCAGGGAGGCTTCTGTCAGGATCATGTGCATCATGGAGCCTTTCCCTGAACAGTTGCTGACTCACTTTTTCCAGATGCTATGGGCCAGACTATGTCATTCAGCAGAGGAAACCAGTCATGGTGGAAGAAAAAGGCACCTTCCAGATCACCTGCACTTATCAGATATGCCACATTGGTGTCACACTCTGGCACCAGCACAGAGAAGTGCAAGTCCCCCAGCTGCTTTAATATCAGGCAGCAGCTGTCCTCAAGCAGAGTGGCCAACACCACATTGCTGAACTCCCTGGGGAAATACAGGGTTGTTGGCGACGGTTGTGCTGAGTGATTGTTAACACAGGCTTGCATTGAGTATGCTTAGTCATGCATCAAGTTACCCTCTGATTTCTGAACATCCCTGCCTATTTAAGGCTGGATGGAATTATCGAACGTAATTTAGTCACTTCTGAGGGAGGGCTAAGTGTTTATATGACAAGGCAGAGGGCATACCTTCCCAGGAGACTCCAAGAAAACCCATCCCAGCAAAAGCATTGAGGATTAGAGGTGCATGTCCAGGAGAATTAAAAACAGAAAATAAAAGCATGATAACAGTAAGAGAAAATAATGCTACAGCATTCTTGGGAAAAAAATTGTGCTAACTGCTTGGGACCAACGGATCATAAGTCTTGTGATCTCGCTTTTTGCAGTCCTTTCTTTCCCTTCACAGAGCATTCAGGTGAGCTCCTGGGCAATGCCAGGCTCCTTCAGATAATGGTTGAGGTTGGAAAGGACCTCTGGAGGTCACCTGGTCCAATGTCCCTGCTTAGCAGGGCCATGTAGAGCAGGTTGCCCAGGACAATGTCCACATGGTTTTTGAAGATCTCCAGGGAGTGAGATTCACGATCTCCTTGGGCAATCTGGTCCAGTGCTCCATCACCCACACAATAAAGAAGTGCTTCCTGTCTTCCACAGACAGAACTCTGTGTTCCGGTTTGTGCCCATTGCTTCTTGTCTTGTCCTTGGGCACCACTGAAAAGAACCTGTCTCTGTCTTCATTGTGTCCTCCCCTCAGGTATTTATATACACTGATAAGGCCTCCATGAGCCTTCTCTTATCTAGAGTCCCAGCTCTCTCAGACTTTCCTCACAGGAGAGGTGCTGCTGTCCCTTCATCATTTTCGTGGCCCTTTGTTGGGCTCTCTCAAGTATGTCCATGTGTTTCTTGTACTGCAGGGGGACCAGAACTGAATACAGTACTCCAGGTGTGGCATCACCAATGCTGAATAGAGTGGAAGGATCGCCTCTCTTGACCTGCTGGCAACACTTTTCCTAATGCAGCCAAGAATAGTGTTCGCCTTCTTAGCAGCAAGGGCACATGGCTGATTCATGTTCAACTTGGTGTATATCAAGACCCCCAGGTCCTTCACTGGAACGCTGCTTTCCAGCTGGGTGGCCCCAGCATATACTCATGCCTGGGCTACTTCCTCCCCAGGTGTAGGATTTTGGTTTTTTCCTTACTGAACTTCATGAGGTTGTCATCTGCAAATTTACTGAGGGTGCACTCTACCCCAGCATACAGATTGTTAATGAAGATGTTAAACAAGACTGGACCTAGTATTAACCCCTGGGGTACTCCACTCTTTACAGGCCTCCACACTTTGCACCACTGACCACTACCCTCTGCGTCCAACTGTTCAGCCAGTTTTCAATCCACTTCACTGTCTGCTTATCTAGCCCATACTTCAACAGCTTTGTTATGAGGATCTTATGGGGGACAGTGTTAAAGGCCTTACTGAAGTCCAGGTAGAAAATATCCACTGTTCCTCCAGCCTGGTGATTTCATTACAGAAGCTTATCAGGTTGGTCAAGCATGACTTCCCCTTGGTGAATCCATTCTGGCTACTGCTTCGGTTTTAATGTCCTTCAAGTGGCTTCCAGGATTAGCTGTTCCATCACATTCCCAGAGATTGAGGTGAGGCTGACCAGCCTGTAGTTTCCTGGGTCCTCCTTCCTGGCCCTCTTGCAGATAAGAGTGGTATTTGATTTCCTCCAGTCTTCAGGCACTTCTCCCAGCCACCATGATTGGCCAAAGATTATCAAAAGTGGCCTCACAGTCTGCCAGTTACCTCAGCACTCATGGATGCACCCCTTCATGAGATGGGTAAACCCATGGACTTAAAAATGTCCAGTTCACTCAAGAACTGACCCGATCCTCTTCTACCGAAGGTACATATTCCTTGCTCCAGCCTTTCAACCTGGTCTCTGGCACCGGGATTCCTGAAGGCCAGTCTTGCTCGGAAAGACTGAGGCAAAGAAGGCATTCAGTACCTCAGCCTTTTCACTGTTCTGTGTAACCAGGTGTGACAGGTACACTCTGCTCCTCTGCTTAACATAAGTCTTGCTCAGGCTTATGAGCTACAGTAGTCCTCAATGTGATTGCTCCTTGAACTGGACAGCTCGTTAACAATGGAGCCCCAGGCACAGTTCATTCCAGGAAACAACCTGATAAGGAATCTAAGTTTGACTGTGTCTAATTTATCTAATAAATATGAAAGGAAAAGCCACCGTGGCATCATTCCCCTGTTATCTATAGAATGCGGTGAAGTTTGACACTGTCTCACTCTTCTATTGAGGGCTAAGGGGTGGGGAGGGTTGCACAACCTGAGTCTTAAACAAATTGGCAAAAGACCTGAATCCTGGAAAATTACTAACCAAAAGGCAATGGCCTCACAATTCTATAAACAGCAATCCCAAACAAGAAATCTTTGAGCTCTCCAGAGACCACAGCAGGCTGCACCTTGATCTCCCCTGAGCTGGTATGCCTCTCAGGGTACATCCGAGGGGATGTGCATCTCAGGGCTGACCCTTCAAGTAACAAGATCATCTGCAGACAAACGCTGACAAGGGAGTAGGGTGAGTAATTCACCCTAGGGGGTATTTTGGAAGCACATGACTGGATACAGAAACCCCTCAGGACCCTGCAGTAAGTCTTGGATGAACCTTGCCATTCATGAATCTTTAACTAAGTTGCTGTTTCTATTGTAGCAAATTTCTTTAGACCACTGTGTTAATTGACTAATACCTAGATATTGATTAAGTGCTGTTAAAATCATATAATCTAATCTTGTTATTTGCTATAAAGGTATATAACAAATCTTTAATTCCTGCTACATTAGAGTTGTGTAAAATCTATTTCCATGACACCAAGTCTCCCATTTCATTCATCAATGGGCCCGACATTTTCCCTAGTCTTCCATTTGTCATCGACATACTTGTAGAAGCCATTCTTCTTGTCTCTGTCATCCCTGGCCAGATTCAATTCCATTAGGGCTTTACCTTTCCTAAATCCATCCCTTGTTCCTCAGACAATATCTCTGTATTGCTCTCAGGTTACCCATCTTTGCTTCTGCCCTCTGTAGGCTTTCTTTTTGTGTTTGAGTTTGGCCAGTAGCTCCTTGTTCATCCAGCAGGCCTCCTGCAATTTTTGTCTTACTTCCTCTTTCCTGGAATGCACCTCTCTTGAGCTTGAAAGAGGTGATCCTTGAATATGAACCAGCTTTCTTGGGTCCCTCTTCCCTCCAGGGCCTTATCCCATAGGACTCTACTAAGTAGATCCTTGAATAGACCAAAGCCTTCTCTCCTGAAGTCCAGGGTTGTGAGTTTGCTATGCACTCTCATCGCTGCCCTAAGGATCTTGAACTCCACCATTTCATGGCCACTGCAGCCAAGGCTGACTTTGACCTTCACATTCTCCACAAGCCCCTCATGGTTGATGAGTATGATGCAAAGCGCTTCTCCTCGTTGGCTCCTCTATCACTTGGAGAAGGAATTTATCATCAGTGCATTCCAGGAATCTCCTAGATTGCTTATACCCTGCTGTGTTCTCTCTCTCTAACAGATATCAGGGTGGTTGAAGTCCCCCACAAGGACCAGGGCCTGTGAACATGAGGCTGCTCCTATCGGTTTCTAGGGGGCCTCATCTGCTTGTTTTTCTTCCTCAGGTGGCCTGTAGTAGGTCCCACTATAATGTCACCTAACCCTTTCATCCCTTTAATCCTAACCCATAAATTCTCAGCAATTCATTCATCCCTAGGCAGCGCTTCGTGTATTCCAAGTGGTCTTTGAAACGGAGGGCAACATCCACTCCTTGTCTCCACAGCCTGTACTTACTAAACAGCCTGTATCCTTCTGTTGTAACATTCCAGTCATGGGAGCCATCCCACCCTGTCTCCATAATCCCAGTAAAATATTAAACCTACAACCGCATGCACATCTCAAACTCATATATTTTGTTTTCCATATTGTATGCATTAATGTACAGGCAATTAAGAGGGACAGTCCAGCATGTTGGATTCCTACGAAGTGTTTAGGAAATATCTCCATAATGGAGTCCTGTAGGCATCTCCTTGCTAATCTGCAAGTGTTGGAGGTGTCCCTGTTTAAACTCCATTTTGTTGATTTTGTGATCTCTTCCTATCACGTCACTCCATGCCCTTTATTCAGCAACCCTGTCCATCAGTCTCACAGGGCTGCTGGTTATGCCATCCTCTCCCTCCTTCCTAGTTTAAAACCCTCCTTATTAGGTCAGCCATTCTATTGGCAAAAATGTCTCTGACCCACTTACTAAGATGCTTCCCATCTCTCGCAAGAAAACGCTTAACAGCAAACAGGGTCTTACGGTCAGAGTTTCCAACACACTGTCACTGACATCAGTTCTACATACAATTATTGACCTGTACTATCAATGTCAACCATGTCTAATGTGTACACATCTCCAGGAGGATTAACGAGACCAAATCAGTCCGCATGACCTTTACTACAGACCCCATAGCTTTGTAGACCCTTATATTGGGGTCTGGGTTTGACTACATAAAATTGCTGCATTTCAAGACGACAAAATCAGCATTAGGAGTACCTGTTGGCCCTTCTCCTCCATGGAGTGGGCAGATGGAAGGCTGGCAGGATGTCTGCCATGGCCACGCAGTGCAGACTCTCGTCTACCCTGGTGCTTCCTGTAGCGGGGACTCGCCTTGGAGTGACCTCACCTTGGAGGTGTCTCCCGAGCCGTGGGC
>VXAL01011255.1:0-15781 GCA_013399475.1 Chauna torquata
CTTTTGGCTGTCAGGGCACACTTCTGACTCATATTCAACTTACCGTCGACCAAAACCCCCATGTACATGCATATATATATAAAGCCTTAGGGAGATTAGTTCACTTGAAAATAATAGAACCTCCCTGTAGCAGCCTTGAACACAGTGAAATGTCTTTCCTGTATCAGGGAAAGTGAAAACAAACTATAGCTTCAGTAAAGGAAAGCCCAATTCACAGTTCGGGGTGGGGTGGATTTGGAGGGTTGTTGTGTGTTTAAAAGGAGTAAAGAATTCCAAAAGATCAATTTTCCATGCTGTACTTCAACTTTTTTACCTTTATGTCATTTAAAAGTTTGAACATTTATTCATTCGGTTTGAAAGTCTTACCTACAATTAATACATCCTAAAGTTCAAATTCAGCATTCTAACCAACCACTGTTTCAAAAATGCATCTCATATGTCTTATGTATGACAGTAGGAGACAGTAGGAGAAAGGAAGCTTCAGGTTGGCCAGTGAATGGAACATTTCCATGCCTTTGTCTCTCCCTTCTCCTTTAGAATAGAATATACTACAATTAAATCGTTCGGGTGGAGGGGACCTTCAATGATCATCTACTGCCTGATCTCTTCAGGGCAAAGCAAAAGTTAAAGTATATTAAAGAGGGCATTGTCCAAATGTCTCTTGAACACTGACAGATGTGGGGCATCAAACACCTCTCTAAGAAGCCTGTTCCAGTGTTTGAGCATCCTCACGGTAAAGAAATGTTTCCTAATGTCCAGTCTAAACCTTCCCTGGTACAGCTTTGAGCCCTTCCCAATGCATCCTGTCCTCGGTTACCAGGGAAAAGAGACTGGCACCTCCCTCTCTGCCTCCCCTCCTCAGGAAATTGCAGAGAGCAATGAGGTCACCTCTCAGCCTCCTTTTCTCCAGCCTAGACAGCACAAGTGTCCTCAGCCTCTCCTCGTAGGACATGCCTTCCAGCCCTTTTGCCAGCTGTGTTACCCTCCTCTGGGTGCTTTCAAGCATCTTAACATCCTTTTTCTATTGTGGAGACCAGAACTGCACACCATATTCAAGGTGAGGCTGCACCAGTGCTAAATCATGTCAGGAGAATCCCCTCTTTGACCAGCTGGATATACTGTGTTTAATGCATCCCAAAATGCAGTTTGCCATCTTGGCTGCCAGGGCACACTGCTGGCTCCTGCTGAGCCTGCTGTCAGCCAGCACCTCCAGATCACTTTCTGCTGAGCTGCTCTCCCGCCACTTGTCTCCTAGTTTGTACCTGTGTCCGGCGTTACTCTGTCCCAGGTGCAGAACCTGCCATTTACCTTTGTTGAACTTCATGTTATCTGCAAGGCCTTTCATCTCTCCAGAGAATTAACAGCACCTACTAGTTTAGTATCATCATCAAATTTGCTGAGGATGCACTCCACTCCTGCATCCAGATCATTGATACAAATGTTGAACAGAACTAGCCCTAGAGTTGAGTCGTGGAACACACTAGTGACCAGCCACCAGCTAGATGTAGCCCCATTCCCTGCAACTCTTTTAGCTCTACTGTCGAGCCAGTTCATCACCCAGCATAGCATGAACCTGTTTATTTCACATTTGGATAATTTGTCCAGAAAGATGCCATGAGGGACAGTAACAAAGGCCTTACTGAAATCCAGAAAGATTATGTCTGCCACGTTCCTTTCATCCCCCAGTGGCTGACCTTATCATAGAAGGAGATGAAATTACTAAGGCAGGGCTTTCCCTTGATGAACCCATGTTGACTATGCCTGATAATAGCTTTGCTCTTGAAATGCCTTTCAACATCCCCCAGGACAATCTTTTCCATAACTTTTCCAGGGACCGAGGTTAGACTAACGGGTCTGTAGTTTTCTGGGCCTTCTCTCATGCCCTTTCTGTAGATGGGTATAATGTTGGCTAGCTTCCAGTCAGCAGGGACCTCCCCATACTCCCATGACCTTTGGTAAATTGTTGAGAGGGGTCCAGCTATAACATCTGCTAATTCTTTCTGCAATCTGCGGTGAATCCCATCAGGCTCCATGGACTTATGAATGTTGAGCTGATACAGTTGTTCCCTTACAATTTTGTTGACCACAGATGGAAAATCACTGTTCCCCAGTCATGGTCCTCTTCTCCTGTTCTCAGGTAAGGCAAGAATGACTCTTCAGAATAGATGAATCATTCTCTTTCTGTTCTTATGACTGAGAAGGAATCTAAATAGCCATCATAAATTAAATGCCTCATTTTTAGATGATATAATCAAGAACTAACTGAAGATAAGATCTGTCTATTGATGTAAATGGGCTTTAGTTACATCCTTCTAAACACTGCAGGAAAAAAACTGGTCCTTTTCATTACTCTCCATTTAGGTATTTAACAGTGTGCAGGAGGGTTTTTATACTAAAATTGTTATTCTTCTATAATCTTGTATTATTAATGTTACATGTATTATTTAACATCACTTCTACACACACACACAGAAAAAAAAGTTTATTTCCTTCATTTGGGAAGTATACACATCCTCAAAACACCAAAGAAAGCTATCATTTCAATTCTTATGATATGCATTCCTTTGTTTAAATCTTGTATATTACACAGTTAATCTTCACAACATTATTATATCTGTATATTACAGCTACACAGTGGCATTTTTATAAGAATGCACTGTTGATATAAAACTATGACAGTCTTAAGATTTTATGTATGTACATTCTTCCTCAGCCCATCATTTTTTTCGTTGTATTTTATACACAAGAAACGTACATCTTGGCATTTCTATTCATATTCTGAGGACTGAAATTGGAAGTCAGGCATATTAAGGAAAAACACGAATTAAAAATATTATCAATATATAAAAAAGTAGGTAGAGATTGGTAGTACAGTGTGAGCCTATAATTAATATTACAATAGGTTATGCGTTATATGTGGCAAAATCATTTCTGTCACTCCAGTTTTCATCACAGATCAACCATTCTGAAGCCAACAATATTTATATTTATTCCTTTATTTAAATTCAGTCAAGCCTAGTTCAAAAGTTGTCATAATTCATTAGCAAAAACTGTAATAACCTAGGACACAAACAAAGGAAGCCTGTGCCAAAATGCATGAAAATAAGCTGGTTATTACTTTAACAAAATGTATGCAAAATAAACGGAGTTATTACATTATCTTTGCAAAAAGTACCATGCGGGTTTTACTAAAAGTAGAAGGTTCTCCATGTTATGCTTCAGTCAAAAATTGTAGTTTCTGTCTCACCAGAGTGCAACTGTGCAATCCATCACAGAATCACAGAATGATTGAGCTTGGAAGGGACCCCTGGAGGTCATCTGGTCCAATACCCCTGCTCAAGCAGGGACACCTAGAGCCAGTTGCCCAGGGACCATGGCCAGACAGCTTTTGAGCATCTCCAAGGAGGGACTTCACAATGTCTCTGGGAAACCTGTGCCAATGCTCAGTCAACCTCACAGTAAGGGAGTGTTTTTCATGTTCAGGTGGAACATCCTGCGTTGGTTTGTGACCACTGCTTCTTGTCCTGCCACTGCGCACCACTGAAAAGAGCCTGGCTCTGTCTTCTTTATATCCTCCCATCAGGTATTTGTACACATTGATGAGATCCGCCCTGAGCCTTCTCTTCTCCAGACTGAACAGTCCCAGCTCTCTCCTTAAATGAGAGTTGCTCCAGTCTCTTAATTATCTTCAGTGCCCTTCACTGGACTCTCTTCAGTATGTCCATGTTTCTCTTGTACTGGGGAGCCCAGAACTGAACACAGTACTCCAGCCAGGTGGCTCCCAGAATATAGTGATTATTGTCCCCCAAGTTCTGTAGTCATATTTGATACTCTGCAGGTTGCTCCTGACAGTATCATTAGTGCCCACATGGAAGAATATCTGGGGGTAATAGCCAGAGGGTCAGTCAAGCTTTGTCAGTCTTTCTACAGCATCCTGGATCTGAGCCCCTGGGAAGTAGTAATCTTCTGTAGGTGACAGGTCAGATCAGGTGCCTCTATCCCCCCCAGCAGGCAGTTGCCCATTACTCTCAGTCACCATTTCCTCCTGGTGCTCCTGCACAGCTCAGGGTCAGTTGGAGCAGATACTCTCCTTGAAAGCAAGCCCAGCTCCTTCCCAGCACTGAGGGCAATGAATCTGTTCTGTAGCTGGAAGCATTCAAGTGAAGCAGGAGCCTTCCTCTTGGTGCCAGGAGGCAACAGATTCCAGCCTTCACCTTCCCCAGAATATCTGCTTGCTGTTCTACTCGGGACAGACTCTGCCTGTCAGGCTCAGTAGCTGAGCTCTGCAGAAGGAATGCCTCCACTACTGGCTAATGAGAGTCACTGTATTTAGCTAACTTACATTAAGTATTATGCCAATAGACAATATTGTTCTCATGATGTTCTCACTGTTTTGTCATTTTAAATGTATGCTGAATACCACTGACAGTAAAAAGACAACAGGCCCATTTTTAAACTCATTTGTTTTATAGGTAGGCTCCATTTGCAAAGGAGAACTAAAATAATACCTAAAGCTTCAGTTCAGAAAATTTAGTAAGTAAACAGCTGCTGAAAATTAGAATTCTTTCAGAGTTTCCAAATCAGTAATGTCCCTACCTACAAGACTACAGAAAAACATCGATCATTAAATATCTAAGTAGCATACCTATTTTCAGACTTTTTATTTAACAAATGTATGTTGAATGACTTATTGGCAAGTATTTCCTATATTTATGTATTTTAATTGAAGTGCAAAACTAACAGCTCCAGTTTATCACTGGATCTTGAGATATATGTCCCCACTATGCTAAATCCTTTCCAAAGAGAACAGATGAGTTCTCTACTTTCCATAGTTAAAAAGTCACTGTATTTATACCAAGTGGAATATGAATGAAGAAACAAAGCAATAATTCCAACATCAAAATATTTATTATTCCGGTTCCCTTTACATCCTCTTTGCTGATCTTCCAGCCCACACTGTCTCTTTCCATTCTAAATACGCAGACAAATCCTCATGGGCACACTTGTGTTCAAGTTTCAAAAAGAGTAAGGATCACAAATATCAATGCTCTATATATGGAAATATTTCTTGTCACACAAAATGGATCTTTTCTCTGTTTGACTGTCAACCCCTTCCTGATCAAACCAAACAACACCAGCTTCTGCTGCTTTTCCAGACTCTTGGCAAGCTCTCCTCACATCTGCACATCTTGCATTTACAAGTACACAGATTCCAAAGCTGTCAGTGGATGGAAATAATTTTGAAATCCAGAGTGAATACAAATGGATTCCCTGTAAAAAGCTTTTATTTCTGTGTCAAGTGGTAGAGTTGCTAGCACAGAAGCTTCCATTTTACACTTCCCCACTTCCAACAACATCACAGAAGGCTGGAAATGTCCCAACAGCAAATGGATGTAGGATATTTTTAATTGCTTTGTGTAACAAATAAGCTAGTTAAAAAAAAAAAAATCATTTTTCTCCTTAGGATGTTTTGTTACATACAAATAAATTTAAGGGGTGGGGGGGAAATCTCTTGCACTGTTTTTTCATTCCTCTTTTTCAAAGGAAAATTTCAAATAAAAAAAAAATTTAGTTTATTTATAGTATGCCGTCATATGGGAGTGCTTTCAGTAGCTACGGATTACAGTATAACAGTGTTGGCAATGTAATACAATCCATCTATTCCTTAGAATATCTCTTCTAAAAAAAGTTACAGCATTAAAGTTCAGAATTAGTTTGGTTTGGAATTCATTAGCTTGAACTGGTTGTTTATTCTGGATGCTGCAAAACTGTGATCTCACGTTTGTGATGTGAGATTGACATCTTGACAACTGAGCAGAATTTCATAACATTTCCATCACAATTGGGCTTTTTAAATAAAACCAGATTGTCTTTAGAATAAATTTATTTGGGGCAAAATTTAAGAGTTTCCAAGTTTTTCCACAGAGGAACAAGAAAAATTTTCAGACTTTTAACTGCTACCTTAAAAAAATACTAAAAGAACGATAGGTAAATGAAACCCGAAATAATATGAGGAGAGACACCAACACCAGCAAATACGCAATATTCAGCAAAAATTTTTGCAGCAGTTTGAACAAAAGCAGTCTAAGAGAGGAAAACGCCACTGCTGCTGGATCCTTTGGCTCTACAAATAGCTGAATGCATGAGTGGAGGTCTCCTTAATCCGTGCCTGGCCAAAAGCAGCTGACCAGGGAGTCAGATGCAATGGAGCCCTTTAAACAATCAGCAAGCAAAGCACAGATCTGATAGCATATTGACTCTGACCCCAGTGAAAAAACTTGGGCAATTTGTTAGCTGTGATGCAGCCTGGAATGAAACGCCAAACCATTACGTATCTTAAGTATGCAAATCCCTTGGAACGCTGTCACAGAAACAGATATGTCAGCAGCACATCCCAGATGATGAGAGCTTTTCTAGCCATTATGTATTTTGCTGCAGGAAGAGTTAGTGTATTAATTAACGAGAAGACATTACAGGACTGTGAGAAAAACAGTGTCAACAAAAGTAAACTGGCTTTTGCTTAAAGCCTTGAGAGAAACAAGTGTCAGCCAAGCCCTCACCCGAGGCTGAACTACTGGATGTTGCCTGCATGAAAAAAAGGCTGCTTGACCTACTTTTGTCTTCTGTATGAAAAATAGAAGTTTCTGTCTGCTGAAGGCTATTGCACTTCCAAAAATAGCAGGAATAAAGTGACTTATTTCTTCTAAAAATAGCTGTGCCAAATCTGTTCTGGATGATGAAAGCTGAATTACAATATACTCTAAAGGAATTATGAGTTTTCCATTGACCATTGATTAGGTAAAGCCACAAGTGACTTAACCACCATATAGCATAAGGTGAGCCTGAACAATAAGAACGACAAATGTGTTCACCAGGACGCCCATATCTATGGACATAAGAACATATTTGTAAAACCTTGTAGAAACTGCATGTTGAGAGTTTGATGCTGTTTTCTCTTTTTAGTTTGGATGTGCAATGGTGAGTGGCAGTGAGTGGTAGGAGCCTCCTGTGCATGTGGCAGGTAGCCTTAAAAAGTAGTTCAGTTGTAAAATATTTCATTCATGACTTGGTCTCTGTTGCTGTTCTTAATTGTCCTCCACATTCTCTATGAAGTTTTTTTGCACAATAAACTTGTTTGATATATTAAGTCAAAGGTCATGGTACAATAGTGATGGCATAACAGAACAGACAAGCCATATGCTTAATAGTATGACATCACTCAGATGTTTCTTCCTCCATTCAACCATCAATACAAGAGTATGACAGTTTCAAGACTATCTAACAGTCTCTGACATGCCATGGTGCTCGTTGATGGAAATAATACTGCTCAAAGCTTAGTATTTCACTGAGATGCTCAATGGGGGATAAATTGACCTATCATTAGATGACAGATGAATTTCTGTAAGCATTGAAAGAAAAACTGCAAAATCAGATTTTGTTTCATCTTCTGCCCAAAACAGAAAAAGTTCATCTGGAAATCATATTGTCATTTATATTGTTTAATATACTGCATTGTTTAATAATTTTTGCAATACTATTCCTTGGAGGCTCCAATAATAAGCTGGTAAAGATTTACAGAAAAAAAAAAAAAGAAAAGAAAGAGGGGAAGAGGGGATAGGCCAGAAAAAAATAAAGATGGAGAACATGGTTAAAATAACAACAGCATTATTTTATCCAGGATATACTAGCTTACCACATGCCTAGGTTTAGATGAGAAATAATTTTCACTGGAGGAAAAAACAGAAGGCAAAAGAAAAGAAAAGGAAAAAGGAAAGGAAAGGAAAGGAAAGGAAAGGAAAGGAAAGGAAAGGAAAGGAAAGGAAAGGAAAGGAAAGGAAAGGAAAGGAAAGGAAAGGAAAGGAAAGGAAAGGAAAGGAAAGGAAAGGAAAGGAAAGGAAAGGAAAGGAAAGGAAAGGAAAGGAAAGGAAAGGAAAGGAAAGGAAAGGAAAGGAAAAGGAAAGCAAAGCAAAGCAAAGCAAAGAAAAGAAAAGAAAAGAAAAGAAGCAGGAATAAAACTATGGAATACCATTCTTTGGTCATGAGTTTTAACCTACTTTTTCTGACTCTGTGTCATTGTACTTAAAGCCTCCTGACATAGCAGTAGAAGTGTAGACGTAATATTAGATTCACCATTCATTGAGGCTAAACCCCAAATCTTTTAGGTGGCTAAGTCAAAAAAAGCCCCTGTAAAGTAAAGGTAAATTCTTTCCTCTGCTGGTCAATGTGTGCTTCATTACCTTTATTGACATGGCAAAATGAGTAGATGATGTGGAAGTGTTTTGGGGAAAATTCCACTGTTACACAAGTGCAGGCCTCTATCCGCTTATAGACAACTAAGAGTAGTTTCGTTGAGTTATTCAGCATTAGAAGATAAAGGAGTGAGTTTACAAATAATTCACTGCAATCCCTGGATTTGAGTCTGTTCCTTTACTTCAAACATGAACAAAGGCAATGATTACTCTAGAAATTCAGGGTTTTATCTATCTATCTCCTAACTTTAAAAGTATAATAAAGTATAATATGGAAAAATCAGAAAAGCATATCTGAGCTATCTGCAGCAATTACAAAAGATTCTGCAAGGCCTCTTTGTCTACTGCTTCAGCTTTTCAGATGAGAACAACTTCTGATTAACAACTAGAAAGACTCTTTCTCTCTCAATGTACACTTCAGGGGATTCTTGGATATAAAAATAAAACTTTAATTGCTACAAGTTTTTTCTGCAAGACTTTCTCAATTCAGAAGACAAAAAAGAAGTTAGGATGGAAATATGAGCTCAGATCCTTCAACTCTATGTTGTTGGACTAAAATAGATCACCATTTCTTTATTTTGGGCATGGACTATTTTTTTTCCCTCAGAGACCTTGCTCCTCAAAAACTTGTATTGTAAAATGGTAATAGAGTTCCTCCTTGCCAAGGGATCTGGAACATTGTATCACAATTAAAGAATACAATAAAAACATGAGGCAATAAAAATGCCATATAAGCTTCTATAAACTAAACTAACAAGCAATAAAACAAATAGAGTTTAAGTGTAAGAAAGGTTTTTTGCTGCCAATAGAAGAAGAATTTTGTTGAAAAGTATATATAGCCATTTGCATGTTCATACTTTTAAAATATTGAATGCTGAATGTTCTTTAAGGGGCAATACTGCTATTTAATTCAGTGTTTGAGATCAGCACATATATTGGAAAGATTTTTGAAGTATAGGTAACTAATACAGCTGCCATTAGACAGTAAAAATATTCCCAGATAAGTGTAATGATTCTGTTAGAAGATGAACTGATTCTTTTGCTTAACACATCAGGAAACCACTACATCAGAGAATGGAGCTAGGATTACATAAACAAATACTTTAGAAATCCCATTTAAAAAAGAAAGCAAACACACACGCACACACACGCACACACACACACAAGCACATTTCAATGATCCTTTAAGTCTTAAAAAGTCCTCCCATTTGGAGCATTTGTACCAATGCTGATGCTCCTGCTTCTGTTTCTCCTCCTTTCTCTTTGGCTTATGAAACACAAATAAGCATGTAGGCTCCCTTTCTTGATGCCTGCATTTCATGGTGGGGGTAAACTGCAGCCAATGTTGGGATTTAGAAATGCTTGTCACCAGCTTGAGGGTGGCAATGGGCTGGGCTGGGCTGGCTGAGCCCCCTAGCTCGAATTCACTCCCTGATGTGCTTCCAGTTCTCCTGCCACAAGCAGACTGCTGGCACCAGCAGCAAAGTGGCCCTGTGTGCTCTAAATTGACATGTTTGACCGAGAATAGGCTACTGTGTACAAAGAGATGAAAGTGAGGGACATCAAATGTATATTTTGTTATTGGTTAATACTGCCCTTTCAGCTTAGATAAAGATTTATGCATCTGCATAGGTCATCGCTTTGCAATAGGGTAGAGATAGTGTGCAATTTCTTCCTCAGCTCTTCCCCTTGGATTTACTTCTGTACTGAAGGATAGTGGTTACTTAAAAGTACACAAATAATGCCTGAGATTCAAAATAATATTCAGTATTAATAGTATTTCAATTATTGTTTTCTTAAAGGGATCTTCTAAAAATATTATCAGCAATGAAATAGGATTAGAACTGAAAATACATAACATTATGTGAAAAAACATGGAAACAAACACATGGGAGAATATCTAGATGCTTGAGGATATTAGTTTTTTCACGTTTGTTTGAAAAATGTCAAACTAAGCTTCTGTTTCTCTAGTCTGTTGTGCATTTACATTTAGAAGTCAAAACAATACATCTATTTATGTAGCCAGTCTTCTGACATTGATTCATCTTATTAGTGATTTAAATATCTTAATATTAAAGGTGTTCTGTCATTTATGTTGGTTTTACACCTTTTAAGCACAAAGGACTTTGAAATAGCTTCGTTTACTTTGCTTTATTGGGTGGATGCCCAGTACTTCAATAAGGGTAGCGAGTGCTGCTTCTGGTGCCTGGGACATCCCTGTGCAGTTCGTGTTGCCTTCAGAGGCACAAATCATCCTTGTAAGGTAGGAACTGTCTACAGTGGAGTAAGAAATGGTATTACTTTTAGGACCTGAAAGCTCCTCCGAGTAAACTTGTCTAACCACCACCTAGTATCAAACAGAATCAATTTTGCTTTTTCCTTCCTACTTCTGTTGATGGTGAAAATGTGTGGAAACTATATGCTTTGCCAGAAACACTCCAAATACTCCCACCTGGGCAAGGGTCTAGGCAAGGACTATAGGTAGCCAACTCTCCTCAATGTTAGACAGTGCCAAAACTGGGTGAAACTAAGCATTGAGAAAACAATCTCCACACCAGCATAGGTAGCTTTGAGATGTTTTGAGTTCTATGTCAACTTATGCAGGAGCAACGGTCTCCTGATTGCATCCATCACCATCCTGTTGGAGCAAAAATGGTCTCGCTCCAAGCAGCATGGCACTGTGCTATGTATTTATTCTGTGATTCTATATGTGTGTTTGCTTATGTGTTCACATGCAAACTTCCATGTATGTTACCCTAACATCAAATTATCTTGCTAAGAAGACTCATGAACGTCTACAGCTACCAACTCGAGATGAGCTTATCTAATTATGCCAGTAGGAACTGACATTTAACAAGCTGGTCATGATAGCAATCATGTATCTTCAATAATAGTGCTGCTAGAGCATCCTGGGTAGTTAATGGTAGCTGACTGCCTTTCTCAAGTAGTCTCACAAAGGTGCCAAGGAAAAAAGCAGAGTCTGCAATCTGAGTGGTCTTGATGAAAAGGAGCAAATAACTTTCCTATTTTTTAAAAACTGCAACTTCAGCACTTTGGTATGTAACACTAAAGTATGAAACCACAAGGAGTACTGAAAGATAGCATTGGTTCAGTGTCCTCAGGAACACAAGTACATTTTTCTGATATGATCAAGGAATAGGCAGACTAGCAAGTTGCCCTCAGGTATAGTAGTACAAACATTAACTCATGCCAGCTGCTGTCATTTCTGTGTACATGCTCCTACCTGATGCTGAATGAGAAATGCTCCCAGGCAACTTAAGTCCAGGTAAAAACAGAAAGCTAAGGATCCTCGCGTTTATCATACAGGTTAAATGAAAGAAGTTCATACGGATGCTTGTCTTTCAGAGGCTCATTCATCTGCTTACATCCCTTCGATGCTTTTAAAATGTTACGGCTATTTTAAGATATGAGCACATCTTCACTCTAGTGAATAAATTCGTGAAAGGCAACATTCAGATGCCTAAAGGCCATCTGAGTTTGAAATCTGACAGAAAAAATAAGGGCCCCGGATGTGTTCTGAGCAGAGATTAATTGCTGCCAACTTCGCTTAGTTTTTCAAAAATCACACTAACTTCACTCACAGCATTTGGAGAAGGTAATCAAAATAATTTCAGCAGCACCATTTGACAATTCACTACATGTATGCCCAACTGTTGGGTCAACTTGATCAAGTTTGCAAAGTTTATTAATAGTTGCTATGACACAAAGCTGAATACTTCTACCTAAATAACATTTCAAAATTCAGCCATATAATAAGCATTTCAGCCAGAAATTATAGAAGTATTCATAACTTCCTGAATAGAGTGATAAGAGGCCATGTTTCTGGCCTAAAAACTGTTTTAATTACTTGGTTCTGTTGCTTGTTGTGTGTATGCGAGTATGTGTGAATGTTTTTATTTAGCCTCCCCATTTGGAAGATTCTTGAAGAAAATATAAAAGAATCATAGAATCATAGAATATCCTGAGTTGGAAGGGACCCACAAGGATCATCGAGTCCAACTCCTGGCTCCACACAGGACCACCCAAAAATCAGACCATATTTCCGAGAGCATTGTCCAAACGCTTCTTGAACTCCGGCAGGCTCGGTGCTGTGACCACTTCCCTGGGGAGCCTGTTCCAGTGCTCGACCACCCTCTTGGTGAAGAACCTTTTCCTAACACCCAGCCTGAACCTCCCCTGTCACAGCTCCATGCAGTTCCCTTGGGTCCTGTCGCTGTCACCAGAGAGAAGAGATCAGCGCCTGCCCCTCCGCTCCCCTCGTGAGGAAGCTGCAGGCCGCCATGAGGCCTCCTCTCAGGCTCCTCTTCTCTGGGCTGAACAAACCAAGTGACCTCAGCCACTCCTCATGCATCTTGCCTTCCAGACCCTTCACCATCTTTGTAGCTCTTCTTTGGACACTCTCTAATAGTTTTAAGTCCTTCTTACATCGTGGTGCCCAAAATTGCACCCAGTACTCAAGGTGAGGCTGCACCAGAGCAGAGCAGAGTGGGACAATCTCTTCCCTTGACCGGCTGGAAGTGCTGTGACTGATGCACCCCAGGGTACAGTTGGTCCTTTTGGCTGTCAGGGCACACTGCTGACTCATATTCAACTTGCTGTCAACGAGAACCCCCAGATCCCTTTCTGCGGGCCTACTCTCCAGCCTCTTGTCCCCCAGCCTGGTAGAAAATGCACCAGAAAATGCTTCCTTCCCTTTTCTCGATTCCCTTCTCAGGATACTTCAATTATTTTAAACAGAAATTTATTTTAAATAGAAATGGCATGTCAATTAGGTTTTAAGAAAGTAACAATATCATTAATATGTGCGTGAACATTTGTTAGAGTGACTGTAATCTAACATGAGACACTTAATGTGTTTACATTAATTGAGTGCCAAAACTGGTTGAAAAAATAAGAGAATATTGTATTCTCAAAGCTCTCTCGTTTTTCTTTTTTTTTCTTTTTTCTTTTTTTTTTTTCCCAAAGCCTACTTAATTTTGGACAATCTTTGATGAATGCTGCAGACTTCCTGCAAAAGGACACAGCTTCTGGTTTATAGAGGCTAGCCGCTAGCTCAAGTCTTTCAGGTTAAAAGGTATTGAATTTGGGAGAGTATCATGGGAAATAACACTACATATTTGAACTCTCCTCTGTTCAGTACTAACATAAGTGGATCTTTAGCATCATCTAGCACATCTATTCTTATATTCTTGTGAATGACAGACAGAGCAAGCAATAGGAGATGGGAAAAAAATCTTCAGAAGGATAAAAGCTAGAGCAATTACCATGAAGAGAAGAATAAGGAGAGAGGAAAGTGACAACGAAATGTGTTAGTGAGTTAGATACTGAGGGGAAAAATCATAAACATGAATAGAAGAATTCATTGTACTCTTGAAGGAAGAATAGTCAATTAGATGGAGTTAGATTTGATAGTAGGAATATTGGGAAGAAGTGGTATCTCATGGGAAGATTGGAGAGAGTACAGGAAATCGAGAATGGGAAGAGCAAAAAGAGCAAAGCTTGTTTGGCAAGGAGATCAGGAGAATGTGCAGAGCATGGAACAGCTCAGATCAAAGGACTTCATCTTTTGATCCGAGAGCATTCTTAAGATGCAACTAAAGAGTCGTGCAGGAATAAAGGGATTAATAACTAGTACTTGAAATTGTATTCTTGCTCTGTTCTGATATTTTCGGTATTCTTTTGTGTCAAAGATTTCTTCACTCCTGTGCTGAAGCCATTGTGATTTGATGAAACATACTTTTAGGATAAAAATAAAATAAAATAAAATAAANAGTCATAATATATGACCCACTAAATCTTGTTGCTCTTGCAACATTTTTCACCCAGTGGGATTAATAACATACAATGTCTTTTTCTCTCCAGAAGCATTATAACTGAAGGAAGTGGAATCAATTTCCTTTTTCCAGTATCCCAACTTCTGTCAGGAGCTATCAAAATTAAGACTTAATAGGAGCCCAAAGCATGGTGATTAAACATCTCATTTTCTAAGCAGTCCCTGCAGAGACAGAAGATAGTAACGTGTAAGACTGGTACTGCAAGTGCTGTCCATTTTCTGTGGATAAGCAAGAGTATTTCTTTCTGCAGGGCTTTCACATTGGTGTATTTCATAAGCAACTCAATTCTTGTAATGGAAGTATAATTTAGCTATTTTGTGTTTGTCACATTATCTAAAATACTTCAACAGTATTATTTTATGCCTTAACGTTGTTAACACTGGTGCATGGGAGTGTTTGTTGTCTGATGCCACCATGGTCCTTTGTTAGCAAGTTTCTTAAATTCCTCCCAATGTTTTCTTTAACTCACCAAAGGTAATAGGAGTTGTTAAAGAGTTCAGGTATTATTCAGCTGCCATTTTTTCCTGATACTGAAACTCTCTCTCACTGCAAGTTGGTGTGAGACAAGTCTCCCTGTTTATTGTGTGCAGGTGGGTATTATTATGATTATGATAAAATTATCTTTGGCATTTATATAGGCTATATATAGCAATATCTTTTGGTTCCAATTGATCATGAGAAGTCAGTCCTTATGTGACTTTACTTTTCATTTCTTTATTTTCTGTTTTTCCACGGGCTTTGATGCTTCCAAATTTCTTCACATTGCAGAGTCCACTTCTAGATGTTTCAAAAAAATAACTGCAAATAATATCAAATTCAGTTTATTTTTCTGGACCTAAGTATCTTCAGCTAAACTGTAAAGTTTTTCCTTGTGTGTCACCTATATTGTCTTCTCTATTAGTAGACTTGTTTGGAAAAAAAATATATAATTATTGTTTCATGCAAGGGTGCTCTACAGTCTTGTTTCTAGTTTGTCTTAAAACCACTGAAGCTGTTTTAGTGAACATGTCTCCAAGGGTGTTTCAAAATCTCACTATTTGCATATATGAAATTGCTATCAAAAGTCACTGAAAGTATCTCATAATCCTTTAAAATAGTATTTCAAGAGCAAGTAGTTGACTAAAATGCAGGTATAGCACCAGTCTTAGCTGACCATCCAGATATATGAAGCATACGACCATCTGTTAATCTTTTGGTTATAAAGGAGATTACAATATCAATTCTGCTCTAAAGACTTGTTAAATATTCCAGTTTCTCTAATTGCTTGTGTTGCTAGCTGTGTATGTTATGATTTACTAGCAGCTCTACAAAAGCTGTGAGAGTCACCATGCTTCTTGTTGTATGGTTGATATCTTTATATTACCGAGGCACCTTGCTCTCCTCGATGCTTTAGCTTGTCACAGAATTCCCTTGGCACCTGTCTGGCATGCCTCCACACTTGGTGTTAATTACAGTGAAAGGTCTATTGGGCCTTTCAGGGCATATGTGTCTAGAGCACAGGCAATGTGTTTGAAAAGCTTGAATATATCCAATCTTGCCACATAAATAGTTTGCTTAATTGTTCCAATGCCCTTTTTATCATTCTGTAACCTTGCACACTGGACCAGCTGCTGCACTCATATATTATTATTATTAATTATTATTAATTGTTATTGATTATTATTATTAAAATATATT
>VXAL01011255.1:16653-28328 GCA_013399475.1 Chauna torquata
GTTGAATGTCATTGTCTTACAGCTATATTCCTGTTATTATTCCCAGTTAAATTTCCCTGGATTCTACATAAAAGAAAATAATTTTTGTAAAGGTCCTTTTTTCCTTTTTTTTTTTTTTTTTTTTTTTTTTTGGATGAAGTAAAACCAGATCTAGTAGTCCAGGAGTATGCATTACATGCTCAACCTGGTCATTTAGGATGTGGAACCAAACTGGGACTAATCTGAAGAATTCCCATCAAAACATGGATAACATGGATATCAGGACTTCAAGCACTGACTGTTTCACCCTACAAATCCACTCTGATGTCTCCACACTACTTCTTTAGCTAGATATAACCTCAGAGTTTTGAGTTTTCTCATGGAAAGAAAAATATGCTTTCTCCCTGCTCAGAACTAAAAGGTAAGAGAAACTTATCCTTGTTCTTCACTTAGTTTATTTCTGCACACTTTATCTAAACAAAAATGTGATGCTTTAATCAAGAAGTTGCACAGGGTGGGAGGAGTGGGGGGAAAGAAAATTAGAAGGCTTAGCAGACACAAGAAATTGCAACACCGTTTCTGAATACAAATTGATGATAACTACCATTAATTTCTGAGAAATCTCAGATTTCTTCTACAGGAAGAGAGCATTTAGAGTTGGAATGACACTTAAAAGATACAATGAACAATTCAAGGTTTAAATATGAATTCAACCTGCTGTACAAATAGGCCCACAGTCATCTTGCACACTGCACTTCTTCAGAACCTTTGGTATATATATCCAATTCCTCTTACTTCATACAACGATTCTTCTTTTCTTGCTAGAACTTATTTTTAAGCTCTAGTTTAAGATTTTCATCTTAGATCTTCTGCAGCTTTGTCTCCTAATATGACAGGGTTTTGACAGTTACCAATTACATACTCATATAAGCAGTGAGTCAGATGCTCAACTGTCCTACCATATTTTAGAAAGAACTTTGAAACAAAGGGATCCTTTGTCATTTCTGAAAACACCAGCCAGGCCCCCTGATTTTTACAACAGTATCTTCAGTCCCTGAGGAATAATCAGTCCCCTTTAGAATGGATTTATGTCTGTATAGTATTCGGTACTATAAAGTTGGAAAATAAACAAAGTGCAAAAATAAAGTGGAAAAACTAAAACAAGTAAGTAAAAGCATTAAAACAGAGTCACATTTTTCTCATAAGACTAAAATATGTCTTTTAGTATGCCTACAACGAAGTCTTCAAATATTCAGTCTATGGTATCATCAGTTGCACAAATTAGTCCTTGAGAAAGAATGAAATGTATCTTCAAGCTAAATGCCATGTACAGGATATTATCAGACATTGCAAATACTAATTGCATCTGGAAGCTTGAATAAAATTATCTAAGAAAATACGACATAAAAATCAGCGCAGTACTGTAGTAATATAGTATTGCTTTTTCTATGAAAGTTAGAAAACCAACATCAAAAGCAGATAATTTGCAATAGTTCTTTTTTTTTTTTTTTTTCCCCCAGAAGAGACAGAAAGATAGTTTAGTTTGTGAAGCCACCAAGAATGTTGTCCCACTGATTTTTTGGAATAACTAGCATTTAAATGAAAAATTTTGAATGGAAAGGAACATGATTAAACGCTGATTATTAATGCTTCCTGAAATGTAAACAAACTAACAAAAAAACCCCACCATATACCAAGGTCCAGAACAGGACAGTCACAGGTCTATAGATAAGCAAAGTGACTCAGAAAAGGAGGTGTAGAGGCAAAAAGTGATTGCAGACCCATACTTCACCATCAGCCAAAGGATATATTCAGCACATAATTGTAGGACCTCTATTTTGTTCAATCAAATTAATATCAACTATAGGACCACATTTCAGGCCTTCTTTTTCCACTTTAAAGTCATGTTCTCTCTTTAATAGGTTTCAAATTGTTTGCAGAAGCCCATATTAAGGAAGTCAGACTTCTGTAGCTTAGAAAAGCCTGCACTCCCTCACATACCTGGTAGGGTATGTGTCCCGCATTTTAAATGTGCCTCACAGAATCAGGTTTTGAGAATTCAAGCAGCCTTTAGAAATACTCCTGAGAAATGTGAACTATCCTTTTCAGATAAAGTTGATGTTTAACTTCAAGAACATGTAGCCAGATTTCTTGCTAACTTCACCCTACCGAGATTTCTTGCTAACTTCACCCTACCGGCAGACTCTACAAAACTAGAAGAGGCTGGTCAGATATTCCCAATTTGTAAGGTCCATATTAATTGTCCTCTGTGTGCCCAGGACATTTTTCAGATTCTATAACCTGAAGGGAAAATAGTAAATATTGTGGGTAAAGCCACTATTTTTGCATACAAAAGAAATAGAGGAAGTTTTTGTTTCCTATATTAGAAGTCAACCTTCACTTATCAACCAATACAGGACCCTGCTAAAAGGTATGGCAGTAAGAAATGTGTGTATATAGGATTATATTCTGTTAAACCACCATTAAAATTAAATCCTGATCATTCACTTCTGGTAAGAAGAATCAGCTGAAGCTGAAATATGTACTTTCAACTTTCTGGATAACAATACTTCCTGAACAGTATTGTATGATAATGTAGTTAAGACCTCTTCAGCTTCACATATAAATAAATTAAATGTGTATTGTGCCAAGCAACTCATGTTTTATTAAGTATTACCTGAAAGAAGCAACATGCACAGAAATTAACTTTCAACAGTAGGATGACAGAACTGCCTTTCTCACACATACTGCTTAATAAGGTATGGCACATTCAGCGAAGTATTATCACTGTTCTAGGGCTGATATATTAATCAATTCTTAAGGTTAGATTAACTTAAAAGGGTAAGACATAACATAGTCCTTCTCGACCATGCTGCTACTCCCCCATAAATGAGATGGCTCTGCTGTTTCCATAGGATGCTGCTGTGAAGATTGTTTTCATAACGTAATACTTGGACCATTTTATTAGTGTGTGAACACTTCTCCACTGACTCTTACTCCTTCATCATGTTGAGCTTAAAACTACTCAATTTCACTCTCAATGATTCTCATAGTTATCTCACCTATTTCCTCTCATCCAGCTTGGGGATGACTGTTGTTTCTGACTGACTTAAAACTTCAGCCTCTCTCAATCATCACAGATCTTCAAAGACATTTTGTGCTTCCTCATGCTGACCCCTGTACAGAGATGCGGTATATAAATATGTGCAAACCCTTACCTCCTTATATACTGTCGAATCCCCCAAATATGACATATTTAGCAAATTTGACAGCTGTGCATCTTCTACTAATCATGTAAATAGTATTGTTAGTGTTTCCCCTTGTTCTTGCAAGCTTATGCTTATAAAATCTGTTGTTCAAAACATATACTCCAGGCAGTAACTGTCGTATTTGCCAGTGTTTGCAGACTTCGGGTTGTCCTGAACTCATACGAGGACTAATAAATGCTGAAGAATTAACTGTACCATAACCCTTGTAAAGGGCAAATATTCTGTTGTGAACAAAGCACAGCCAAGCAGTAAAAGCGGGTGGTTTGAATTTTAATGTAAGAGAAATTCCTCAGCACTGTTATATCTTGAAGAAAGTTATAAATAACCTGGCGCTTTAGAGGCCAACTCTATCAGCAGCATATTAAAAAGTCCCAAACAACAGATATTAGAATATAAAAAGTCTTCTGTAGCAGCTAAAATTCAAACTCAGCAGAAATAACCCCTCCCACGAAATTAATGGCAATGTCATTTGTGTTGTGCCTTACATTGTTAAAATAGTACATTGCACTCAGAAAGGAAACATTTATCAACAATCATTCACTGATAATGGAGGTTTACATCCAAAAGTAGATCCTGACAGACTACAAGTACTTGATTAGAAAGGAAGAACAGGTCTGGAGATCTTCAGTTAGGAAGCATTACGGGTTGATAGGATCATTGAAATTATGTTTTGAATTTTAATTGCATATATATGTATATGTGTATGTTACTTTAGATTATAGAATACTACAAGATGAGCTGGCATTAGCACACGTTATATAAGAGGTTTGAAATAATTTGTGTTTGTTCATACAATTGAGGAAGGATAACAAATATATTTGGCTCATCTAACCCATTTTTTCTCCTCCTTTTTTTCCACCTGACTCTGCATCCTTTCAAACCTTACATCCTTGTTTGTCTGTATTGCACCTAGCTGTAAAGTATCGATTTATCCTACTTTATTACAATTGCATACTATGATTGTTCATATGCTGAGTAGTTGAATCTCTATGCTAAAGTAGTAACATAGTTTCTATTATTAATTTTCGTCTCTTTTTTTACTTTTTTTCTAGTACTTTGATTGAACAGTAAAAATAAACAATAAATAAGCAATAGAAGAAAACTTTTTTACAGAATGATATGTTTTGTATAATTAACATCCCTTGTTTGTGCAAGGTATTGCCAGGGTAAGTAATAAGAGTTGCTCAGAGAATTTTTGCAATATTAAATTACTAATCTGGTTCTTTGGCACAGTACAGATGTAGGCACAGATTCTTTTGATTTGGCAAAGCATGGAGCTTTTGATACGGCAACTAATTAAGGATTCAGAAGCAAGTTAGAAAGTGAATGACAGAACTCTCTAAGATCTTCACAGTACTAACCATAAAATCACTCCCAGATAACTACAATGTTTCACTTTAAAACAATACTTAATGTACTCACATTTAAAACTGTGTTTTCATGCTCACCAGTTACAGATATGCTTGGTCACATCCTTAAATGCTTTTCTGATGCTGTACCCAAATGACCCCTATGCTGAGTAAAACCCCTTCAGAAGTACAGAATTTAGACTCCCAAGATTGCTCTAAATACCAGTTGAAAAGCATAGTCTTATTAGAACAAACTTTTTCATGACTCATTTTCCTGGAGACAGTGTTAAGTTGCTTTTGTGTTGAATTTCTTGAAGATTTATTTCAAGCAGAGTTGGCTGATAGTTTACTATTCCCCACATATTGACATTCCAATACCAAAAGGAGGGAAAACAAAGTTGCTAGGTGACAGCAGCGTATTTACTAGAATTCTGCAAGAACTGAGAACACTGCACAAAATTTCCCATTTCCTCTTTTACTTGTAATTGGTGTTTGCAGAAATGCAAAGGTTGAAAAAGTAGGAAGTTACATGGGATGTAAATTTTCTAATGACATTTATTCGGGATAATAAAATGGAAAATTGGATACATTTCTAGAAAGGGAGGTAAGGATGCCAGAAAGCTGTTTAGGTACATAACTGGTAACACAGGAGTCAGTGGTGAGGTACCCTAGTGAGAGGGGCAAGTGCTCAGCCTGGAATTCTGTTTAATCATGGAGCAAGACAGCTTGAGAGCCTATTAGCTGGAAAGAGTGGTAGTGACTTCGGAGTTATCTATCTTAGAAACTTGTGATGTCAGGGAATTGAATAGTTTATTGTGAGACAAGTCATCCTGAAACTCATAAGGACTCCTTTGGAAAATTAACTGTGGAAAATCACATTGTTTGCAGAAAGGAAGCATTTATACTGAGTAGTTCAAATCATAAAGAACATTTTCAAATGTTTTCCTTGAAAAAGAATAAATATGGTTGGTTTTAGATCAGTCTATCTTTTCATGTTAAGACAGAAAGTTTATCAACAATGGAATCTGTTCCTAACTTAGATGTTAATTTGTAAGGTAGTTTAGGATCATCTGTGATGCCATCAAGAGACAAGATCTGTAGCCCTACTATTAAGTGATTGCAGTGATTAATTAAGGAAAAATACATTACTAATCTTATCAAAGTCAGAGAGGAGTTCATTTTAGCTTTGTCTTGAGTCTGAGAGAGAGTCTAATGTTTTTCCTGAAGGGAAAAGGATAAAATATGAAATGAAATGTCTGAAGCATGCTTTGTGCAGCACTAGTCCAGTGCCTTTACGGAAATTTCTGTGACTTATTTGCCTACAAATGTAACAATTATCAAGCTGAAAAGAAGCAGAATGGAAGTAGATACGTACTCCTTTTAAACACACATACAGAGGACTAGACAGGAACAATTTACAGAAAAGAACAGTTTGCCTTTTTTATTGCTTGCAATATGCCAGGAGAGTTTCTAAGTAATAGCATTTACTAAGAGAGAGAGAGAGAGAATAGGAAATAAAAGAAATTTATTGCCTCAGAAAAGGTCCCATTTAAAAAATCTTCACCTTTTCATCCTCATACATGAGACTTCTGTATGCTTTAGCGCTACAAAACTTGTGTTTATTTATATGTTTATCTATTTACAAGAGCTGGGGTATTTTTGAGCTTTTGAAAATTGTATGAAAAGGTTGTTAGTTTTGTTTTGTTTTTTAAAATTGCTTTCACTTTTCACATCCAGGAAAGACATGCCTCACCATGTATACATTTCAGGTTATTTTTCATGGAAATTTCTGCAATGCTTAAATATTTTTTTTCTTAGTTCAGTGTTCTCTTTGTTACTTCTTTGACCAAAAGTTCATTCTTCTTTCAGATGGTCAGTCTCATTTATGAAATGATATGAACAGGGTTGCTACATTTGGATAGCATAGAGAGGAAAAAAAAGAGAGAAAAAATTCCATCCAAGTCATCTTTGTTTGCTAAAAAATACTTCAGGCCCACTTTTAAAAAGTTCCGGTACATTCATTATTCTGTTTTGCAAGTTGTGTGTTTTGGAGGAATTGGAGTGCAAAATATTGTAAAATACATTTCTTATGATGTTAACAAATACTGAACTTTCTTACCTGATAAAGATAAAACTTTCTGAGATTTACCTTACTTTTAACAGAAGAATAGCTCATGTTTACTGAAAACGGAGTCTAAATAAAGTAATGTGATATGCGCTGGCAAGGAAACAGCAAGAGTAATATAGACGTTCCACTCGGGACCATAAAATATCCTTCAAGTAGCAAGCAGGCCTTTGGCTCAGATTTCTAAACCTCTTTTGAATGTTTCCCATCTCTAGTATCTATACTGGCTAAATGTCCAAATACAGTGAGCTTCAGCCACCTGGCTATGTATTTCCCACTCCTCCAAACAGGGAGAGGCTGCAGGCCTTGAACTCTTCCTGTGACAGGCACTGTCCATCTCCCTGTCCACAGCCCACATCCTTATATCACCTCCTCCTCCTATCCCCAGCTTTTTGCCCCTTGCATGTAGGGGATCCTGAGCACAAAAAGAATCCTTATTCCCCAAGACCAAATGCTCTAACGATCTGTACAGCTCGGTTTGCCTTGTGGCAGCAAGCAGCTGCAGCAGGCAAGGCTCAAAGCCAGGAGCTGTGGCCACACCTCACATCCTTTGATCTCCCTGGCTTTCCGTGGTCTCCTCTACCAGACGTAGCTTGTTGGTAGGGCTTGGAATCTGCCTGCCAGCTGCACCTGGTGCATCAAGGCGGCATGTAGTGGAGACGCTGCCGTGCTGCACTGCAGATGGGGAAGAGGGTCTGCCAGCCGGGCCTCCCCGTTGAGGAGCCTGAAAGAGCCCGTTTTGTGGGCTGCCGCTTTGAACTCCCATCATGCTGCTGCCTCCCACATCTGGAGCCTGAGGTAAAGGAAGATGAAAGCGGGCTGGGGGGTGTAGAGGCTTGTGAGGCACGCTGGGAATGCTCCCAGTCTGTGAGGAAGGCTCACAACTTGGCCATCCCCCAATCTCGATTATTACAGCTCACGGTTAGAGGAGATATTCATTCAGAGTGTGCGTTGTACATTACTAGCGGTGCATTTGATGTATGCTGGAGTGTTTGCACATAACAGAGGGTCGCTAATAGGTGCTTGCATTAATTATTACAGACAGTGATAATATTTAAATATCATGCCAGTATCGATCTGAGTAGTTTTCAGAGATATCGATTATGCACAAACACTGTAAAAGTCAAAAGCATTTAACATTTCCAAAATTTACCCAATAACTTACCCACTATGTGTTCCCATTGACTTCAACAAACTTTGAATCAAGCCTTTAGCACATCAAGAGGAAGAAAAAAGGAGGAAAATTCCCAACAAAAACTGACTTCCAATTCTGCTAGGCTTTGTAGTGAATCTATTAAAAGAAAGAGCAAGTCAATGTGAAATGCACCACCTGGCCCGTTATGCTGAAGACTTGACTGCTTTCTCCATCTCAGGCAAGCTTATAAGCATGAGTGCTTGCCTCGTTGTGTTCAGCAAAATCTAAGCACTTTATAAACTAGCTTTTCTAAGCAAGGATGGATTTCTGAATGGAAACCTTCAGGCACCCGCTGCACTTTAGTATTAAAGCATAAATTATAAAGTGTTTTTTTTTCTTTTTTCTTTTTATTTTTCCTGACCTGTGAATTTTATTGTATTTATGGGTTGTGACACTGCAATGTTCCCTGACTATTAGTGGTAGAGGAGGCAGAGAAAACAGCTTTTGCAAATACATTATCGTGTAAATCTTAGTCTCCCTGGTCTTTTTAGAATAACAAACAACTATACATAATTAATTCTAATTTTGCTAGAAGAAGCGACATTATCACCATACTCATAAATACCCACAAGGCAGGGAGCGTCCCAGAGGGAGATAACTTTCTTTCAATTGTGTGATAAAATGTTCTCATCATGGACAATATTTATTGCCTTTGTCTCTTGAGAGATGATTAAAACAGGAGAAGAGCAAATAAGCAGACACAAAACATCCCTGCTGTGCTCATTTTGTAAGCTTGCTTCCATTAGTTTAAAATACAGTGTATTAATACAAGATCTGAGAATGATTATTTTTCCATGTTCTACTTTGTTACTGTTTGTTGTTGTTGCTTTGGAGCAAAATGACTAAAGAAACAAACAAACCCTTTATCTCCTAGAAAGTCCTTCTGCACTAAACTACAATCCCTGTCACAATAACCTGCCTACAACTTCTTCAATTATAACATGGTTCATTTTGGCCAGGTTTCATGCCCCTTTCTTTGTGAGCACAAACTGAAGGGAGGCCCAGTGCATTCCCTCTTCTTATAAGCTAATACAGCAGAATCTAATAATAATAATAATAATAATAATAATAATAATAATAATAATATCAATGAAGTATTTCATATATTATTTACTTAGCTTGTTAAATATAAAAATTAAAAATTAAAAGGATAAAATAAAATAAAAACTGTGGTATGGTCATTTTTTAGGTGAACAACAGGTCTTTTTTGATTATTGTTAGTTTTCAGAAGGGCAGGTAACATTTCCTGCAGCGCTAACTTCAGCTCATAATCCCCTTTTGGCAAGCCAAGGAGAACTAGAGTTTGAACAATTTTCATAGTTAGGCACTCCACTAGGATGAAACACTGGATAGATTCACTTCAGCCAAATTGGTGAAAATCTCCCATTGCTTATTTTTCTTTTGTGTTTTCAAGTTGGCCTCTCAGTACAGATTTGATTCACACCACCTAAAAATAAATCTGGCTTCTGCAAAGCACAAAATTTAGTTGTGTTGTCATGGTATCAGTATTTCCATTTTTATATTGTGTCTCATTAGGTCTAGATATCTGTTTTGGCTTTCATGGCAAAAAATCATTTGTCCCATGGTTTCACACAAGTCAACTACAGCTTGCTGTTTGTCCATGCTATAAAATATGTTGCAACATATGTAATATGACAATGATATGACATATCATGACTCATTATACTGTCCAATTTAAACATCAAATTGAAACATTTTTTTTAAGTCAACCTTTGATGAACCTACCAACAAACAAGGTAGTCAGGGTGCAAGTCGTGCTGCTAGTTTAAAAAAAAAAAGAAAAGAAAAGAATTTCATTTCCTGTGCATAATTTGTGGAATATGAATAGTTCTGTAAATACTTAATGGTAGGTTAACTCTGGAATAAGCTAACATCTGCTCAGTTTTAGCTGAAAGAAAATAATGTAGATGATTTATGTTCTTTTGCTTTCTTGTGACTTTTTTTTTTTAATTATGGAGAGCTTTCATATGAGTCTTACTTTTCCCTTAACTGCAGCAACACTTTCATTACTCACCTCTCTAATTATTTCATAGAAAAGATCTTATAAATTTGTGCCACAGATTCAAATTTTTTCATTAGTTTGTTTTCAAGCTGATTGACATTAACTTAAGATATCAGTGCAATCTTATTATAAAATCACTAGTCTGTGTGCCTTCAGATGAAAATTTATGAATCTATCAGATGTTATATAAATTAAGAAGAAATTTTATTTGTTACCAGAGGAAACAAGTAATACTTCATTTCAAACTTTGAATATGTCAGTTATTCAAAATAAATGTTTTTAGTAGGCCTGTCATTATTTTGTTTTTAGTGTCCTTAAGCATAGAAGATGTGTAAAACAAGGTTCACTTAAGAAAAATCCTAACTCATAATGTGTTTATCAGTATATATATCAGTATTGTATGTATCCATACGATATGATCATCTAATGACATATTGTGAATGATTGGGGTATTGCAAATGTACAAACTCAAAATAAGTCAGGAAAATGATGTCATTTTTTGACTTACAAGAGAGGACTCCCACTTATGAAGACACAGAATGTCCATAAAATGGAAAAGCCATGAAAAAGAAAATCATAATACTTATGATTAGAAATGTATCCAGACTATGAACTCTAATTCTTACTTAAGGTTGAGTTTACTCTAAGGTTTTGAGCCCGATATGCAAGCTTCAAGGATCCTGGGTTCTGGGTTTTGGTTCAGACTTTTAATTTTGAATTATTTTTTCGATGGACAAGTTTCTCATGTGCTTATGTCCTTACAACATAAATAAATCATAATGAGTTGTCTTATACTATATTCTGAAGCTGCTGGTCAGATGCAATTACACCGCGAATATTTTGAATGTTAGGAGACATATATTCAGTGATCTTTTCTACTTTGTTCTAGAACTAAGCAATTGTAAGCAGGCATTTGACCAGTACACTGTATCACCAATCAGCTAGGTAACAGTGATACAAATCAGTCTTATCGATATGGGTAGGTGACATATTCTGCCTGTTATTATTGAATTGTTCCTGGCTGTTTCCTGGAAAATGTTGTCAGGACATGGGTTTGATTTGAGAGGAACAAGACTGGCAGCGGTCTGACTCATGGCTGGTCACTAGTGTGTTCCACGTGACTCAACTCTAGGGCTAGTTCTGTTCAACATTTGTATCAATGATCTGGATGCAGGAGTGGAGTGCATCCTCAGCAAATTTGATGATGATACTAAACTAGTAGGTGCTGTTAATTCTCTGGAGAGATGAAAGGCCTTGCAGATATAGCATGAAGTTCAACAAAGGTAAATGGCAGGTTCTGCACCTGGGACAAAGTAACGCTGGACACAGGTACAAACTAGGAGACGAGTGGCGGGAGAGCAGCTCAGCAGAAAGTGATCTGGAGGTGCTGGCTGACAGCAGGCTCAGCAGGAGCCAGCAGTGTGCCCTGGCAGCCAAGATGGCAAACTGCATTTTGGGATGCATTAAACACAGTATATCCAGCTGGTCAAAAGAGGGGATTCTCCTGACATAATTTAGCACTGGTGCAGCCTCACCTTGAATACGTGTGGTGGTTTTACCCAGCTAAAGAGCCGACCTCCACCACAACCGTTTGCTCACTCCCTCTCCTCAAAGGAACAGGGGGAGAAAATACGATGGACCAGGGCTTAAGGGTTGAGATAAGGACAAGAAGGTTACTCACTAATTATCGTCACGGGCAAAACAGACTCAACATAGGGAGATTAATACAATTTAT
>VXAL01011255.1:28955-42946 GCA_013399475.1 Chauna torquata
TCATGTCCTATGAGGAGAGGTTGAGGACACTTGCGCTGTCTAGTCTGGAGAAAAGGAGGTTGAGAGGTGATCTCATTGCTCTCTGCAACTTCCTGAGGAGGGGAAGCAGAGAGGGAGGTGCCGGTTTCTTTTCCCTGGTAGCCGAGGACAGGATGCATTGGGAAGGGCTCAAAGCTGCACCAGGGAAGGTTCAGACTGGACATTAGGAAACATTTCTTTACCGTGAGGGTGCTCAAACACTGGAACGGGCTTCTTAGAGAGGTGTTTGATGCCACACATCTGTCAGTGTTCAAGAGATGTTTGGACAATGCCCTCATTGCTTTAACTTTTGCTTTGCCCTGAAGAGGTCAGGCAGTTGAACTAGAAGATCTTTGATGGTCCCTTCCAACTGAACTATTCTATTCTATTCTATTCTATTCTATTCTATTCTATTCTATTCTATTCTATTCTACTCTAAAGACATTTTCTGAAATCACAGAACTTCCTGCAAGCACAGGATAACATTGGCTCTCCAAGTATATCCTAAATAGCCTTTTGTGAACCCAAATTCAAAATTTAAAGGACCATTCCAGAGTTCCTAGCTCTTCATTCAATTTTCAATCAAAACTGATTCCTATAGGGAGAATATAAGAATAATTGCACAGAATAAAAATTTTGAAGCAAGTATTTATTGAGAAAGAGAGAGATAATATAGTCATATGGGAGAATAAGACTAAAAAACTAAAACTACAAGTTTTTAGGTCAGATTGACTGCATGTTGCATTTAAATAGCTTTTTTCTAATGTTTTTGTTTTTCCAAAATACCCTTTCACCATATTTTTTTTAACTAGGCTGTCTGATTTTCATAGATTTTTGGGACCAGCCTTTCAAAAGGGAAAGCTACAGATGACCAAACAGAACAGGACTTGCTGGGTGATATGGAGTTCATATACATGCTGGTCACTGCAATCAAGACCTAATAGGGTCCAGGACCTAATGGGCATGTTGCAAAATGCCACTCAGAATCCAGCAGACACAAGAATCACCATCAAAATTTACACTAATGTGAAGGAGGAAGTTGATCCAGCTTGTGCTGTGACCATGTCATACAGGTAGGGCAATTACACTGAAATAAGGAATAAGAAGCTGCTTGAACAATCATTAACAGCTGCTTCGTTCTACAGTAAATGTTAGATAATGTTGTTTTTGATTTATAGGATATCAATAACACATATTAAAAATTTTGCTCCTTCTTGTACTATCATAAACTGACTGCACAAAGGGAAGGTTCTTAGCTTTTG
Organism: Chauna torquata; assembly: GCA_013399475.1. Taxonomy (NCBI): domain Eukaryota; kingdom Metazoa; phylum Chordata; class Aves; order Anseriformes; family Anhimidae; genus Chauna; species Chauna torquata. The sequence goes on from VXAL01011255.1 coordinate 30,236, forward strand.
TCTCCCCTCCTGTAAACCTTATTTTTAATTTTCAAGTATTTTTCAGGGTTTTGGTTTGTGTTTTTGTTTGTTTGTTTGTTTGTTTGTTTCACCTGAAAATTGGTCTTGAGATCACTTTATAAAAAAGAAGTCTCAGAATACTTTTAGTATACTGGAAGTTCACTTTGAACTGCATATAAATATATTAAAAATACGCTACTTTATTGTAAGAACTTTTATGCCAAGTTCCAGTATAGAGTGAATTTTACATCTAAGTTATAAACCCTTGAAAATATGAGTTTATAATGGAAATGCTGACAGACTTCTAACTCTACCCACTGTCGTACTGCTGGAATGATTCACTATGCTATGCAAAGGCCACTTTAGAGTTTTATTTTGATATTTTCCCTTGTAAAGACAAGGCCCATTTCAAGAAGGTGGGAATTTTGACTAAAAATAGACTTGTTCTTATAGTATTATACCCTGAAACTAAATTCAGTTTATTCAGCTATCCATTTCTTCCTTGTAATCATGTTAAACTTCCCTATGAGGAAGTTTTGCCTGTTGAAGCTGGCAATAGGCAAAGTACAGACTTTACCTAATGGGACAGAATACCACGGATAATCAGGAGTACCAATGCATTTCATAAGACATGAACTTACTATGTGATCCCAAAGACAAGCCAGTGTTCCTTTCCTAACTAGTCTGAGAAAAATACCTTGCAGCTGTATTATTATTATTATTAATTGTTTGAGTGTAGAGGGAAGCTGCACTGTATCACAGTTCATGATATATTTTGCCCTTTTTCTTAGAGAAAGGATCATGCATAAGGAGTTCTGGAATCTGTGATAACAAAGGAAATGACATTTCACTAACAATAAGTTTAATTCATTTCAAGAACACCCATCATATTCCTGTTTTTTAGGGGGTTTTCTTTTCTTTCTTTTTTTTTTTTTTCTTTTCAGCATATGAAGTATTCATAAAAGGCACACAGAGGTTTAATGTGCAAGCCCTATAAATTTTCAGTTTCACACTATTTCCATTAATCTAAGAATCTATTTAATAGCTAAACTCCTAACTATAGTTGTTATCAATTTTAATCTTCTGGAGTATTGTATGCGCTACATAAACCAGCATTAGAGATAATAAATCAAAATAGAATACCCTGGAATGTAATTTTCCAAACCACTTATTAAAATCTGCTTTATTTTTTATGTAGGAGATACAATTTCTGTAGACTCAGACTAATACTGTAATAAGTAATTCTAGCCTTTCCTGCTTATCCACAGATTAATCTTTACATTTTTCCATATGATGACTACAAATATTTTAGATTTTGTGGAGCAGATGCACATTATACCAGTCCCTTGTATCAGTGTGAGAGTCTAGGAAAGATTTTCATCATCAGTCATGTAGATACATCTATAATCATGTTATATACACATACATTGATTATAAATATAAATATTAGGATATTCATTTAGTATTTGATAAAAAGATGGCTTTAATTTAGATGACAGAAAGGTTTCTGTACATATATTTTATCACCCAACATATTTAGCAGCTTGCAAATCAGATTTGTAAGATTATTTGTGATGAATGAATTTATTGTAATACATCACCAAATGTGTAAGCAGTGATGGAGCCGTGTGACATTTTCAGAAGTGTTCACCATTGGTCTGCAATTGAAATCAATAGGTGTTTTATCAATAAGATTAATAATTTTTAACATTAAATTTGATAGAGGCATAGGTGGATAGGATGGTGCTGCAGACTTTTAAAAATGCTTTCCTACATTTCTTGACTTACTAATAAGTGTGGAAGCTGTTTCTCTGCATTATATAGATCTTATTCTATAAAGATGTAAATAATATGATGGGATGGCAAGATGCACCATGCAAATCACCTAAAAGTTTGGTAAATTATGTAGCCTAGTCTTTTATGCTATTACTGTGATATAAAATTTGACTTGTTTTCCAAGTATACTTATACTTAATTTTCATAGCATCTCTTCATTTCATTGCAACTTGGCTTCACATTTAGGCCTCCAGTTTTTGCACATTCTGCACTTCAATTTCTCATTTAACATATTGAAAAAATGATGAAATATTCCAAAATGTGACTTTACTGATTATTTTTAAGGGAATGTTTTGACTAACCAGTATACATTAAAGGCAAAAGTAAAAAAAAAAAAAGTTACTTGACTGTTCAATTACAACCAACCCTTGATCTGGGTTTCCTTCCAGTTGTCTTTGATATATGTTTTAATTCTGTGGAAGACAGTAGGGGGAGGATGAATCTCTTTTTTTAGTTCAAGAGTCAAAAACATATTTTATACCCTTGTTTGGAACCAAAGCTAGAAAACAAGACAGTGTAAGTTCCTATGTAAATATTAGTTTCAGATTTCATATTAGACTAAAAACAGTATTTTTTTTTCTATGAAAACACCACCCTAAGTAGATCAAAAAGTCTCAGAGAAACCTGGAAATATGCAGCTCTGTGAACAAAAACATTTTGTGTTTGCATTACTTCTTCAAGTGATCACATTACATGCATAATTTAGATCTCCAGCAACGTGTAACTTTGTCAAAACTATGCTGTTTTTACCCTCAGACTGTATTAATTTTTTGGCAGTAGTTATAAACATTTAAGCATTAATGGTGATAATCATACTAAACATTTGCAAACTTTCAGTTTCTTGTAGTTGAGTTGTTAAGTTCAGAAGCCATCCTTGTTACATGCATGTGAAAAATACACGCTCAGATTTTTTGGAGAAGAAAAGAGGGGAAGCTCTGTTCCCCACTTTAGTGTCAGGCAGAAGTACTTGTTACCTGTCACACTGTGAGGGAGCTGCTATGTCAATGTTCATACTGTGATGGTATCAGTGATTTTGCACACTTATTGCTGGTTTTATATTTAATGCATATAATGCATTTAGTGGTAAATCTCATGGCAGTTGATCATATTTAATGCTCATTTTGATTTGTTTAGTATGTTTAGTGTTCATCAGCCATTCTGACATATTATTCTGATGTATATGATGCTTTATTTATTGTTACTTCCATAGTACATTTTTCTAATGATGATTTCTGAAGATTCATTCTGTTACTGTATCTTTTATCACAAATTTTGGAAACAAGCTCATCTAAATCTGAGTAAAATACAGTGTGGTTATAAAAACATTGCCTTGGATGTAGATACTAGATTAATATCTGCAAAAGCTTACTTTATAGATCTCCACAGACCTATACCTTACCCTGGATATCTTTTAGTCCACCCAGTAATAAGGTTTTTTACTTCCAGACCAAACAGGAGAGAGAAAGCTTGTGTCATGCATCTCTGTGATTGACATACTTCTGAATTAAGAGTATTTGCACTGAGCTGTACCTATGGGAACAATTAGTGTTGTAGTCTTATTTAAGCAAACATCATACAATATTCAGTACTTGTAATTTACCTCAGCCAAAAGCCTTTTTGGCATCCAGAGCAAGTAGCATATTTCTTCTGTCCAGTTCTGTGTCTCTTTCATTATGTCAAATGACAGCTCCTTAGCTGGCCAATTCTGAATCCTTTAGCTATAAGGTCTGTTTCATTTGTGTTAATGAGCACTTCGGGCAGGTTTTTTTTTTTTTTTAGACATATACATTTTTGTTAACGGCGTAAGGTTAAAAAAGGAGTTGGTTTCTAGTAATCACACAGTCAGAGAAAATGGCAGTTTGCCAGGAACTGGAGAGCTTTGTTAATATTTCTTCAAGGATTTGCTCCATTACTATTGGCAAATTTGCTTCCCAGTTTCTTACAGAGTTTGCCTTTACAAACTACCAACCAGCATAGTTGTTTGCAGTGCTTATCCTAGGTTGCATAGGCACGTGTGTGTTCAGGTGCAGATAGTCATATTCCCATTTGTGGGTGTAGCGTGTTAACCTTGCTGTCTGGTAGGCACCCACCAAACCTCTCTCACTCCTCCTCCTCACCAGGGTGNCTCCTCACCAGGGTGGGGAGGGTGGGGGGGAATATAAAGAAAAAGTTTTGGGGCCAGGATAAAGACAGGGAGATCACTCACCAGTTACTGTCATAAGCAAAACAGACTTGACTTGGGAAAGATTAATTTAATTTATTGCCTATTAAAAACAGAGTAGGATAGTAACAAATAAAAACAAAACTAAAAACACCTTCCCCCACTTTTGCTTCTTCCCAGGCTGTCTCACTCCTTCGTTTCCAACACTTCTGTCTCCTCCTCCCCATCTCCCCCTGGAATGGTGTAGGGGGCTGGGGAATGAGGGTTGCAGTCGGTTCATAACACTTCATCTCTAACATTCCTTTCTCACACTTTTCCTCTGCTCTAGCGTGGGGTCTCTGCCATGCAAGTTCTTCACACAGGCTGCAGCTCTTCCACAACTACTCCAGTATAGGCCCATTGAACATGCAATGTTCAATGCAAGGTGCAATCCTTCAGGAACAGACTGCTCCAGCATGGGTTCCCCACAGGCCACAGTTCCTGCCAGAAAACCTGCTCCAGTGTGGGCTCTCCATCGGCTGCAGCTTCCTTCAGGCCAGATCCGCCTGCTCCATTGTGGATCCCTCCACAGGCTGCAGCGTGGAGAACTGCTCTACCGTGGTACATCATGGGCTGCAGGAGGACAGCCTACTCCACCATAGTCCTCACCACGAGCTGCAGGGGAACTTCTGCTCCAGTGCCTGGAGCACCTCCTGCCCTCCTTCTTCACTGACCTTGGTGTCTGCAGGGTTGATTGTAGCATTGTCTCATAATTTTCCCAGTCCTCTCTCTCACAGCTGCTGTGCAGTGTTTTTTACCCTTTCTTAAATATGTTATTACACAAGTGCAACCAGTGTTGTTGATGGGCTCAGCTTTGGCCAGTGGCGGGTCCCTTTTGGAGCCAGCTGGAACTGGCTCTTATCTAACATGCGTCAGCTTCTGGACTTTTCCTGCAGAAAACACCCCTGCAGCCCTCCACTACCAAAACCTTGCCACATAAACCAAACACACTGATCCATCCTCCTGCCCATAGATTTAAAGACGTGTAGCTGAACTGCTGCTGGGGAAGGACATTTTCAAACAAGACTGGTCCTGTATGAATGGGGTTTGGGGACCTATCCTGGCCTGTGCTCTACAGAAAGAGGGCCAGGGCACATCTGCTCTTACCTTGCATCAGACAAAACTTTCGAAAAACAGAAGGTGGACAGTGAGCTTGCTGTTCCTTTTCCTTTGTCTGGAAGTCAGTTGACATAAGTGCAGTTTCAATAGTCAAATTTATTAGGTAGCATGTTGATTATTTTGGCTGCCAGTTTCTTTGTTGATTTTTACTTCTGGAAACATTTAAAGTTTCTGAGAAGGAAGTAACTCAGGTGAACTTACTCTATCCATCATGGAATTCTGCCCACCTTATAAAAAACCCTCAAAAATTAGCACAAATTTTATTTACTGTGTTCAGATCTTGATTAAATGTGCTGATAAAGTTGTACAACTTTCTTTCCATATTACACTTGGCTATAAAAAATGGTGGAGTTTTTAATGAGCTCCAAATTAAGAGGAGAAAAGTAACAAGCAAATTAACTGAACTCAATCTGAATATGAGAAGCATATTTATGAGGTCTGTATCTCCTGTGGTTCCTTACTGTCCAAAGTATCAGTAACAAAAGAGCATACGTGACTTCTCACTGTTTTCAGTTTGCTTTATTTCCTATTTTATAGGATATTCATGTTAATTGTATGTGAATAATAATATTTCAATTTATGTCCATTTCTTTTCCATCTGACAAGAATTTTATCTTCGGATTGGAAACAGGGGTTCCAATACTTCATCAAAATCTTTCAGAAGAAACACTCTAGAACTGATCTAATGCAACACCATATTTTGCATGTAACTAATGATCAGTTTTGTTTAAATGTATCAGCTTATCATTGTCTTTAGACTTCCACCACTGAGACCAAGGATGAGTACTTCTTTATGTCCTTTTTTCATTCCTCTTCTGACAGCATGCAAGCTTTAGTATTGATTTGACCAGCATTCATTGTGCAGAAATCAACCCTCTGTGAGCACTTTTGTCAAAACTACTGCTACAATCAAGCCTGAGACATCTCAGGAGAAAGCTCTGAATTGCCATAAAATCCTCATCTGCACTGCCATCATCACAGCACTGCAGTGTGAAAGTCTTCCATCATGCATAGTGCTTGAATAGCTTGACAGCTCTTCTAAATTGCTCTGTCTTATGGTAACAATAAAGTTCTGGAAATCTAGTCTTGCTTCCATAAACTTCTTCAGCATACTTCTTTTTTAATAACTATACCTGTTATTTGAGCTATTTTGGCCTTCTACTTGGATTTTGCTACTCAAAGATTTGATGGTTTATTGTAAAGTATATAGTATGAGTGGCATGTGGCCTAGGAGCACTTGAAACTCTAATACTAGTTTTTCATGTGTAAAGACAAATGGTTTCAGTACCAGGCTTCTATCCTTTATTTTAAATCTTTCCTCAAGTACAGCATTTATCACTGTTAGCTAAATTTCCTATTCACTGAATGTGCTATAACAATATCAGCCAAACAATTCAAATATCAGTATAACTTTTATATTAATATGTTCCAGGGATGATGCTCTGCAAGTGAAACCTTTCTGGAAACATTGCTCAATGATGCCAACTGTACAGTGCCTCGCCTATCCCTTTCATAAGCATTACAGAGTCACTAAGACTTTCCCTTTTCAAGGGTAAGACTTTCACTTTTCAAGGGCTTGAGGGTTGGTTTTATTTAATTCAGTCTTGAAGAAACACAGCTTTAACCTGAAAGCTTTTTCTCTTTTTGGTGTGATGGACTGAAAAAAACAGCTGAAAAATTATCAGAAATTGTTGATGCAATAATTACTATTTTTCTCATTTCTTTAAATTATGATTGCATACACAACTTTTTTATGCTCAATGAACAAATTAACGGATATCTGTTTAACTTTCAGGGAGAGAAAGAAATATTAAACAAATTGCACTCTTGACATGAGGGTTCTCTAACGTTTTCACAGCGTGTGTGGAACTCCTCAAAGGTAAGCATGGACTGCTGCTAATCAAGAGATACTGGCTGGTAAAAATGAAATTAGTCTGCTTCTTGCTGAGAATCCCAAGGGAAAGTATTTCTAATGAGCTCTTAGGAATTTTGCTTTTAGGTCAGAGATGAGATTGCTATACTGTCCAACAGCTTGTTTTTCTGCCATTTCCTATATCTTCTCATAGTGATGCATTCCTGAGTAACATTATAATTTGGGTAGGCTTCTCTGTCCTTTATATTTGCTTCCTTAGCTATAGTCCTGCCATGTAAATGGAGAAGAACAACTTCTGCTGTCATAGGACACTCAGTTTCAAGTGGCACCTTGGGCAAGCAACCCTTGAATCTGTGACCAGATTAAGTGGGACTCTAAACCACCTGCCTGTTCCCTTTCCATCTTTGTGAGACCTGGTTTGCTGTGCTCCCTTTGTGCTCCCAACTCTAGATATTTCTGTTTTCCTTCCCCTTATCAATGATATGCATACTGCTCTTCATATAAAAAAAGTAAATGGACATGATGATATGCAATAGCAGAAATTTGAAAAGTTTATTCTGATGTATGTCTCAAATGTTTACATGGGGATAAACAGCAGGAGATTAGGCTGCAGAGACTACTCATTTGTTAGAATGCTTGAGGATGCATCTGTACAGCTTCCTTCAGCCAGTAAGTAAATGAGGACTGTCAAGTTACATAAAGATCTGATAATTTGCATCTAGATTATATTTGTTCTTTTTAATGACTGCAGGCAATTTAAGCTCTATTCTGCTGATTCACTATTGCTGATAATGTGTGGTCTTCATTTAACTAAGTAAGTGGTCTTATGTCTCATTCTTGGTATGTGCCACTGTAAATAACTCTTAGCAGTCTGTCATACAGCTGTTTTTTATATACCACTGATGCTTAAGATCACTTTTCTCCTCATTTCCAAATTCTCACTGAAGACTCATGCAAATACTAAGGAAAAAAAAAAAAGTCAGCAAACAATTGAGAAAAGTGTAGTTAGCTCTGTCCTACCTATTTTTTTCTTCCACTCCTTTTTCTTTGTCCAGAGCATTAATACTTTGCCCAACATGGCTGTTGCATCACAGTAGTTTCAGTAATTTCTTTACTTGCCACACTCAACAGTGCTTCTTCATCTTTGATAATATTGTATTTTATATCTGAAAATCACTACTGCTTTTCCATTATGGACTTCAGTCATGCTATACATGTTTAGATTTGCCTCATTTTCAGGCCTTATAAAGTGTCTTCACAGCTTTTGAGGTACAGTCAAAAGTTTCTCTGTTGACCAGAAAGAAGCAAAAAATTTCCTGATGATCATATTTATGATCATATTTAAATTGGATATGCCGATAGCAAGACACAAATTGCAGAGATTCAGGAATCTTCTTAAAGCTGACTAGATAAGACCAAAATGTTGCTTGTGAAATACATTTGATTTCTGAGATCTGGGATATCTTTTATATATACATCATTTACTAACATCTTGCTGCACTTGAGAAGCAAAAGAATGTCCATTCCTCACAGGGGTATCTGTTTGCATGCAAAACTAACATTGCCTTTGTAGCAGTCTTTATCCTTCTGTGTAATATGTTACAGTCATTTGATAAATATAGATGTGACTAGCTGTCACATCAGAAGTATTTCAAAGCCCATAAAAAAGTTGTCAAAATGAACAATTCTGTACTGCCAGCATTGCGAATATAAAACGTGGAAGATTCTTAGGCAGGAGGGAGTTGTGTTCACTATTTATTTAGAATAACAATCCAGCCATTATTGTAATCCTGACTGATGAGCTAAATAGGCAGAGAGAACAAAGTATATGGAAGAAGTTTAAAGAAAAGGATAGACATGCGGATACATCTCTGTTCACAGCTACAGCAAAGGAAGAAGTAAAATACTATTCTTTTTTTCTTCACAAAAATCAACTGATAGTTTGAAACCAAGAACATACATAATGTTAGATTACCATGGGAGAAGAAAATTAAATAAAATCATTTCAGCAACAGAAGAACAGAAAGATCCATGCAGCTGTAGTTTTAGTAGCAGAGATCACCTTTAAGGAAGAGAAAAAAAATTACATAAAATTTGTGACATAAGTTTTTCACATTTACAACTTCCACCAAGTCTGGGTAGCGGCAAGACACACTAGAAGTTCTAAAATCTCAAATGCAGTAATGGAAAAAGCAGCTGCTTTGGGATTCATGCTCCTCCCCATTACTTTTATAAGTTCCATCCATGAACTAAAATGCTGAATAATTTTTGTTTTAAAATTACTGAGCTGAAGAGCATACTCCATAATTCTCAATTTTGTAGTCATCAAGAGAAAATACTATAGTGGTTTAACATGACAGGTAGACAAATGGTACAGAGGCTTTCATTATATCTTCCTTAATTCATTGACAAAAGAGTACATTAGAAGTCATTGTTCTTACTCTCAAATTTTCTTGTGCATAAATAACTGAGCACTAAAATCCACTAAAAGAAAGAGGGACAGAACATTTGGTTTTGAGCCTAACTTCTCATCCCACTAGACAATCATGACTGGAAGAGCAAAGAATGTGAGAAATTCATATTTAATACAGAACTAATACTGTTCTGAAATTTGATCCATATATTAACACAAATCCATACTGTTTAAATAGCCTGTTTACAAGTACATACTATTTACACCATACACTTCATTTAGATTATGATTCACAAGAACATAAAAGTACTTAATATATCATTTTCTCAACCTTTAATCAAATACTGGAATAAAATGCAACATTATTAGACTACAGCACAAGAAATTTACATTTGCTAATTGCCTGCTGTTTGAATTTCAGCCATTCTGAAATTAGCCACATGTGCAAAGCAAACCAAACAGAGAAAGCTGTTATAGAAGAGCTCTTATATACTATGTTCAGCAGACTAGAATGAGGGTTAGACTTTCCACCAGATCTTTCCACCATGTATCATTACTTGCTAAGTTGTGCTTAAATGAAAACTACCCTCCCTCTTAAAAGAAAAACAAACAAAAAACAACAACAAAAACAAACAAACAAACAAAAAAAGAAAGAAAACCCTGCACTTTGATAGATAGATGCAGTTCTGTGGAACGGGAGCCTCAGTCCAGTTTATAGTAGTATTGACAAAAATTATAGCAAATATTTTGGGTCCTTCAGCCAGGAGAATACAATGGGAACATTGGGTTAGTGTTAAAACTATGATCAAGTAAAGCACTTAAATACATAACTTTAAACACAGGAGTGTTTACTCATGAGTTAAACACTTTGCAACCAGTAAAACTATTTGTTTACTTAAACTGATGCACAGACTTTTGGACTTTGCTGTTCAGAGTCAGAACAGTGTGATTAATATGCACGAAAGACCAGGTTCTCTATTACTGTTGTTGAAAAAATATGATTTTATGTTCATTTTATATTCGCTTCCAACAGGAAAATACTACCTACTTACAAGCAAGTTGCTGGGCATCCCAGCTACGTGTATAGCAACTGTGACATTTGAAACTTGACCCCTCCTATCACATGAATATGCACATGCACTGCTGCAAATTAAATTATGAATCCAAACACTTAATTGGGATTTTAGGCCAGGTTTCATCACTATGATATGAATTACTAGTATATTAACAGCTTGCATTTGGATATTTATGAAAATGTCAACAGTCTCAGAATGCTCATAAAGTTCTATATTTAGCTAAAATACCCTGCTCTGCTTTGTAGTCAGTATTTCATTCATTTGTTTAGAAAGAGCAAACAGCACTGTTACTGAGGTGGCAAGCACAGACAAGCAATTGGGTATTGAGTTAACAGATATGAGCAAATTACTTGTTTTATGAAAAGAGTTTATTTATACCCAATAGAGATTCAGAAATAATGAATACAGTCAAACAAAATAAGCTAAGAAGCCAAAACAGTTTACCAACACAAGTGGACTTCTTGCAGAACTAATTGTATGCCTGCAAAAAACAGCACATATAATTTTCTCTTTCTGTAAAACATATAATTTTGGTTCTTTCATTTTTATTCAACTATTTGTGAGTAAAATTTTGTGAGTAAAACCATTCTATGCTTCTGCAGGGGCAAATGGTCATTTTTACATTGTGTGGCAAAACTGTGGCAAGCTAGCTTGAAATGGTTTGTGCTGATATTTTCCTGAGTGCTTCTCTTTGCACATGAGAAAATATGGAGACTAGAAAAATAAATTTATAAAAAAAAAAAAAAAAGCAAGCTAAAGAAAAGCAATTGTTTCTGCATATCTTTAAGACCAAAATATCCCAATGTTACACACAGACATTATAAGTTTTTTTTTTCTGAGAGCAAATATGAATTTTATAGAAATATACAAGAATATACATGCTGTTTCCTATTTCTGAACACTAAGCAAAGCATCTAAAAACACTTTTAAAAGAAATCATTTAAAAAAACATTAAAGTTACTATTTTTTAAACAGTGAAAATCACAACTGTTATTCAGCCTCTTATACTTGTGTTTTCTTTATACCATACACAAAGTCAGAGAAATAGATGCAAAATACTTGTGAGAAATGATGAGTTGAATACAAGATGGCATTAATATTCTCTTAAGGTTTCCATTGTTTTCCTAGATATTTCTGAACTCACACAAGAACAATACATTCACCCCAAGACACACAAAGAAACTATTTCTTAACATTTTGTTTTGACAGGAAGAACACTGCAATCTGTTTGCCATGGACTGATTATCTGTACTAAGAGACATATGTGCCAACTTATTGAACAAAATAGTTGTACCTATGCCAATGTTTCAGTGTTTTATACTCTCAGTATTAAGAAAGTCAGTACAGAAATAGTTCTGCTGCTCCCACAATTACTGTGTGTTCTAAACAACTTTCCATGATGTCTCAACAAGGAGTACCAGGGTGATTTTCTCAGATGAACCATTATTTCAGAATACCTTGCAAGAGGGTAGGAAGTGAGAAAATGTGAGAAAGATTGTTTAAAATAGGCAGAATGCATTAATTCTATGAAACTGACATGTGGGAGTATTTCCAAAATTCCAGATCCATGTTCATATTCTGACTGCATATCATATCAGAGTGCAATACTCCTTTTCTCTTTTGCTGCCTTCTGAACTAGCATATATGTGCATGCACACGTGTGCACACACATACACACAAGCATTGTCATCTACACCTTTGCTCTTTATTATGTTTGATCTATGAAAGCTTGAGGACATAAGTGACTTTTTTTTACCCTCTTCTTTTGACCATAGAGATAGTTACGACTGTATCCTAAACTTTATATACTTAATATAAAAAGGGATTAACTAATTGTCTTAATATCATTTCTAAGTCTGTACATTTTGATATTACACAAGAATCCTCTTAATTAAAAACAACAACAACAACAGCTAAAACCTTTCTATATTTATATATTACAATTATATTTCTTGATGGAGAATTTGATATACACATTACATCTTACATATCTGTACATTAGGCTTCCATGCCAGGCTGAGTTAACATGATTTTTATTGCACATCTGTAACAAAAATCATAGAATCATAGAATCATAGAACACAAGGTTGGAAAGGACATACAGGATCATCTAGTCCAACCGTCACCCTATCACCAATACTACCCGCTAAGTTACTAAATCATGTCTTGTAGCACCTTGTCCCGCCGCTTCTTG
>VXAL01011255.1:65637-84521 GCA_013399475.1 Chauna torquata
TCCCCATTCCCCATTCCCCTGCGCCGCTCGGGGGGAGGAGGTAGAAGGGGGTGGATGGGGGGAAGGTGTTTTTAGTTTGCTTTTAGTTTCTCACTGCTCTAGTTTGCTAGTGATAGTAATAAATTATATTAATCTCCCTATGTTGAGTCTGTTTTGCCCGTGAGGGTAATCAGTGATCAACCTCCTTGTCCTTATCTCAACCCTTAAGCCCTTGTCCATTGTATTTTCTCCCCCAGTTCCTTTGAGGAGAGGGAGTGAGCGAGCAGTTGTGGTGGAGTTCAGCTGTTTAGCTGGGTAAAACCACCACACTCCTAAGTTTCCATTTTCTCTGCTGTAAAATTAGGAATAAAATACTGTTTTGGCTCTCAAAAGAGAAGAGGGGTATATAAAAGCTGACTCATTTTCTGTGATTATTCTCATGGAAGAACATCTATTACTGGAATGTTGGCAGAAAGAAATAAAAGCGGTACAGACATGGAGAAGAACATTTCATTTTAAAACTAAGGTAATACTTGCAGATACAGAATTTGTTATTCATTTCACTATAGTAAATTTCCGGTTTTACTGTGTAGTCTATACCAATCTACTAATATTAGTGGAATGTGTTTGCCAGGTTCATCTTTGTGTAGAGATCCGTTTTCTGTGGATTATAACACTTTTCCACTGTAGTCAGAATTCTATTAACTAGAAACACTTTTTACTCATTTAAAAGGGTTCTTTTCCTATTCCTTGTAATATTTAGTTTGGTTCTGGTTTCTGATACTAAGTTTACTACCTTAACTTACATGAAGTACTATGTTTTCACATGTGCATTCTGTATCCATAAAGACTGTCTCTGGTGGTTAAAAACTGCCGTTAAAAACACTGTCAATATCTTTGTAGCAAGTAATTATATCCTCTTCCTTATCTTCCCTAACATAAGCCTGGCTGGCTCTTTTTTAAAAAAATATCAAAGACACTAATAGAGTTGTATCAATCAATTCAGAATAAATCTAAGACTGAATTAAGTATCGACTGATTCTGTGATCCTGTGAAAGATTTGTATGCTAATCGGAACAGAAAGAAAAAGTACCACTGGGGACAAATATTTATGAAAGTATATATTTAATAATAAAAAAAAATGTATTATTTAAATGGCTGTCTCTATCATTTTTTAAAACATTTAAGCATAAATATTTTAAAAAATAGGCAATGTCTCTTTAATTCAGCCTCTAGTCACCTGACACCACCCTATTTTGGAAGCTTTTCTACTAAGGAAAATGTACTCTAAATAAGAAAAGAATAAGTACTTTTTGTTTAAATGAGAACTTTTTTTCCTATAAATAAATTTGTCAGTTTTGATAATGGCGAAGAATTTTGTTTAATTTTTCAAAACAGAAGTCAATTTAATGCTTATTTTTGCAGATTGATGTCTGAGATGACTGCTACAGTTTAGTATGGTTGGAAAAGCTTACCTTCTCACATGCTAAAAACATGAAGTTGATTTATTCCTTGGATGAGAAAGCTTACTTCTAAATGGAATGTAGTTTATTTCCCCTAAACATAAGGTAACTTCTAATGTGATGAATAGGCTTTCAGTATTCAAACTGACTACTCAATTTAGCAGAAAACTGTAAGTGTAATGAGACATTGAACAACAATGTTCAACAAAAACTTCCAATTTTCTTGTATTATATGACAAATGCCCTAGGAACATAACATAAGCACCAAGTTCTCCTTCGGATCTGTAGTGCTGATCAGTTTTGTCGAACCCATTTAGAAAATTCTGTATTTGCTGAACATATGGAACCATGTTACTGATGGTAATTTAGTTCTTGGCCTGAGTTCCCTGTAAATGGGAACCCAAAGAATAATGAACTAGCCATTTTTTACTGATTTTATTGCATATCAGGATTTTAAAGAGTTAAAAAATACTTTATAAAGAAAAAAATTTGGCCAGACTTTCTCTGAGGGCCAAACTTTCTTCAACTAGGCAAGTGGCAAGAGACACTCTTTCAAATCTAGATGGAGGGGTTGAATGTGTTACTACCCCCAGAAACTCATTGCCAGCCGCTTCTGGAGGTTTCACTCCACATAGCTCAAGTGGTGCAGTGAAAAGCGTGAGTTTTTGTTGATCATCTTCAGTGTAAAGTCAGTTATATTAGTGCAGACTGTTTGTTTAAGGTAACTGGCTTGTCTTTGCACTAAAATAAATCAGAAATATTCACCTGTTCTCTTCCACTCTGTAGGGAACAACCTTACCATAAGGGAGGAATAGCAGGAAATAGAAGTGTGCCAATATTTTTACCACTTAACACAGATCAAAAAGGAGACCCTAGACCCCAGGACTATCAGTTCTCCTAACCAGGTATAAAAAGTAGCTGATGGTAAATGCAAGTCTGTTTCTGGAGGTGATGTTTATTTCCTGATGCTTGTCATCCTGTATTTTTTAAAGGTTGAATCCTGTGACCACTGAAAAAAATTTTCCTACTTATGTCACTCAGAAATTTTCCCAAGAGGAATTCTGACCTTTTCTATATGCACTCTCCAGTAAACAGTCAAAATAACAAATACACACAAAGAAAAGAGAGAGCAGTTCATAAAACAGAGGGAAAGGGCCAAATTCAAAACAAATATTTTTTGCAATTACTAACTTGCCACTTTCCTCCACCTGATATGTTCCTACAAACACACGGGGCTCTGCAGCTAGCAGCCTGATTAAACCTGGGCAGAACTTCCTCTCGAGGGGAGTCCTGACCTTCTCTGTTTGTACTTCACAGCCTGCCAGGAATGGTGGTGCCTAGCAGAAACCTAAGATAAATTGTCTGCCTCACGTATTGGGAATGTCTGTCACCTTTTCCTCCCTGAGAATAAATACATGTCTCTTTGATTTGTTTTGTTTTGTTCTTTTCTTTTTTTTTTTTTCTGGTAATGGCCTCTTCACAAGCCACTACCTGTTTGAGTTGCTCCTCATACCCATTTAAATACATTTTCTGTGGCAATACTGCTTTAACATCTCACTTGTAGCCCCATTTATTCTACTGTTGTTTTATAATTCCTTCTGAAATAAAGTTCCCCTCAGCTTTTGTCTGCTTAGCACAGGCCAGGTATCAACCTTGCAGTCTCATCAATAGTACCTGTGCTCAAGGTTAAGTATCTTGACCTCAGATTTGTTAGTGCTCCATTACACCATATCTTTTCCATCTCTAAGTCAAAGAAAAGAGTTTGAACCCCCTTGTGGAAGGTGAAAAGATGATTGTTTAAACTCAGAAAATCTGTATTTTCTTATCTCATTCAGATCAATTTGATCTCTAGTTGCTGCAATTGCTATCAGCTTTTGTAACAACCTGTCTCTTCTTTCCGTTCAGCTCCTATGAAGGAAAGTTTCTGACCTGAGAGCTGTGAAAACCAAATAGATTTCACCATACAGACCAGAAGAAAAGGAAAACAGTGATAACATGTTGCAAGGGATGCAAAATATGTGATGCATTTGACCTTCAATTTAAAAAATAATAATAATAGTAATAATAATGAAAACCATTTTATAGGATTCAACAGGCTGTAGACAAATTGCCTTATAAAATAATGAACAATAACTGACAGCATGAAATCTTCACCATAGCAGGTAATAAGAAGGGGAAGGGAGTTATGCTTAACTTTTAAATCCCCAGTGTATAGGGACTATGTCTTTAACCCTGCCTATGGCTCTTTACTATAAAAACCTCTGGGGCAATCAAACAGGCAAAGCTTAAGCCATATTAGAAAGACATTTTGTGAAAGCCAATGGTTTGGTTTACTTCTTTTCCCTCCCATTGATTACACAGCTTAAGCCTACAAATATTTAATCTTCATCTTGAAAACCAGATGTTGGTGTCTGAGGAATTCTGTTCAGGCATGTAACGGTTGCAAGGCTAAATATCAGTGGAAAAGTGGAGTTTTCCATTTTCTTGCTCTGGTTGTCATCATCTATGCAAATACAAAAACAAATCTTCATAGGGAAGAATTCTGCAAAACATTTTTATTTTTGGGTCTGTCACTTTATAAATAGTGAATTTTCTCTTATTATTTTTTTTGACATACTTTCAAAAATTCCTGTATAAGTTTTAAAATTGTGTTATTTCCCAAAGGAACTGATAGTTCAGAGGATAAAGTGTGAATTTCAGAAAAAAAAAATAACATTATTCTTTTCAGATTTCCTTTCATCTCGTGGAAAGTACATTTTCTATTTCTCTTCATCATAGATTGGTGCATATCACAAAATATTTTTTCACAACTATTTTTTGGAACATGTTTATGATGTTTTATTACTATTTTTTCCATATAAATTTAATTCTCAGGAATATTCAGGTGATAAACAGTTTCTAAAATTAGTTCTCACTAAAGGTTAGTGCAACAGGACATGCTTGGACCACCACAGGAGGCACATTTAGACTAGCCTTTTTGAATATTTGCATCAACTTTTAAAAGTGTATTCAGCCAAAAAGTGAACTGAAACATTGCCACATGGCTTATGTGTCCAAAAAACCTTATGGGAACAAGAAAAAATATGGTCTCTTTTTCCCCAGCTTCATCATTTTTCTTAAAGATCTCCATTTTCTTAAAAGATCATCATTAAAACTTTTGTTGTCATCTTAGTTATTCTTTAAAGCATTAAAACGAGACATTTCAAAACATGCAGATTTATGCTTTGATCTCTGTCCTTCAATCTTTAATCCACTTCTTTTCCTGTCCTTTTTGTTTTAATTTGACAACCTTTCAAGGGGTGGTGGTTTATTTTAAGATGCAGTGTAAAGCATGTTGCTGCATTACACAGGAGACTACCTTCAGTGGTCTGAAGTCTTTAAGTCAAGCATTTTACTCTACTTCAATGTTACACTAAAGGAAACAGCAATACTTTCAACAAAGAATTGACAGTCTTAGGACTTGATCATTACAAAAATAAACTTCAGTTCATACTGGATGTCTTTCAAGTTTTTGTCCCTAAAGTCTCTTTTCAGCCCTTAATATTAAGTGTTTTATGTTATGTACTGTATGTACCGATCTTTCAGAAACAGATTTTACAGAACAAAAATATTCACCAATAAACTGCTATATTAAGCTGTGTAGAAAAATGTGTTTTCCTTTAAAAGATCACAATTGATTTTTCAAAGGAAGGTCTACATTTGCTTTGCATCATCTTCCAGCTCATACTGGAAACAGCATAATCTAGCCAAGTCTTTGGCTTCTTCTCAGCTGTTTCCAAAGTGAGCCAATAACTGATGTCAAAATGCTCATTTGGCCACCACATGATTTCTGTCTTCAGTTCTTCTTGGGAACCTTCCAAACAGCTTCTCTGAGCTATTTCAGAGCAGTGATTATCACCTACCCTGGTGATTTTCTAAAGGTGCAAATGTCAAAGTTTCAACTGGAAAAAATACCGATACAAAAGAAATTATTATAACATGCTATACCCTTAAATAATATAAAACTGCGTAGATTTCACGCAGATGTTGTTTGCACTAAGACAGGCTCAAAAATATATGCCTAAATGGATATAGATAATATCACTGAAAGATGAATTGAGAGTGATGTTTGAGGTTAGATGTATTTGTGGTGGCATGATAGAATAGAAAAAAACATTGCATATGTGTACATATACATTACCATATTAATCATAGTATATNTATGTATTAATAAGCACCAATTTAAATATCATATAATTTATGAAAGCAAAAATTGGAACCACGTTGACTAACCATGCCTCTTCTTATAAGGTCTTACAACTCTCCTCTGAGAGAAAGTTCAGGTCTCAAGGTCACTTTCACACGCCAGTTACCAGCAGTCTAAGGGTTACTTTTCAGACAGTAAAATGAAAATACAATTTCAGTTAAGAAAGGCAAGTTCCAAGTGGCTATCGGTCCTGAAACAGTGATCATTACAGAAGATAAGAACTTCAGCTTTGAGCTCTAAGGTATAACGTAATCCTCATTGACCTAATGTCTTACTATTTGTGTTTTTCTCTTCTAATTTCTCTGCATCTTGGTTACATCTATTTTGAGTTGAAATAAATAAAACACATGGAAAATCTTCCTATACGTGTGGCAAGACAAAAAAAGCCAAGGAATGAGATTACTGCAGATAATTAAACAAGAAAAAATGAATGTAAATTGCTGCAGGTTTTCTGCAATGTCACAAAAATAAATATGAACAACTTATTTTGGGCATTAAAATTTTTGACAACTGGCAATTTAATTTTCTTTTGACTTTTGCCGTTGATTGATTGGGGCTTTTTGCTTGTTACATACTTCGTTTTCCTTCTGTTGTTCAGATTAAGGAAAAGAGCTGAATACAGAGCTTCAGTACTCTAAGTTTTGGAAAGAGTCTATATTTTCACTAATGAAACTTGCAAGTTCATTTCTCCATGCCCTAGGCAAAGGGTGCTGTTCCAATGGTCTCTCTCTTTCTCCACATAGGGTTTAACAGGTCTGAAGAACTATGTCTCCAGTGGATATAATCTTTGTTTAACTTTCTTGGGCATATGTAAAACTATCAACATTGAATGTTTATAAGCCCCAGGCCTATAAGGATTAGGTTTTTTTTTTTCACTTTCTCGTCTGCTTTAAAAACAGTTATGGGTTATGCATACCAGTTTCACAAAGAACCTCATTCAGACGTAGGTTTAGGTGCTTAAGTCCAAGAGAGAGGGAAAATTTGCTGAGTGTCTGTCCTCAGAGTTTTCTGTTGCCTGTTTAGCCTGAGGTGTAGGGAACCTCATACCCAGATCTGCTGATAGTGTGTACATGTCTCTTACAGACATCTAGCTTACGAATTACACTTCTGTAAATGGGTGCTATGCTGTAATTTTCAAATTTCTAGCTTGAATATTTTACTCATGAGCCCCTCTATAACTAAAAATATAATACCGCTACTGCAGTAGAAGCAGGCACCAGAAACAGGAGAAAGTTATTGTATTGCTTGACTTAGATCTACATGTATCATTCTATATGGGCCATTTTGCATAACCCAGATTCCTCAGAATCCACTTTTGAAAGAGAACTTAATCTGGAAGTAATCAGCATTGCTGTTGATGTTAACTTCAAATGAATTTAACGAAAGTGATTCAATTTAAAATCAGATGACACTTGACACAACTCTTGATGTAAACTGTAAAACATGAAAAATGTTCAAAATGTCTTAAATAACCAAGGCAAAAATATTAAAGTTAAATTATTTAGACTGTTATAATTCACCGATTGTTCAACCTTTCCAATGAAACACTAAAATTCCAATAAAACATTTTTATTACTAAACAGAAAAACAATATGCAAAACACCTGCCGATGTATTTTCCAGAGGCAGGTAAAATGAAGCCAAAATTCACACATTGTTGATAAGATCGCTTCTAGGCATTCATTGTAATATAGCCACCAAGAATATTTAGTCAGTCACTATGAGATGACTATTTGGATGTGCCTATTTGAAAATGTTTGCTCTGATATAAAAATACAGTTCTAATTGTGTAGATTCAAAATCATTACCATAAAATTAAATTGTACAAAAGCATAAACTTGTGAAAAACACATTCTCAGAGAAAATATTTGTATGGTTCCATCCACTATGATCTGCTAAAGCTCAAATGTAATACCCAGAGTATTTGCATTGCATTTCTAACTCAGGATCAAGCAAATTACATTTTAAAGTTATTAATTAATTTTAATTATTTGAACTTTTCTGAAAGTTACCTTACAGTTCATCAACAAAATAATTGTTTCTGTAACAGAAAACGGCTTTTAAATTATTGAAAGAATTCCTATGCAATGACACAAAATCATCTGTGAAACTTTTCCTACTTGAAGAAGGCACTTAAGTTGTACTTACTAAAACCAGGAATTGTTTAGAAACTCATCTGGGTTTTAAATAATCTTATTTGGTACAGCTGATAATGCCTTCTCATATCAGTTTTCCAGCTCATATGAAAAGTTTCTGTGAAAAAGTGAAAAGTTTCAACTTAACTTTTCACTTGTTTGTGATGTTCATGTTGTTACTGAAAAACAACAACAACAACAACAAGGTGTAGAAAAGCGGGGATGCCAACACAATTTTATACATGTTTTTTCACACTGATTGCTGATTGCTCCTGGCCTCCTGTATGCAAATCAGACAATTACAACATTATAATTTAAATGTAAATATGACTAATATGAGAACATCTTTGACAACAATCAAAGGAATCGTTTTCAATGGTAGAGATCAGAAGATAATGAATTAATAAGATTGCCTTACAATCTTTTACCTTCACAAATGAATTAAGGGTGGTTCTTTTGTTTTTGTTTTTGATATTTTTGTGCAAAAAGAGGCATGTGTAAAACAAAGATCTATGAAAATTCTTGGGAGCTTTTTCCTGAGGTTTTTGGGTGATAAGATGTGGGCTCACAGAGGGCTTTTCAGAACACTGCATGCTCTCATGAAGGAAATCTCTGTGAGTGGTATATTATTTGGCCAAGTCTATGTTCTTTTCTTTCCTGCCACATTCTCCTGCAATGAGAACGTTACTTAAAAAAATCCCAGACAGCCAAGACACAGGGGGAATTCATATTATTTAAATAATTGGAGAGGCTAGAGAACATTGGTACTCAAGTCTCAAGGAGGAAGAAAATGAGAGAAGACAGAGCCTGGGAATATAACCTAGTGTTTCCAGAGATAACAGATGATCTTCATTAAACACAATTGTCTTGGAAGAAAAGGTCCCTTGGAATATTTATCAAATGGCTAGGTGGACTTCGCAAGGACTTCAGCTGTCTCTCCCATGTGTCCATATTATCTTTTTAAGTAAGCAAACTGAATGTGAAAACACAGAAGAAACTTCTCCGTATTGCATCTGCACCAGTTGCTGCCTCCAGTCATGCATGGATGTCTATATGTTTGGTAGTTAGTTGGATTATGACACTTGACGAAACTGATTTCAGTTGTATATTTGCTGTTCTTATGAAACCCACCTCAGCAGCACCTACATTTGAAACTAGTACAGTGAAAGATTTCTGCTTTAAAATATATCCAGTTAATTACTGTCTTTACTCTTTGCAGCTGCTTCCACCTGATATGTCCTTTTCCACTAGAAGTAATCAAAAGTGGTGTAACCATAGCATACAAAGATAGTTCTTGAATTGCCAAACAGCACTCTAACAGAATCCAAAATCATTAAGCTAATAGAGCAACAATATGATATTTACTCTATCCTGACATTTTTTTGGTTGCCCAGCTCTTGATCATTGATTAAATTTTTATTTCACTGGGCTAAAAATAATAACACAGAGATTTGACTTAGGAAACAAGAAGAAAAGGACAAGATTTATTACAGTCTTGATCTGAAGGTTCTTTATTGGCCAAGCACTTTTCATACTGCCGTTTTCAATGGATTGCTGTGACAGAAAAGGTCACAAAGTTTTATGCCGGAAAATAAAGAATAAAATAGAAAAGGAGAAATATAATTGTTTTGGTTGAAAAGTTCAGCAAGGTCTAGACACATTGGACAGTTGGACACTGATTTTATTTTACTGTAGGGTCACACATTGCAATGACAGCAAAGTCTATTCAGCACTGCAACTGATTCAATTTCCTGTGCCTTGCATGGGCACCAAAGTATATTTTTTAAAAGACAGTATATTTTCAATAATCTTTCGAATCATTTGTCTGTAACAACTGCTTAGAAGGCTGACATTGAAATCCATTTGCTTATCAAAATGTTTTCTTCTCCACAGCATGTAAAGCTTCATGCTGGTTATTGTAAACTTGCCGTTGATTTTCCAAACAGTTGCAAAGAGCTGGGGTAAAAGGAAGGTCACATCTTGAAGAAAAATAGATGGTTGTATGGTCTAATAAGTAAAATAGATGACAGATAGCATTTTTGTAGATTGCAAGCTTTTCATTTTCAAGGCATGTTGAACAGTGTTAATTTCACTTCATCACAGTGCGCAGTGATACCAGAAAAGCCTTTAATTCAAAGGAAAGGAGAAATACAAGATTTGTCAGTCTTGGAAAGCTGGCCTTTCATTTGAACAACTGCAGCACAAGACTTTTTTCTTTCTTTCTTTTTTTCTTTTTCTCTTGAACGTAAGTGCTTTCACTGCTATTTTGGGAAAAATAAAATAAAATAAAAGTTAAACTATGATAGAATCATAGAAACACAAGGTTGGAAAGGACCTACAAGATCATCTAGTCCAACCGTCNNGGCGCAACTTGTGGCCATTTCCTTGAGTCCTATCATTAGTTACCTGAAAGAAGAGGCCGACCCCCTCCTCATCACAACCTCCCTTCAGGAAGCTGTAGAGTGCAATGAGGTCTCCCCTGAGCCTCCTCTTCTCCAGACTAAACAATCCCGGCTCCCTCAGCCGCTCCTCATAAGGCTTGTGTTCCATACCCCTCACCAGTTTCGTTGCCCTTCTCTGGACATGTTCCAGGGCGTCGATGTCTTTCTTGTAGTGAGAGAATAATTTTTCCTTATACACTTATATTTTTCATTCCAAATAAGTGAAAGAAATATCTAACTATGGATACAGCATGAGCTGAATTTGGAGGTCAGACTTAGGTACCTCTGTTTTCCAAATGTCTTCAGCACATTAAGTTAGTATTCTGTTGTGGTTTAGCCCCGGCAGGCAGCTAAGTGCCACACAGCCGCTCACTCACTCTCCCCAGGTGGGATGGGGAGAGAATCAGAAAGGTAAAAGTGCCAGAACTCACGGGTTGAGATAAAGACAGTTTGCTAGGTAAAGCAAAAGCAGCACGCGCAAGCAAAGCAAACAGGGAATTCTTTCGCTACTTCCCATGGGCAGGCAGGTGTTCAACCACTTCCAGGAAGCAGGGCTCATCACGCATAATGGTTTCTTGGGAAGACAAACGCCATCACTCCCAACATCCCCCCCTTCCTCCTTCTTTACCCCAGCTTTTATGGCTGAGCATGACGTCATATGGTGAGGAATATCTGTTTGGTCAGTCTGGGTCACCTGCCCCGGCTATATCTCCTCCAGCTCCTTGTGCACCCCCAGCCTCCTCGCTGACAGGGCAGCACAAGAAGCAAAAAAGTTCTTGTCTCTCTGTAAACACTGCTCTGCAGTAACCAAAAACATCGCCACTATTTTCATCAAAAATCCAAAACACACCATTGTGTGAGCCTCTATGAAGAAAATTAACTCTGTCCCAGCCAAAACCATGACATATTCTTGAAATGGTCACACACTAGCAATCTTCAGAGCTGAATCAAAGAGGTAAAGCTTCAGCTCTAAAGTAAATCGCTTGTTACTCTACAGGAGGTAAGTTACCTCTATCTTTAAAAGAAACCATCATTTTGAAGATTGTCTTGAATCATTTTATCTGTGAAAAGTGCAACATTCCCTACTGAAACTTTATATGTTTGGTGTCTGAACTGCATTTTAGTGTGTTTTCCTTTCTTTGATTAATTTACGTACATTACTTGCTTACCAGAGGAATGCTTGCTGTTTCTACAGAAAAATAGACATATCTGAAAAATAGACATGTCTGACACAGACATATCAGAACTGCTAATGCATGTAGTTGAAATGACAATTCATCAAAGACCTACTTCCATGGTACTGAGTTATGTGAGATACTGTTGAAAAGAAATATTTTCATAATATGAAAGGGCAACATAACCTATTCTTAAGTCTATTTAAGCAAAAAAAAAAAAAAAAAAGGAAGAAAGATGCAAAGTGGTCATACAGGTTCAGTTCAACCTCCGGTTTTTCATTAAAACTGTGTCCTGAAAGAAAAGAAGAAAGTGATGCATTTACATGAAAAAGAGAATGAAAAGATTGTTTCCAACCACAATCTTTTTTTTTTTTTTCCTTCCTAATTGAGGAACTGCAGTAAACAATGGTATTCCTAACATCTATTGCATGTAATACTAAGTTTTCTCAGCATTACTATTTTTTGACTTTCACAAAAAATGAAAAACTTAAATTGCAGTTTTAAGAGACAATTTAAAAACATAGTAAGTAAAAGGGAGTGAAAAAATAGATACATGTAACTAATAATCCTAATTCACCAAGGAACCTAGAATAATTTATTTCCTCAGTAAAGTATATACTAGCTAATACTCATTTTAAAGAGTGAAGTCTAAAAAAGATAAATAGAAAGCAAATTTATCAATACCTGAGTAGAAAGCAACATAAATTAGAACATTTTCCTTTCTTATAAATGAAACCAAGACCATTTAATGAACAAAGAAAATGGTTTTGATGAGCAAATGTCACTATTTTGCTGGAAAAATCTATGAGTTTGCAGTTTAAAGTTAACCCTCCAAAAAAAAAAAAGTGAATTTAACAACACAAATGACTGGCTATGGACAAGCTGCATCTCAGATAAGACATCACCAAAGAGACTAAGAATTTTAATTTCCTAAAGAGCTTGCCAGACTTCATGTTTGGGCATGCCAAAACTGAAGAGACAAATTGTGAGGTAATTCACTAATCCACCTGAAAAAGAATAGAAGATACAGGCCTTTCAAACATCAAAGAAAATACTTGAAAAGTGACCTCAGATTGTTTTGTCAACAATATACAGACATGACTAGACATCTCACCAGGCAATACATTTTCTGCCAGAGTCGGAAAAACAGAGAATAAGTACTGATTTTCTAGAGATGGCATGGCCACAGCCTTCCTGACTGGACATTTAATAGGGTTCTGCAATCTACTACCTTGACAGCCCTTCCAGGTAGTGAAAACACATATGCCTCCCTACCAAATATTTCTGCTGAGGGACTAGGAAAAGGAGGAAGACTAGTCAGATTCAAAACTGTTTCCTCATTACTATAATCCCTCTCCCAGTTGTGTGGTTCTATGCCTCCTGTATTGCTTCTCAGCAGAAGGCGTCCAAGAGCAGAAGCAGATACCGAATGGAAGTGGGTACCAACAGCATAGCCACTGTTTTCCTCCTGATAGAAAGGAGTTTGCCTGGCCTCATCACCCTAAGACCAGTGTCTGGAAAAGTGGTTCTGCCATGTAAGCCAGCACAAGCCATGCACAGAAGAGGGGGTGCTGCCATGAGACCTGAAGGGTTCTTCTTTTCCACTCACATCAAGCCACGATTTTGCCACTCTTATCAATGTGCCACCCTAGGAAACTACTTGGCCTATGCCTGAAGTCAGCTCTGCTGTTTGGACACAAATGTGTAAGGAATATCTAACACTTCTAATGCAGTAATAACCATGCTGTGCTTTACCTTTAAATTCTAGAGGTCGTAATATATTTTAACTGGTACACTTCTATTAAAACACAATAAATACACAGGAGAAAGGTTGATAATACAGTGGCTTAGGGAGCTGGATTAACCTGGGGGGCTCAAACCCAGGTGCCAATCATTTTGATCAACAATGTAAGGAAGGCTATTCAGCATGAAGTTACTCCATGACAGTCAATCTTCTGGTGCTCTTGCCATAAAATGAGAAAATTATTTAACTTCCAGTCTGGAGCTTGGAAACTAACTGGTTATAACTCCAGGAGCTGATCAGGCTATAATACCAAAGCTATGCTTACTGAGTGATACAAATCTAAGTCCCTTCCAATCATCTTTTACAAGGGGTTTCCCACATTCTTTTCTTCTTTTCAGGGATTCCCATCTCTCACATTGCCTAAGAGAAGTTATGCTTCTTGCTGTTTCTGCTTCTGTACCTTCTACTCAAGATGGTATAGTTTTACCAGCTGGAAAAACAGTTATGCAGTTCCACAAAATGATAACACTGTCTTGACACTACTGCACAGCTGTAAAGTTTTCCCGTGAGTGTTACAACGACATTTTCTGCATAGCTGCCCAGAGCAAATTAATTGGTGATGAAAAAATAGCTAGACTAGAACAACGTTCTTTGAGTAAAACTCCTGTTTTGATCATGGAACAAGGTACCAAATGAATCTGAAAACTCTATTACACCAAGAATATGAGCTTCTCCCTACTCAGTAACAGATATTTTGTGTTTAAGCAGACTATGCAAATCATGAACCCTGCAGAAATTAATACAAAAACCCAAAAAGCAAAATTCCTAAATGAGATGACAGCCTCATCACGCAACTGAATTGAAATCTTTTGAAAGGATGTTCTTTTTTTCCCTCTTCCTCTCCCCATATGTTTTCTATTGTCATCACCAAGTGGTGCAAAGTTTTGTTTTGCTTTGGTTGTTGTTTTTTTTTTGTTGTTGTTGTTTTAATTTTAAAAGGAATTAAAATGCTAAAAATATGCATTAAAATATTAATGTTGTTAATGCAACGGTATATGTTATTTTCCTTATAGCCTGTTTTAGATATTATTATTAACTGTATACACACACACTGAAATTTTAAGCTTTTATGGAGGCTCAAAAAGAAATCAGGATATTCAGAATTGAAATTTCAGGAACACCTTTATATTACTTTAATCTGTTTTCTTATGCTGTGATTGAGAGATTTCAGAATGCAGAGTGATTCGACAGATTATATATGTTGTTACACTATCTTTAACAGACAAACTATTTCATTTCAAGACATACCAAAAAAATCTTTGCCATAGTTGTCTTAAATTAATATTGATTTAGGAGAGTTATTCCCATCTTTCCATTCAATCTTGCTTTTTCAAGATAACAGCACTGTATGTAGAAATGGGAAGATGGAACATATAGATTAAACAGATAGATTAAACTCCGTTTAATCACTTTAAAAATCTGATTTATATTGATAATGGGAAGGAAATATCTTTGTGTGTGTGTGTGTGTGTGATTCTGTACATATTTAGAGGACTAAAGTGGCTTGCTGTATTAACACACCACTTCCCTTTTTCTCATTCACTTTCTAGCATATCTCTGGAGAATGGAGAGCTCAGTTTTTCCAACAAAAAATTAAAAAATTTTTCTATCAAAAATTACCTTGATACTGTTATCGAAATCCCCCTTGAATATTTTTGGTATTCCTAGTCACCCACACTAAATACACTGTTTTACAAAACTACAATTACAAAGCATTATATATATTTACATACATACACACATATATATACTTGTTTAGCAATTTTGTTTATACATGAGGGTTAAAATAAATTACTAAAATTTAGATTTTCAGTGCAACAGCAGATTTTTGAGGAAATGAACACCAGAGCCATTCTACATCTGGACCCAGGGTATGCAGTATCTGCTTCACTGCTATCTAATCTCTTTCAGTTTTCATCTATAGTATTCTGATTTCTTTTTTGTAGCCTTTATATGCTTGCTACTTGAAAACTTCATGACTAATACCATGAATTATTTTATTTCTAGTTTCCTAATTCAACCTTCAATGAAAGCATATATTTCATATACATTTATATATGAGAGTTCAGAAACTGTGCATAAATTTTTCATGTAAGTTAAACAAAGCAAATATAAGATATGTTCACAGAATACTTTCAGTTTTCAAACTGGCATACATATGGAGCACAGATCTGAAAAGCCAACTAAAGTTAATGAAAATCTGTATATTGACTCAATAGCTTTGGCTCAGACTGAACATGACTGAGTCTACTGCTTATATCCAGCTGCTTAACTATAGTGGCCAACAGCTAACTTTAGCTAGATAGCTTAAATACATTTCTGTTATTATTTTTCCATGTAAGCAGTCGAAACTTTTGCTACAGGGATACTAGGCAGTCATAAACTAAGGGACAGTTGGTCACTACAATTAAGAATAGGAGAATTAATAGTCTGTGCAAAGAAAGAAGAGGCTTATCAAACAGCTTTGTGATCTGAACAACGAAATTCTGATAAGATCTATTAGGTAAACTGAAATATGTCATAAAATAAGCAAGCAATCTGACTACAATGAAATTATATAGAACCATTTTTTTTGTTTTGCTGCTTTCAAAACTAATGTTAAATTTTGCATGGTGAAATTGAGTAGTCATTTTGAAGACTTTTTAAAGTTTCTAATTTTTGCAGGGATCTGAAGTACAAATACATAGTAATTCGTTAGATAATCTATTGTATCTATCCATGTATATACTCTAAGTCTGAGCAAAATGTAGTCTGACTTAATGTAGTTAAAGCCCCTTTGATGCTGACTTTACCTCACACTTACTGTCTGGCACTTCACTCACACTTCCAACAAAGCACACAACTATGCCTGGAAAGAACATGTATTTTTATGGAAAACAATTATTGCTAAACCTTTCTTCTTCCATTTCTTTTCATTAAGAGCCTTGATGTATCTCTTGTTTGCAGTGGCTGTTGTCATCTTCATTTCCTCAAGAAGGAAGAGCATGTCTATGTGGTGAAGTTAAAAAGAATCTACTGCAGAATAACTGTGGGATGAGGTTTTTAAACACATAAATAATTCTGTGTTGTTTGACAGTGCTATGATATTATATAACAGTTTTACAGTACTGTTGGCGCTGTCATGGTTGAGGCAGTTAAATTGCCAAGGAAGGTGGTGTCTGTATTAAGACCAACAATTTTTGTTAGAAAAATGAATGCTTCTGGACTCTAAAAGAGGCTTGTGTCACGGGGAGGAGATCAAAGGTTGTTGTTACTGCATGGGGTGTTTTCCTAATTGTACTAGTTATTCCGATCAATTATTACCTCTCCCTGGAAACCTTGTGATTCTGATTTTATGTTGACCATGCACATGGGCATCTTTATTCCCCAAAGTCAACACCTCTGTGCACACCAGGTTAATCAAAGTGGATTCATCTAACAGTATGGGTGGCATGGGAGAGGCCACTGTGAAGAGGCCACTTTTGGTTTGTGAAATAGCTACCATTGCAGACAGGGCGTTCAACAATGTACATGCTGGTTTTTTTATGTAAGTAAGCAAGTCATAGCATCTACCTGTTCTGGTCACAAAGAAATGACTGAAGGCATAGGCTCAACTTAACTGAAGGATTCAAAATTCAGAAAATGAATAGAAGGACTAATTTCTTGTTTTGTAAACCATCTTGCTATTTTGCAGAACAGACTAGTAACATGTTATGCTGCTGGTCACATAATACAGTCTGAATTTCAACAGAGAAGACTGGAATTCTTGGAGAAATTGAGCATGCAATGAATTTTTAGACAGAAACTTTTCTAAACTGGTATTCATGATTTTACTATACATAATATGGTGATTGTCATGTTACAGGCAGAAATGTTTGCATCTAATAGTGAACCAACAAAAACATATTATCTCAAATACTGAAATAAAACTTATCTCTCACACTGCTCATTTAAAGCTTCTATCAAAACTTTCTCTTCTGACTAGCTTTCTACTAAAAACTTCAAGAACTTAAAGGATGTGCTTCTTCTCAGTTAGGGAAAACTACTTTGCCGCACTCTGCCAAGAGACACAGGTGTGACTGAAAAATCTTTGCCTCCAAGATGGAAAATCTGCAGTAAAGTTATTTCAGAAATGCTTCAGCTGGAATACTGAACAAAAGAAAAATTCATTTGTTAGCTGTTTGATCATAGGTCTTTAAGCATGGTCTCAAGACGGTGCAGGTTCTATCTCTGTTTTCCTCTTGAACAAAATAATTTTGCCTTTTGAGCCAAACTGAACCCTCTTGCTTCCTGAATTGCATTACAAAGAGGAAAGATAGGGAGAATTTTTTCTTTAAAATCTAATCAATATGATCTGGACCATAGGCATTTCCTTGGTTTTCTTCTAACTGGAGGTGTATGGTTATTGCATGTCTCTGGGCTGTAATGATGCAGTTTTTTGGGAGCTCCAATCTTATATTTCCACAATTTAACATATATGAAATCTTTAAAAGTGCAATACCAGCTCCAGGTGTCTTGAGATTGTACATAAGTATAATAACTGGCATTACCAGTATTCCTACATTAAATCATTGCACTTTTTGTTGAAGTTTTTGTCTGGAAAATGTACTAAAACAAAGAAAATTTTCATCATTACTTTCATGATAGTGAATTGTTATTTTTTGTTAATCAGAAGTCAGTCAACAGCTCAGTAGTTCTCTGTCAGACCACAGTAAGTAGATGATATGCTCAATAGGCTGGTTTTATTAGTTTCAGCATATAAGTAAGGTCAAGAACATGGACAATGGCCTCTATCAAAAGCATTTTCATGCAAATTTATTCATTGACACTTATGTTACTTGATTCAAGAGGGCCTCAGAAAAGGAAAATTAACTTTTTTTTCCTTCCATAGAATGGAATAGCTATTAATCTTGTTCAGTAAAGAATTTCCATTAAAAGAAAATATCTTCTGTTCCAAAGGAGACATATGAATATATGGTAATTTTACATCCATATGGAGTTTGAACTTCATATCTTGGCAGCTACCTGCATGGAATTTCTACTGATGATTTTCTTCTGTTGGATGTACTTCTTCCTTTTAAAATTTGCGTTACTCCTTTTGGAAAGAATTAAGTTACTGGGGGAAAAAAAAAAAAGAAAGAAAGAAATTGTTTGGAAGAAATTAAGCATTGTGAAAAGAAGAGTTAGAATTATACAAATGGTGAGAATGAGAAACATTTAAAAGTATACATAAAAGGAAATTACCACACTATGGTTAAAAACAGTGAAGAATTCATTTTGATTACAAAATTCAAAGAGAAAAAACGTTTCATCGGTTTAGCCTTGTTGATGCTGGTGCACTGAAAGATCTTTTGGGAAATGGAAAAACTCTTGCTAAAGTTTTTGAGCTGTACTTGCAAAGGGCTAAATATGAAGCTATTTTTTCATATGTATATTTTGAATATTTTTATCAATACTGAAAATAGAAGTGTAATTTATTCATATAATCTACTAACTTGTATAGGAAAGGATTTGCAAGTATTTATTGTTTACTGGAGCTGTAACTAAATACCTTCTGTAAGGAAGAACCTCAACTTGGAATACCTTTAGTCCCACGGTTAGTTTTTGTCTCTGAGACAGTAAGTGCAATACTGAATAAGGTATTCCTTTTCCTTTTTTTTTTT
>VXAL01011257.1:0-25954 GCA_013399475.1 Chauna torquata
CCGGCCGCCTCACCGCTGCCTTCCTCCTCGCAGCAGAAGGGCGTGGGCACGGAGGAGCCGCTGGTGGACGCGGAGGGCTTTCCCCGGGCCGACATCGACCTCTACCAAGTGCGCACCGCCCGGCACAACATCGCCTGTGAGTGGGGCGCTGCCGAGGGCCCGGGGCTGCTCTGCTGCCGGGGGGCCGCTCGGGCCTCGGCAGCGAAGCGTCTTCGTGGCGCGTGGAGGGCGGCTGGGGGCCAGAGGGCTTGGCGCTTGTTGCCTGTCAGCCTCGCCCCGCGCCCTGTCGCGGGGGACGGCTTTTGCTCTGGGTGCTTAGCGGTGCGTGGCTCCGTGGAGAAAAGGCTTCAGCTGGTTAATGATTTCCGAGGGACCGTGGGCCTCCAAACCCGGCTTCCTTGCGTGTTCGCGGAACTTGGCGGGGGGGTCTCGCTGCGTCTGACTCGCGTTGGTAATCGCCTGCCCCAGCTGGCACCAGCACCCAGCAGGGTTGCTGGCGGAAGGTTATGGCTGGCCCCAGCTGAGCTCCGAGACGCCCGGGACATCGTCTTCTGCCTGAAAGCTCAGTTGCAGAGGAGAGGGTGTGCTGAGAAAGAAACCTTAGATGTACCTTGCTCTTGCTACCTTTGCGTGAATGTTGTCACCCACAGGTCTGCAGAATGATCACAAGGCCCTGATGAAGCAGGTGGAGGAAGCTCTTCACCAGTTGCATGCCCGGGAGAAGGAGAAGCACGCCAAGGATGAGGCGGAGGCACTGGCTGAGGCAATGAGCCAGAGCCAGAGCCTGCCGCAGGCTTTTGCCAAAGTTAACACAGTGACTCCGGAGTCTCCTGCAAGTATCTCAGTAAGTTGTTGGGTCTCGCAGCCAACAGGGAAGGCTTCTTCTGGACCCAGAGTGGAAACATTGCAGATGGCTTGCTCTGTGTTTGTGTTAACAAGCAAGAATAAGTTGCTGGATACTGACTGTTATCATCCCATCCTCGCTTTCTTTATTCTAAGTGTTTGCCAAATACACAGTCACCTTCTTGACCAGTACAGTTATTGTTGAAGCTCCTGTGGAGGGAGCTGCCGTTGCATGGCAGTGCCAATGTCAGTAGGGTATCCTGTGAACCGATTTGTCACTGTGCTGGAACCAGAAGATGCTACTGTCTGCTCAGCTGTATCATTGCACCACACAGTTCATACAAGGCCTCAGTGACCATTCTAGCCTCGTTGTTCCTCTTCCCATAAAATAAGGCAGAGGAATGAGTACTCACTCGTTTCTAAGGATGTGGAGAGGGTGTAATGTAGTTCCATTGCCTGAATGGTGAGAAGAGCTCCGTCCTAGCACGCCTCTCCCTCTGTGGCTGAGGGAAGGGTGATGCTCCTGTGAACGGGCAGGTATTACCTGTCTTCAGAGAACGCAGATGCTCAGCTTCCTTCTCTCTCTGTCCAGGGGCTTCAGGTTGATGATGAGATCGTGGAGTTTGGTTCCGTCAATGTGCACAACTTCCAGAACCTGCAGAACATCGCCACAGTGGTGCAGCACAGTGAAGGGGTAAGCTTGTTTCTGCTGTAACTGCATTCTCTTGTGTGTCCATATTAGCTAGCTACAGCTTCCTTTGTGGAAGTCGGATCTCTGGAATCATCTTTTCAATGTCTGAAAGTGTTGGATTCAGTCTGCACTGTTGTAGCCTTGTTCCCTCACAACATTGAGCTAATTCCAGCCTGGACAGCTGGACGGAAGAGAGCAAAGAGGTGCCTGCTCTTTGCTGTGAGTATCACCTTGCCTGCTCCTCCCCTGCGGGAGTACGCTGCGCTGGCACGCCACCCACACGGCCTTCTGGACTGGCCAGAGAAGCTACCACAGCCATCAGGTGCTTTATAGCAAAACTGAGAGATCTCATGGAGCTGTCTGTCCACTGAATGCTCCCTCCTTTCAAATCTAGCTGAAGGGGTGGGAATGAGAACTGCTGAAGAAATGTTCGTAATGTTCTTCTGGTGCTTCAGCAGAAGAACAGAAAAGAGGGTTGACTTGGTAATGGAAAATTGCTATCTTTTTCTTTCTTTCTTTTTTTCTTTCTTTCTTTCTTTCCTTTTTTCCCCCTTCCCAGAGACCCCTGAGCGTGACTGTGATCCGCAACGGCAAGACAGTGCACCTGGGGCTGACTCCGAAGCGCTGGGCTGGGAAGGGCCTCCTGGGGTAGGCTGCTGTTTCATTTAACCAGAGTGGATGAGGCTTTCACCCAGCTCAGAGCAAGTTCCCTGCGGCACGGCCAGCTCTGTGCTTCACCCTGTGTGTGTCTCTGCCTGCTCTGAGGTGTTGCCTTGGCAGGTACCAGCTGGGAGCTGGGGCTGACAGTTTAGCACAGTGATACAAGGAGGCGAGTTGTATCAAACATGAGCACAGGGCAAAAGATCCCAGTGGCTAATTCCCCTGGTAGTGGAAACCGGTAGAAGAGGGATGTGGTGGATTGATTCATACCGTGTCAGATCTTCTGAGATCTTACAGAACTGAGACTTTAATGTTTCCTTCTACACTCTTCTTTTTCAGCTGCAATATCATTCCCTTGCAAAGATGACCATTGCTTGGAAAACAATAAAGATGAAGCTTGTGCCTGCTTTCTGGACTCTGATCTGGTTTGAAAACTTCTCCTATAATCTTCATTTTCACTGAAACAAGTGTTTCAGAGGCTGTGACCTCTGTGTGCTGGACTTGCAGAGTCTGAAGAGGTTCTGATGGAGCAAGGCCTTACTGCAACTCAGAATTGCACTGGTTCGTGAGGAGTAGCTTGCAAAGTTGCAGGATGTGGCTTCTCATCTCTCACTCCTTGTATCAGTTTGGAGTGAGGCTAGAGAGAGACCCAAATTTCACTCGATACAGATTCTAAAGAGCATAAAATGCTCTTATTTGGTGATAATGGAGCATTCCTTTTTTTTTCCCTTCCCTTGGAATTCCTCACTGAACATCTTTTTAAAATACGCTAAAAAGTCCTGAAGCACATTTTTGTCCCTAGTAGTAGATCACAGTCGAGAAATATGCAGATTTTATACTTTATCTTTCATGTGTTGCCACAACTGTTGGAAGTCACTAAATATGATGAAAGAATTTTTGGAATGCCTAATTATTTTAAGTTAATGAAATAGGGAATAGGGATTATAATTCTACTTTGTCTTACTTTTTACTATTTTATATAGTTATGACTATGTAAAAGTACTCCTAACTTTGATTTTCTTTTTTTTTTAGTTTATTTGCTGTAGTTGGTTTTAGGGTACATGAACTCTTCAAGGGTATTTCAGGGTGATTGTTTTTGTTTGTAAGCTTGTTTCCAGTTGAACTTCAACATACTCTCACAGAACAATAAAACTGAGTTACGCCTCTCTCCATTCTTGTAGAAGTTATTATTTTGGGACAGTATAGTGGGCCGTGTTGCGTAGGTTAAAAACAGATCTGCACAGACATAAAAGCATGATCCCCCGACCTTCCAGAGCCAAAGCCCGGACAAGGTGCAAGTCTTTTGTTAGTGCTTTGTAAGCAGGTTGTGGGCATAAGTAAAAAACATAATGAGCAATTTTGTTATAAATGTTAATAACCACATCTAGGATAGATTGAAAAAAGTGGACTAGTGGACAAACTTCTAAATTGTTCACCCAGGGCTCTGTTAGTTAAATTGGGTAGGTTTCCCCTTTCGATATTTCAAGTGTTTGTGTTTCAACATACAGTCCAACGGAGCAGATTCTCACTGAAGTGGTAAAGCTTGAAAGCAAAGCACCCTGCTCAGTGATTCCTGCAGGCTTCATGGTGCTGTGGGGGAAACATTACTGCAGCAGCCCGTGGAAGCGTTGCTTGGTTAAGTTTGTATAACCCCTATCAAAGGCGGTTTCACCCTGGCCTACCTTTGCTACTCCTTTTGTTCTTCCAAGTAATTTTAACAAGGCTGAAACATGGCACTATTTTGCTCAATCTCTTTTCTTGAAGAATAACTGAGAATGGGAGGTGTGCTAGGACCTTCTGTTGCATGTAATCCTGCATCTCTACCAAAGCAGTTCTGAGGCTAAGCTGGCACTGCTGAACTCTGCTGCTGTGACCCGCAAGGCCACTGCATCTCTTAAATCCGCTCTGAAATCCCACCAGGAAGAAGTGTGATTTCCCTGTCTGTAGTCACAAGGTAGGTACCCCTCTGGGGCTGTATCAGAGGAAAGTTGAGTCTGTGAGTGGGACCACGCTATTGGTGGACTTGTATAAAATTGGAGTGTTTAAATGTACCAAGTTTTGGAGGGTTTTTTTTTTGTTGTTTTGTTTTGTTTGATTTTTTTTTATTTTTTCGAAAGGACTGGTCTTATTTGTAGTTGCTGCTGCAGTTTCTAAACATGTGACTACCCGTGTCCACAAGCTGCCCCTCTTATTTGTCCCTATAAAGCAGAATGTAGCTGTAAGTATGCAGGTAAATTACGTACTGGCAGCAGAAATGTCAGACTATCAAGGGACTGGCCTTGGCCACGTGTGCTTGGAGTACGTGTCTGGGTACCCCAGTTGTGAGTAGCAGTTACCTGAGCTGCAGATGAATCTGGGTCTGTGTATTGGTGCAAGAGAAGAAAAGCTCATGGGGTGCATCCTTCCAGGCCCTTGGGTTTTGCCTCCTGGGATGAAATGACCTAAAAAGTCCCGGCTTTCTCTACTGCTCGTGAAATGAGGTTAGTGGGTCAGTCCAGCCCGGTCAGGCAGGTTAATTCCTCCTCTCGGGGAGCTCATTTCCCTGTCACTGCAGAGGAAGTCTGCACGCTTCAGATGGCTCTCAGCTCTGCAAGGCTTTGTAAAAGTGCGTGTCCTAACTGTGGGTCCTAATCGTCGTGTTTCCAGCCGCCCCGTTGGTGTGCCCTGAGTAGAAGGGCTGGAACAATCCCAGCAAGTAAAACAAACACAGATTGTGTTGCAAAACGTACAGGACGGGTAAGGTTTGAGCTTCTTGCTCAGACCACACTCAACCCCCTGCTGTAGTAGCAGAGCAGAAGAGGAGCCGCTCTGTCTTCTAGTCCTCTGGGAATAAACGAGGATTTCTGTGCTGGAGAGCAGAGATGGCTCCCTGTATCCAGCATGATCGGGGAACAACGACTGAGCGTCACTGGGTGAGAGAAAAAAGCCCTATTTTTGAACAAGCTTTATGTGCGTGTGCTGATGCAGCTGAACAACGTTGCCAGCTTACACCCGGTAAAAATGGTGTTTTGGGACCGACCCCTGCTAATCGCCACTAATTGCTTTGTATCTGCCTCCTGAGATCAGATTTTTGGTCCTGAAGCCATAAAGCCCCCCAGTCAACGCAGCGGGTTGTGCCACAGCCGAGGAGGTCGCAGGCAGCGTGTGGAGGCTGCCTGCCTCTGTGCAGCAGCCTCTTGAGGTCGAGGAGATCGCTTGAGATGATAACAAAACCGCTTTCCTCTCCCAGCAGGGCACGGGGCTCTCACTGGGCGGAAGAAAAAACAGATTCAGAAGTTATTACTTGAGCTTAATAGCAAGCCTGAAGCCAGCAGTCGGGAGAGCTTGGAGCTGGTTATGCGTGGTGGAGAACGTGATAGCTTGGGGTGGCCGCAGGGAACCACGTCCCCACGCGAGTGCCATCCTGGTGGAGAGCTCAGGATGCTGGGGACAGCGGGGGACCTGGCCGTGGCTAGAGAATGATTTTTCTTGTGCTCCTGCTCAGAGGTACAAGGGGGGCAGGGGGCATAGGTGCTTGTGAAGATGCCTCGTCCCCTTCCCCAGGCAGTGCACACATCTGGTCCCAAAGGGTCTTGGCGATGCCAGAGGGACTTTGTCACAGCCACGAGCAAGATTTAGGATTCAGGCTTGAGCAGGGCGAAGGGCTGAGCGTCTGCGGGGGCCGTGCTTTGGGCAGGGGGTCGGCACTGCCTCTCTGTGGCAGCCGGTGGGGACGAGAAGGGGACGCGGAGGGGACGAGCCCACCTCTCCCGGCGCTCTCCGGGCTGTCGCTGGTGGCAGCCGTTGCAGCCGTTGCCCGGGGAACGGCAGTCGGATGCAAACAGAAGCGGGAGCGGCGTGACGGTGAGCGGGGTCCCAGGGTGGCGGGGGTCCCTCTGGGCCCGGGGCAGCCCTGCGGGGCCGCGGCCGTGCCCGAGCAGTGGTCCTGCCTGCAGGGTGCCAGGGGAAGGGTTTGTCCCAGGGCCCCCTTCCCGTTCCCATAAAAGCTCTCCATGCGCCGGGGCTTCGGTGCTGGCCCAAATCCAGCTGTGTGAAGCTGGAGCTGAACCAGCTACCGGCCACAAGTAGCCCTGCTACTTGCAGGGACCGTGGCAAAATCCCGTTTGAGAGCAGATGTCCACGCCTGGCGGTGCAGGCAGGCAGGCAGAGAGGGAGCCTGATCCGAGCTGGGGTACCTGGGGCTGTGCCAGGCTTGCCTGTGCTCGGTGGGAGCGTTACGAGGGCTGAAAGGGGGCTCTGGGACCCATTTCCCAGCTTCACTTATGCCCTGTCCCCCTGCTGTGCCAAACTCATTGTGCGGCCACACCTAGGGAGCTGAGTACTTCACGGCACGGCTAATATTTTAGAGCATCTCCCACTCGCTCCCAGACGCACCAACGCTTCCCTGGCCCGACGCTGTGTCCTTGCAGCGGGCTGGACTTTGACCTAAAAGGTCTTTTTGTCGCTGATGCCCACCTAGAGCTGACTTGAGCTCTGCAGCGCTATGGACACACAGGCTGCCTGGCCCTAGGGGCTGTGTGTCCAGCCTGCCTGCTGACACTTGGGGTTTCAGACTGAAAACACTTGGAAGGCTTCTTGGGAGGAGGCTGAAGGTGAGGATGGATGGTTCGAGTGATTTTACACCGAAGGGGATGTCCCAGGACGGACGGACACATCAGGAGGCAGCCATGCTGTCCCAGCAGGTGAGGGCAGCACCCTGGCAAGCCGTGCCCAGCGCAGGGTCTGCGACCAGGACCTGCTGGAAGCAGAGACCCCATCCCAGCGCCGGGGGAGTTTTCTCCGGGAGGTGGTTTGTCACCAATGTCCCCTGGGGTGGCAGAGTGGGGACCCCATGCTGCAGCATCTCTGGCAATCAGGGAGAGCACCCGGCGGGGCCGCATCCCACCCCGCACAATCCCGCCCATGGGACCCAAAACGACCCTACCGTCAGTCACTAGTGATTTGAGGCAGCAAATTCAAGAGTTAAGGTGAACAGCAATTTCCATTCAGCTCCCTCTTATCCCACTTCTGTTATTAAACAAGCTCTGCAGGGCTGGAGCCTGCTCTGCGCAGGCTCACCAGCCATGAATATTTGCTGAGCACCTGAGCTGCCCGCGAGTTCCGTGAGTTATGTGAACCCAGCCTTGTCCCTGGGCTGCACGAAACCTTATCTTACCTCGCCTGAACTGCGGAAGCTGCAGCGTCCAAACCGGGCTTACGCCTTGCCTGGGAGACCACAGGAAAAGCAAGGGGCCCTGTGGGAAGAGGCAAAAGCTGTTTCGGAGCCCCAAAAGAAGAGGAAGCGGCTGGTGCTCAGAGCAAGGGAAGCCTCCCAAGGGCTGCTGCCAGCTCTGACCCCCCCCGGGATGGTTAATTCATTTATGAGAGGCTGAGGAAGGCGGCTGTGGGATTTTTTTTGCCCTCATTTTCCAGCTGCTCACGGGGCAGCAGGTTTCTGGAAAGCCCTTTGCATCCATCTCACCTCTGCCCCAGGACCCAGTTCCCATGTTTTTCACCCCAATTCGCCATCAAGCCCTCTCCAATCAATAACCGGTGTGTGGGGAATGGGCAGGGGGGACAGCAAAAAGGGCAGCCCCCAGCCAGACCAGCCCCATGTCGGGGTGCAGCATGGACCCAAACCTCTCTCCCTTTCCTAGGAACCCGGGGCTGCTGCGCAGGAGGAGGAAGGAGCACCGGGGGGTGCTGGAGCAGATGCACCATCGGGTTCCCCATGGTCTCCTCTGGGGACGGGGGTCCCAGGCACCCTGCCCAGCGCCTGGGACGGGTGGCAGGTCACGACCGTGTCAAAGACTGCCCCAGGGGACAGCACCACTGGGACATCATGCCCAGAGGGTACCGGACCCCCTGAACCCACGCCAGGACTACCTGAGCCCACAGGGGCCATCTCCAGCCCTCCCACAGGTCATGGAGAGCAGGAGCGGCAGCAGAGGAACTGCGAGGGTGGCTGGCGTGACAGCTCTGCCAGCCCGGTGTGGGCAGCCCAGCCGGGTCTGCTCTTCCAGGGGGCCAAGCAGAGCAGCTGTCACCCCCTTGTGAGTACCAGCAGGCAGGGGAGCAAGCATCCGTGGTGCCACCTCATGCCACCAGGTCCTGCCGCCATGGTGGCCTGCCCAGCGCTCCCACCCAGCTCTGTCCTGTCCTCCCAGGGGCGGTTTGGGGATTTTTCTTTTTTTTTTATTCCCGTTGCTAAGAGCCTGGAGCTGCTCTTCCCGCAGAGCCTGTCCTGGGCGCTGGGCTACAACAGCAGCCTGGCCGTGCACAGCCTGGTGGACGGGGAGGACCGGGTGCTCCTGTACGTCTGCTCCCACATGGCCGTCATCCACGACGTCCTCAGGAGCCGGCAGTACCACCTGCAGGTCTGGCACGCGGCTCCCTCCTCCTCCCCGTCTCCTGGGCGCCTTCCGTCCACCCCTCGTCCTGGTGCCCGGTGCGTGCATGCGGCTGGAGCAGCTGCGTGGGTGCGGAGGGGACGCCTGTCACCCTCTGGTGGGGCCGGAGGGAGGAGAGCGGAGGACCCTTGGGAGAGAAAAGGAGATCCCATCAGCCAAGCAGGCTGATGAATGTTTTAAATAACCGTCGGGTCTGGAGCTCCCAGGCGCTTCTCTTTCCCCAGGGCCATGCAAATACCATTTCCTGCCTGTGCGTGAGCGAGGACAGGCGCTGGGTCGCCACTGCCGACCGAGGGCCGGACCCTCTGGTCATCGTGTGGGACGCCTTCTCCGGGTGAGCTGCCAGGAGCGCGGGAGCCTCCCACGTGCGAACCTCCCGTGTCCGTACGTCAGGCTGGGCGTGCGGACGGATGCGCGGGGAGGAGAGTGGGGGCGAGCCCTTTGCTTGGGAGGAAGGGCTGGGGAGGATGCTCAGCATCAGCGCCGGCCGCTTCAAATCCCGTGCTGGCACCCGTGCACGCAGGCAAATTCAGGCAAGCAGTGGCACTGGCCCGCCGTGCTTGCAGGAGCGCCCACGAGGGCTTTGCTCCGCAGGATACCGGTGCGCACCATCTTTGGCAGCCATCCGGGCGATGGGGTCGGCGCCATCGCCATTTCCCAGGACGCAAAGTATTTGGTAACCATTAGTGCCGGCACGGTGCAGGTGAGGAAATATTTCCTCTTTTCTGGCTTTGCGTGATAGGTGCCTGGAAGGTTTTTCTCGTGGGTGGGGAAGCAGGAAAGCGGGTCTGCGTGGGGGTGGCTTGTTTTCTCTAAGATATTGGGAGATAGATGTGGATTTCATTAAACTGAATGCTGCGGAGCTGAGAAAGCAGGTCTGAAGTTGGGATGAAAGCTTCTGACGTGCTTCGCTCAAGCAATTCCTAGCACTGCTTCTGGAAATTAAGCTGTCAGGCCATGCTGGGTTTATCCTGCTCCAGTCTTTTATACCTCCATCCTCTGCTGCTGGAGGATGGAGCTCGCCCGGCCAACCCTTGAGCTCCCAGGAAGCCACAAATGTCTCCTGGTTTCCCCCCCGTGCCAGAGAGTCTGCGTGTGGAGGTGGACTTCTCCCGCTGAGAGCCCCGTGTGCGGCGTGGAGCTGAGGCCCGAGGTTGGGTTCCAGGTGAGCGCCGTGGGGACCCAGGCCACCACGCTTCATTCGGTGCAGGTGGCGAAGTGCGCCCGGATAAAAGCAGATGTTTTGCATGAAAGAATAAGCAGGGAACATCGCTTAGCTTGGCATTAATGCGACTCTCACCTTTCAATTTCAGGATTTTGTTGTTTTTAACCCCCAAAATCCCTATGAGTTTGTCAGCAACAGCAAAACCCAGGTGATATTTTACCTGTGGGTGAGTAGGACCATGGGAAGTTCTCCTTCTAGTGCCCAACGCGCTCCCAGAGGGTGCGGAGGTGGTGTGGGGCCAGGCGCCTGCCTGCATCCTGTGCCGGGTCGGTCCCAGCCTCCAGGCGACGCTCCCCGCCTCTCCCACCTGTGCTTCCCCGTGGGCGTTTGCACGCCTCGTGACGGTCAACAGCTTTTGGGAGAGGAGCAGGTGGAGGGAGAGGTGGTTTTGTGCAGTCTGGGAGGTGTTGGAGCCGTCCTGGCCCCAGATCCCGGCTTTGGTCCCCAGCAGAGGGTGGGGAAGGGACGGGCTGGCGCTGCAGAGTGCTCTGACGGGGTGGGTGTCCCCGTGCGGACGCAGGTTCTGCTCTCCCTGCAGGGCGATGCCGGGTTGCAGTACAGCGCTCCGCCTTTGACCAAGCAGGTGAGCGCATGGGGAACTGCCACCTGCCACCTGTTGACCTTCCTCCTGGCAGCGGCTCTGTCCCTTCCCGTCCCCCTGTGCAAAACCAGTGGCCACATCCCCAGCCTGTCCCCCTCGGTCTCCTGGAGGGGACAAGCAGGATTGCCTGAGCTGAGGATAACAGGGGTGGTCTCCCCCATCGCACCATCTCCTGGGGCTCGTTCCCCCACGGCAAGTT
This sequence comes from Chauna torquata, assembly GCA_013399475.1. Classification (NCBI taxonomy): domain Eukaryota; kingdom Metazoa; phylum Chordata; class Aves; order Anseriformes; family Anhimidae; genus Chauna; species Chauna torquata. Next base: position 10,609 of record VXAL01011257.1, read on the forward strand.
GCCCGTGATGGTCCTGCCATGGGACAGGGAGGGAATGTCACACGGAGGGACCTAACAGAAGAGCCAGCGCCCAGGACTAACGCACGGCCCCGCCGCTCTCTCTGCAGACCTTCAACAGCGTGGTGGGACGCTTCAGCCAGTCGGTTTTTCACTTTAACAACACACAGGCTCTGACGGGCACCTCAGCTGGGAAGCTGGTGGTGTGGGACACGGTGTCCCCCCGCTCCCTCTCCAAGGAAGTGCAGCTCAAGCCGTACAGCATGCAGGCCACCAAGCTGGTGCCGATGCAGAAAGACAGCATTACGGTGCTGGCGGTGTTGGAGAGGTAGGGAGACGGCATTGGCCGCAGCCGCAGGTACGCTCCTTAGATGCCTCAGCCCAGAAACGGCAGAGCTAGTGATGGTGAACTACTGACGAGCGCTGCAGTTTTACACTTGGCCGCGTGTGAGGACCAGGCAAATCCATGCAGGAAAGCGCTGCTGATTTATGAGATGCTGCTCCTGTTTTTTTCAGCAGTGAATTTGGCTAAGAAAGAAAAAGAAAAAGGAAAAAAAAAAAAGTGTTGAAAACTCCTGGCAATGTGATCCCAGCTCTCCTAGGACCTCACGGTTGGCCATGGTCACGGAGGGCCACAGACGCGTCTTGCTCGGCCTCCTGGCCTCTGCCGGCAGAGGGAGCAGGCAGCCTCCAAAGAGCCCTGGGGACAGGGCTGGGGACACGGCAGGGTCACAGCAAAGCGCGGTGGCTTCTGCACCTGTCTGCACGGGGCTCTTCTCACGCCCTTGTGCGAAGAAACGGCAAAAGGGAAGAGATTTGCTTCTGTCCAATAAATAATTGGGAGTTCTCCATCAGCGTGTTGCGCAGACGCTTTCCAGGGTGCTTCGCGGGCTTCATCGCGCGCAGGCTCGCAGGGACAGGGGCTGTGTGCCCCCCCGGCCACGCTGTGTCTTTGCCCCGAGGGTTGCACTGGTGGGGCGGAGGGCAGGACAGAGCTGCTCACAGTGCCTTTCAGCACACGAGCTCCACGCACCCTAACGCAGTGCTTCCCTTCCCTCCAGCTGCCTAGTGACTGGGGATGCGAAAGGCCGGGTGAAATTCTACGACGGGCAGCTGCAGCTCCTGGCCTGCTACAGCCACAGCAGCGTGGGTCCCGTTCAGTCCATCTCCTTCTCCAAACCCCCTCCTGCTCCTCCTGGTGCCTCCTCAGCCTGCTCCAGCACCAGCAGCCAGCCCTTCACCGCCAGGTGAGCATCCCTCCATAAACCCAGCTCTTCTGCATCTGCCCTGCTGGCATCTCCCAGCGCCCGTCACAAACCAGGTGGCCCCAGCACATCTCAAATCACGAGCCAGGTGCAATGCCTTGGCGCAGGCTGGAGAAGCGTTAATGCCAGCACGGAGGCGACCGGCTGGGCGCAGAGCCGCGCAGCTCCTCTGTCACGCAGCCAGCACGCCAGGCAGGGCTAAGGCCGAGCCCACAGCTCCTGCTGAGCCCCTTAATCCCCCTCTGAAATCCCTCCCTGGTGGCTATTTCCAGTTGGATTTTACCACTGCTGGGTGAGATAATCCGGAAGGTGGGGTGGGGACCCTGTGCAGGAGGGTTCCTGTGCAGGAGGCGCAGCATCCTNGGCTGGGTGAGATAATCCGGGAGGTGGGGTGGGGACCACCCCAGCGGCAGCGCTGGGCTCCACTGTGTGGTTTGGGGCTGCCCCGGCCGGGATGTAGCTGTGCCCAAGGGGCTCTAGTGCTCCTGGCAGCGTCTGTCCGTAGCTGCATGTGTTTTCCAAAGAGCCACGTGGGACAGGTTCCTCTGCAACCCGGAGCAGCACCCTGGGAAACGTTTTGTTTTCCCATGTTGGTCCCTGTTGTCTTGCACCTCTTCCTGGGTCGCTGCGGCTGCTCCGGGGAGCACAAGAGGCAGAAAACCAAAGGGGAAGCCTGGAGCCTGCTCGTCTCGCCAGGCTTGCGGGCACAGGTACTGCTGTGCTGCTCAGCTGGAGGACCGCTGTCACCTGGCTGCCTGTGCAGGAGGCGCAGCATCCTCCGGAGGCCAGGCCAGATGAGCATAAACCAACGGCGGTCACGGACCGGCTAGCAGCAGCGGCTGTGGCCACGTGCGAGGCAGCCCTGCGCATGTGGCCGTGCCACTCCTCTCAGTCCTCAGGCAGGCTGACGACTTTATGTATTTGTCCTGCAACGCGCGCGATTATACAGACGCCTCTTCTACCCGTCAGCAGTTACGCGGCGGGACCGTCCTCGCTGCGCTGCAGCTGGCACGGCTGAGCCAACAAACAGGCGGCCGCTCTGTCTGCGTGGCGGGTCTCGAGCTGTCCTCTGCCCTTGTCTGTGGCAGCACGGTCAACATGTAGCCACTAACAATGGTGGCGTGGAGATGTGTGAAAGGACTATTCAGAGAACCCTCAATTGCTCATTTGTCCATCTCACACACCAGTGACTTGCAAACGGCAAAAGCTACCCAGATGTCATTTGTCTTCTGACTTGCCTGCCCAAGTAGAAAAGGGAACTGGCTCCAGTGTCTTCCCGTGGAGATTTCCCAGGTCACAAACACAAAGTGCCACCTGCCTTCCGGGTCAAGAAGTGTTTGCATATTGCGTATTGCAAAATATAAGTGATCATCCGGCTTAGTTGCCAAAAAGCACTATGTAATACAGCTTGGAGGGACATGAGCCAGCTAGTCTGATTCATCAAATTTTGTTTCTCTCACACTAAACAGAAACTTTATCCTTTCAACCTCTGATGCAACAGTGCTCCATGTTGAAACAGACAGGCCAAACTTTGAAACAGTCATGGAGGAGGCCAAGAAAGCAGTGACTGCCATCGCCTGTCACCCCCGGCAGGCACTGCTTGCCGTGGGGAGTCACTGTGGGCTGCTGAAAGTGTGGGACTACCAGCAGCCCCAGCACCTTGTCAGCAGGATATTCATCACGGCCGGCATCCAGTGCGTGTCCTATGACCCCGAAGGTATCCTGGTCTCGTGATCTCCTTGCGTGCCAAGCGTCGGGCTTCCCAGAGGAGGGAGCGTGTTGGGATTGCTTTCTGGTGGGCTTTGCAGGTTCCCTTCTGGCCGCTGGTTTTACCGATGGAAGCGTGTACATCCTCGATGCCATTTCCCTTTGGTCCTGCTGCGAAGCGTTCAAGTTTTCGCGGGGCCCCGTGACTCACGTCCGCTTCTCCCACGACTCTCAGTACCTCGCAACTGCTGTAAGCTTGCGCGTCCCCCCCCCTGAGGTTTACGCACGCTGCTCATGGCGCAGCTCCCGGGGGGGCCGGGAATTGCCATCCAGCGAGGCACCGCTGAGCAAACGGCGTGGGGGCTGTCCCTCTCCGAAGTGCTTTTCCTGGCTTGAAGAGTCACTCTGCACAAATGTCACCAGCCGCAGCGGCCGCTGGCAGCGTCCTGTTGCTGCCTTTAGTGACAAATCTGAGTCCTCATCAATCTGCAGAAGTGGCTAGAGCAGGGACTGCCTCCTGGCCAGCGCACCACAGGGGGAGTTGCTCCCGTGGCTCGGTGCAGAAGTGTTGTGCAGTGTTGAGAAGCGGGAAGCCTCTTCCTAACATGATTTCTGGGGGTCACCGACCTTGTTTTACAGTCCCTCTGCTGTGACAGCGTGGCAGGGAATGTCCTCCACCAGCCAGAATGCTCCGCGCAGGCCAGGCTGAGCACGATGAGCAGCTGCCCAGTTTGGAGCTGTCTGCCCCAGAGTTTCATCCTGGCAGCGACCCTCACCCTGCTGGGAGGCTGGCGAAGCCGGCAGGGCTGGGCTAAGCCCGGAGGGTGCACGCGCAGCCGCCCGCTGCCAGCCAGGGGACGTGCCTGGGGGACTGCGGCACGCTGACCTTCGTGCTCTCGTTCCAGGATGAGACATACTTGGTGACTGTTTACAAACGAGTCCTGCAAAACGGGCGTAGATGTTGGGAGCACCTGGCAGGGCTGCACTCCCACTACAAACCCATCCGGAGCATCCTGTTCGGGGTCCAGCTAGACAGCAACGAGCCCAGGCTCCTGAGCCTCGGGGAGGACCGGCAGCTGGTACGCCGATGTGAGAGCCTGAAGGGCAGCGGGCGTTGCGGTTGAAGTCAGGGCTGGACAAAATGTGGAGGGAGACTCAGCCTGTGGTTCTGCAGCTCCGTATCTCTCCCCACCGGCTGTTTCTCAGCCTGACCTCAGGGCAGATCTGCGCAGGGCTCGGGGATGAGCCTCTGCTCTGCGGGCTGCTCGCCCCGGCTGCTGCAATGGCCGCTAGATCCAGTTAATCGAGCAGGCGCAGGATGCTGGCAGATCGCCGTGCTTCCTTGTCTTCCCTCCAGGTTGAATACGACCTAAGCAGCAGCAGCAAGGACCAGCTGGTGATCTTGCACAGGGACCGGGTAGAGCAGGTTGCTGTGCCCCTCTGCTTGGCCTGGTACCCACAGCTCAGCACCGAGTCCTTTATCCTCATGGCCAACAGCTGCTACAAAATGAAGCTCTACAACACGACAACCAAAATGTGCAGGTAGGGGGGAGATTCAGTCCCAAGTCGCCTCACTTTCTGCCTGGGAGCCCCACCCTGAGTCTAGGTTCTCCTCTGCCCTGCTCCCACCCGTGAGCACGTTTGCCCGCCCGTGATGCAGGTGGTGGGGCGGCTGCAGGGCCCAAGGCTGCTCCACCTATGTGTCCACTCTGCTCTTCACAAACGTGGCAGTCTGGGAAGGTTGTGGCTGCAGGTGGGTCTCAGTCTGCCCAGCACGTTGGACTTGAGATGCAGCAGTTAGACATCAGATGAAGAGATAGGAGCCCACAGAATCTGCAAAGCCCAAGGACTGAGTGATCCCTAAGCACTACACTTCTCTCTTAGCCCTGGTGTGGTCCCTTCTAGACAGGGATCCTGTCCTATCCTGTCCTCTCAGCTGGTATTACAAAGCCTTTGCACCCACCACACCTCCCCTTATCCACCCATCCTCGTGTACTGCAGCTGTTCAGAGAGGGCAAATGGTTTGTGAGCCTTAGAATGGATGACAGTGTTGTTTGCCTTTAGAAAGACCCTTCTGGGACCAACCTATGGCTCACCGCTGGAGAAGATACAAATCCTCCCAACAACAAGCACTACGGAGCCCCAGAAGCGCTATCTCGCTTACGTTACAAAGGACAAGGTACGGAGCCGCACCTTTCCGCTGTTACGAGGAGTATTTTTGGAGTGTTCCTGGCTTGGCTGGGAGGGTGAAGGAAAGCTGCCCTCGCAGGGCCAGGAGAAGTGAACAACTGCAGTGTGGAGACCGTTGAAAAGTCCTTCTTTTGGGAAAGGGCTGGTGTAGTGGTGACAGTCGCCGGGGGAATGTCACTGCAGAGCAAACCATGCACAGGCTGGTCCAGCCTTCCTGCGGGAGCCCCAGCCCTCACTGCCTCCTCTTCCCTTACAGGTGGGCCTGCAGGTTTTGCCTGTTGATGGCAACCCCTACAAGTCCTCAGCTTTCATTTGCCACCCGGATGGTGTCTCTGACCTGGCTAGCTCCTACGACGGGCGCTACGTCTTTACGGCGGGGGGGAACGACCGCACTGTTATGAAATGGGAGGTGAACCTAAAGTGAGTACCGCAGGAAGGAGAAGGGAGTCTTGTGGCTTTCCACAGCTGCTTGGCCAGCACAGCTGAAGCAAATGTTTTCCAGTGTTTGTACTGAGAATGGGGCTTTTGTCCTAGAAGGTCTCTGTTGGTGTTCGGAGCAGCTAAAGCCAGGTCTCCCAGCTATTTCTCTTTCCTCTCTTCGTGTCAGCTCTCCAGAAGCCCTCAGCAAAGCACGCACAGATGGCTCACGTGCTACGCCGGGGGTGGAGGGACCCACTTGGGGGGAGCTTCGCTCCCCTCTGTGTGATGCAGCCAGTAGTCAACACGGGGATTACACCAGCAGACCTTGCAGGCGGTGGCTGTGGCCAGTAAATGAGTGCCTATAAAATACTCCAGCCTGGGAAATGGTACCCGAATGCCAAGAAGTTGAGGGTTTTCTGGTGCTTGTGAGAGCCTGGCCGCTGTGAGGGGGATTTTCTCGGTTAGAGGATCAGGAGGAGCTGCAGGAGGAGCGTACGGGGCCGCGGCGGGTACAAAACGGTCTGTTCCAAATGGGGTAGGCCAGCATTTGTGAGGAAATCCCACTGCATTTGAAGGCTGGATTTAAGACAAGCCATCGTAATCCTACAAAACTTTGTTTACACGAGCAAACGGACCGCAGTGAACGGGATGGCTGAAGGAGCGAAGGCTGCTTTGCTCATGAGGCGTCCCGGCGTGCCAGCCACGAGCTCCTCTGCCGGGTTTCCGGCTCCCCAGGGCAGCCATGCCAGGCGGGCTCCTGGCCCAAAGGCTGATGCCCCCAGAGGTTCCACGCGACAGGGTAAGGATTTCCATTGCTAGGCACGTTCAAGGACCGAGGCCGCTCGCGGCGACGTTCGTACAGATGGGGAGGGCTCACTGCAAGCACCCGGTGGATGCGCACACGTCGGAAGGGAGCAGCAGCTGCCAATGACCTGAAAACAGTGTGGATGGCAGCGTGGCCTCCTATTTTTGGGGTGCACTGCCCCTGTGGAACGCTCCTCATCTTCCTACGAGACAGGCTTCGCGGCTCAGCACGCAGCGGTCCCGTGTAAAACAGTTCCCGCAGGTACTGCTCACGCAGTGCCAAGCCAGGAGGGTGCTGAGCTCGCTCACCTCCGTGCGCCAGAACAATGAAACCTGGGTGGGAAAGCAATGGGCTTATTTATTTTCTTTTCCACTTTGTGTGGCTTAAGCAGTCGGGGGTCAGAATAAGCGACATTTTAAGGAAGGCAATAGAATATAAATGATCCTTCTTTATAATGGTTGGCCAGAGTCCAGGCAACATTGAATTTCTGTGTAATTTGTTTTTGGAGCGGAGCTCTTGATGAGCTAATTATCATTTTATTGCTGCTCCTGGCATCTTGTGCATCTCCACTGTGTTTAATACCCAGATAACTTAATTATGAAAAAAGCATGAAGCCTGCAAAAACCGGGTGGAAGCAGCGCTACGGAGGTGTACATCAAAGCTGCAGCCCTGCTGCGGGCACGGGGTGTTGTGTGGCAACGCTATGCCGAGATTGCGCTGCCAGGCTCTGTTCCCTTCTTCCTCTGCACAAACCGAAGCGATTCTCCTGGCTCCGGCTGCCTAGGAATTGAAACGGAGAGGTGGCACTCAGGCTGCTTCAGTTTAATGCGGGCTGCACCTGTGGCACCGTCACTCGCTCTCGTAGCGTAGCGGATTGCGCTGAGATGTCGGGGAAGAACGCGTTAGATCGAGGAACGGGCAGCTTGGCTTTGTGTAGTTTCTTGCAAACACCAAGTCCCGGTGCTCCGCATGTTCAAAATGCTGATCTAGCTAATTCATCTCCCTCAATGTCTCTATAAGGAAGCAGGAAAGCTAAATGCCAGACACCCAGCTCAAGTCCATGGAAAAGCTGCTGGCTCCCAGCCCTGCGCTCATTCCACTAAACAAGAGGGCCATTCAGTAATAATTAATTCCCACACTGTGCTATTGTACGTATAACCTGGGTATGAAATATGCTGTAGAAGTGCAGGCTGATGATAAAATTGCACACGGTTCAAGGCAATGCTTCTCCTTCCTGCATTCTGAAGCCTGGGGAGTTTATTTATTTATTGAAAGTGTCTCTGAACAATGACTAGAAAGGGAAACGAGAAATCTGTCCTCGCACGAACCCTTCCTGCACCTTCTTTTCTCCGCCTGTGCCAGTGCCTTGGAGGCTGCTGCATCCTTGGGTGGGGAGGACCTGGTCCCGTTCTACAGCCTGCTGGAGGGCGGCCGAGAAGGCAAATTCTTCAGGGTAATTGTGCTCACCGTGACCGCTGCGCGGCAACATCTGGTTGGAGTTTAAGATTCATTTATACAGGCCTGACATTTCTTTATTTTTCGTCCAGATCGCCTTTAACAGCGGTCTCATTGATATGCCTGTTAGTAAATCTTAAAAGAAGCCTTATCTTCCTCGGCTGCTGGTAAATGAACTTTACAGAATCTCGTTTGAATCCCTCTCAGGAGCTGCAAGACTATTTCTACTATGTGCAGCTGCGCAGCCACGGCATTGATACGCTGGAGACCAGACAGGTGTCAACGCACATTCCCCTGGAGGAAATTCCTTCTGTAATGAGAGCGATGGGATTTTATCCATCAGAGGAGGAGGTCAGTCAGTTGTTTTTATTGTTGTTATTAAAAAAAAAAAAAAAAGAGAGAGAATGATTGCATTAAGCAAATGGTCTGAGGGCCAGATTCAGACCTTTGTCGTGCTGGATGGCTCCAGGGTGTATCTGCTGGCTTTAAATGTGTTTAGCCTGGTCTGCTCAGTATTGTAATGGTCAGAATCTGGCAGCAAATTTCTAAAACAGTAATGGTTTGTCACTGGAGAGCTGGACAACCACAGGGCAGGCTGAGACAGACCTGGAGCCTGAGAGTTCAGCAGTGCTCAACCAAAGGCGACCTCAGGGTCTTCTGCAGGTTGAGCGCCCAGAGCCCCAAACTCCACTGCTGCTGCCTCTGCGGAGAGCAGGGTTTCAGAGGATGAACTGAGAAAGCTGAGGAATGACACGGTGGACAAGCTGGACGTGGTCCTGGGCAACCTGCTTGAGCAGGGGGGTTGGACCAGATGACCTCCAGAGGTCCCTTCCAACCCCAGCTGTTCTGTGGTTCTGTGGTTCTGTGAGTCTCCCTTTGGCTCCCAAGGGCAGCAGTCCCCGTCTTTCTATGGTCCGTGGGCTAAAGTACCTTGTGTGCAGGCAATGTTGTGCTTTGGTCTCTCCGTCACTTCCAGGAGCATCTGAACTTCTTTGCTTCTTGGTGGTGGGCCACGGGCTGAGACCATGGCTCTTAGGTGTCCCACCTGGCCTGGGTGGAGACTCAACCAGTGCGTCCTCCACGTGTTGCCGATGCGGGTGGGAGTGCCTAGCTCTGTGCTTTTTGGGTGTTGACAGAGCCTCTTTTTCTTGTTCTGTCTTGGGCTGATGAAAGAACGATTTTAGATGGAGCCAGCAGCTTTTATTCCCATGGAACGTAAAGCTCTTTCATAACTGATAAACTCCGCAGAAGCTCTCTCTGAGCTTGCCTTTCAGGTTGCAGCAATGGAGCTTCCTATCAAAGCTTTCTTAAGAGCTTTTTAGCTTCAAACTTTACAGCAGGCAAAGGCAAGTGATTTAATAAGGGTGCTGCTTCTTCTCCCTTTGTAGTTTTTTCTACAAGGCTGTTTGCATTCTATACAGACCTCATTTTTAACGTTGCAACCTGGCAAAAGGGCAATTAAAGTGCATACAAAAAAAAAAAAAATTACTGAATCTGATGCAAGGAGATTTAAATAAAAACCTCCCCGCACCAGCTACAGCCCTCCAACACAGGAGGGGTTCTCCCGAGGGAGGCAGCACGTCGCTGCGCTCCCTTCGCCTTTCCACGGGGGAGGCCACCTGCGCCTCTGCCGACTGCACGGGACCCCCCCGTACTGCGGACAGGTGCCACCCCATCTGCCCGACCGTGCCCCTGCCAGGGAGCCCACAGACGGCACCTGTGCCACAGCCACCACCGAGCAGGCTTGCTTTGGAGCCCCAGCGCCCCGGGAACATTCCTCCAAGCTGGGACTGCTTTGTCCTTGTGTCAGGCTGTGGTGTTATTCCCTCGTGCTTTGTTAGAGCTTTTCCTTGCCTCATTGCATTTTTGCCTCTTGGGGACAGAGAGAACATATTCCTCTGAGAAATGTCTCTGGAAGAATAACTGTTAACCCCCCCCCCAAATCAAAATCACAGCAGCGTTTCAGGCACAGAAAGAGGTGCTAAGCTGCTGGGAGAGCGGGCAACCAACAATCAGAAAGTCCGTCTCTCTCCAGAACGTTTTAATAAAGAAAAAGTGGGAGGGAGAAAAAATAGCTTGGGCTGAGTAGCGAGGCTTTGGGGAATTGGTGTTTTTCTTCTGTAGTTCAGTGGGACTGATATAAAACCTAATCCCAGATCAGCTAGAGCTGAGTCAAATTGACTGTTCTTGCCTGGCATGACATTTGCTGCAGGAAAAACATAAAGCTAAGATTTCCCTCTTGCCCGGGCTTCATTCAGTGGAAAAACTTGTGACACGAGGACAAAGGCCCAAAGCTGAACGCAAAGTCCTCCCCAGGGAGGTCTTGCATCAGCTTCCCTTCCCGGGGGCAGCATGCTCGGTGCGTGCCGGCACAGGGACTCTCCTGGCGTTTCTTCACTGCCCGTGATCGTGCGAGGGGCTGCCCTTCGGAGCACGGGTGCACAGAGCAGGAGCTGCCCTTTGGACGCATCGGCACACTGCCAGCCGGGCTGACTCGCAGCACCGGACCTCAGGAAAACCATGGGCACCAAGCACAGCCGGTGCTTGCGCATTCGTCCGAGAGCAGCGTGGGTGATCCGGCTGTGCGGAGGGCAGGGTGTCAGCTCCTCCGAGCAAGCTTCAGATTTGTCCCGTGCCGTGGCAGAACTGCACCAGACGCCTGCCGAGGCGGGTGGAGGATAACAGGGGACGATCGGTGGTGCTGCTGGGGTGTGTAGATCCCCTGTGCAGCCTGGTTATGTCAGGTCTTGCGTGCACATACTTTTGTAGCGGGCTGGTGTATTTACTGCTCTGTGGTTTGCCTGCTCGCTGTCCCCAGAGTGCAGACACAGCTGCAGCAAGGGTACCGGTGACAGCTGCAAAGTCACGGGGAGCCCTCTCCACGCAGCCCCTGGGGGATGGTTTCTTCCCCATGTCGCAGCAGTGACATGTAACTTCCTGGGCAAAATGCTTATCTGAGAGGGACAGAGATGTGCCAGAATGCTGCAGCAACTACACTGCTAGCAGTAATGTAATTTTGAGCAGAAACAGCTCACTTATTCTTGCCTAAATCTAGAGTAGCTCCATTGGCACCACTGAGAACTATCACACAAGCAAATAGAGGAAATCCAAAATGACTGTATGTCTGCTACCCCCACCTGTAGCTAAGCGTCATAACAGCGAGCGTGTAAGCGTTAGCCATGTCCATCCTCAGCTGCTGAGCGCTAGCGCATTGCTGGGATGTGCCGTGACACCTGCGGCACCAGTGCGCGCGCGGCTACGGTACCTCGCCGTTCATGGGATCAGAAACCGGCCTGACGCTCTCCAAAAAGCAGATGTCTAACAGTCTGTCTTGTCTTCATCTCTAGATCGAAGAAATGATAAATGAAGTAAAATTCAGCGAGTATGTGGATACTGGAGAACAAGTGACAAAAATCGGTTTAGGGGATTTTGTCAAACTTTATATAAACCATCGGCCTGCATTTGGGTTGTCAATGAAAACCATACGACAAGCATTTCAGGTTCTTGGTTACGATAATGAGAACGGAGACAAAGTCATTGACAGAGGAGACTTACTGTTGCTGCTTCAGCGCAGAGGTGAGTTATTTTTCTAACGTTAGTTTTATGCTTGCTAGTTCTGTCTTCAATTTCAGAACGTATTCACTGCAGCAAAAAATTAATCTGGAACTATAGCTTGGTAACCAGGGGAGCCACCTGCCTTAGGATTTTAAACTGAATAATCACGTCTGTTGTCTCAGCTGCACTTCTTTTGCTGCTCTGGAAATCTCTGCTGGCCCAAAAGGATCTTGTCTGTCAAATGATGAGTATGGATCTTGGCAAATCGTATCCTTCCTCCAGTATAGCCTTATCTGAATTATCGTTCTCTTCTCCAGTCACACAGCCTGCAGGCTGTAAAAACTGGAAAAGAGGGGGACAAGAAAGGAGGGGTGAAATTGGTCAGAGTCTTGGACTGAAGCTAGGTTTGAAATCCAAAAAGATGAGTTGGTTTCGTTCAGCTGAATCAGAGGGAACACTGTAAAGGCATGTAGAAACATACTTACGGCCGGTGCCAGAGTGGTAAATCACGTACTTCTGTTGTCTTGCTCCTGCTGTCAAAACAAGGAGATTTTAGTGCGGCTGAGCACTAAAACAGGTAAAGGGAAATGCTGTTTTACTCAGTACAGCACCCGGTAAAACTCCTTGCCAGAACGATCTGTGGAAAACAAGAATTCAAGCAATGTGAGAAAGGTTGGTTATTTATATGGATGGTGTGAACATCCGTAAATAGATAATTAGATAGGATAGAACAGTTTCATAACAGATCTATAACCTTATGCTTCAGGGCATGAGCCAACCACTAGCCGGGAACAAGCGCTACATTCACGTTATCCCAGGACACTAGATTAAGGCTTTGCTGCACCATCCTCTTCCTCCTCTGTGCGGAAATGGCTACAGCCATGGGCACAGGGCTGCCTGCTCTGCGGTCTGTCCTGGGCCAGGGATTCTTCAGTGGGAACAGCAGCTCAGGCTCCTGCACGTGCAACGTAGCCTAAAGTGCCGTCTGCATCAGACTTTCTCCCTTTGATAGGCATTTTTGCCCCAAACACATGCAAGACAAGAGCCATTTTCCTTGGGATCAGCATTTTCCTGTGTTGGGATCATGCGTTTTGATCGCTGACGTGGTCTGTGTCTCGGAGAAGCCAAGTCCTCTTCCAAACTATCCTTTTTTGCTTGTATACTGTTCTTGTTCGGGTTGTCTTATAGTTCTTGCGCTAACGACACCGTAACCCAAGAGGCTGGTTTGGCTTTATTGAGTACAGGAGAGCATATGACGGAGGACGAGCTGGCGCAGTGTCTGACCGCCCTGCTGGGCAGGCATCCACCGGGAGGAAGATCTGAGCGGGACACGTGCGATGCCTCAGGTACGGGATTAGCATTCTGCGCTGCACAGAGGCAGGATTGCTTCACTTCCCAAACAGAGTAATTTAAATTGCAAACTCATTACCCTGTTAGGCCAAGAGCTGTCAAAAACACTCGGATGGGATTGCAAGAATAGTCACAGAGCCATAGATTGTCCTTCATCCACCTAACAGTTACATTGGTGTATCTAAAAATAAATGAACAATGAAATATAGCTGAGACCTGACAGGATTACATTGCTGTTTATCTGCTGGCTTGGAACTGGAATTGGAAACACACAGTGGAAGGCTTACAGGCCAAAGTCCACAGGCAAAAAGGAATCCTACAGTATGCAATTGACAGTGTTGATTTCATCCAGGCAGCAATGCCCGCTGTAACAGAACTCTTGGTAACGACCACATTTGTATACAGCTTATGTCCCAGCCTACACCAGTCTGGAACAGCAAATACAGCGCTGATTTCATCCAAGTAGCGCTGCCCATCGTCACCGGGAGCGTTGATAAGCACCACGCTTTTGTACTGCGCACGTCCCAGTCCCCACCAGCCCAGAGCAGCACCTGGTCAGGCTGCCGGCAGCGGGCTGCGCGCAGGGAAGGTGCAGCTCCCGAAGGAACCGCCTGGCACTGCGCGCGCACTCTGCGGTCCCTGGGTGCTGTAGGGTCCTAGAATCAAACCAGCAGAGTGTACAAGTTGTCTTTGGTCCCCTGGCTCTTCTGAGGTAGGTGTCTACCGCAGGGTGAGACAGCCTCCCAGATTTGACAGTTTTTCCCTGGTAAGAATGCGTGAAGTGTTAGGCTAGTAAACCAACACTTCGTGATTACTCCGTACATCGTTGAAAGCTTTCCATCTATTTACTGCGACTTACAAATTTTACTGTTCTGGAATGCCACTTTTGCATTGCTATTGTGTGTTTTGTGTTGTTGTTACTGCTCTCCAGGTGCAGCAGCTTTGACTGGAGAAGAAATTCCAGAGGAAATCACAGCAGAGAGGTTCACTGCCGACATTCTTGGCTTACCTGTTGCTGAGCCAGAAAAAAGAACAGTGAAAAGAGATGAATAGTTAATCTATGAAGACTCAGGATTGTAGCTGCCACAGTTCTCAGCTTGCTCCTACTTTCCAACTTCCTCAAGTATCTGTGAGATTTATGTTCTGCGTTTATTAAAAACTAAAGGTCACGTAGTTTCAGATCAATCAAACGCTAGAACAACCCCCAGCTCAGCACATGCCACAAGCCTATGGGATCAAACCCAGCTCCTGAACGGTGCGTGCTCCTAGTACTGCACCAGCTGTACCGCCGCGGCAGGTTTTGGTTTGGAAATCACTGGTGGCGGCATTTCTGCCATCGGGGCATGGCCCACACCTCCAGGGCCCTCTTACACGGTACCTGATGAACAGCGGTTTAGATGAACGTGGTGCTTTCCGGAAAGGACCTTTGTGGAGAGCAGCACGAAGGCTCTGCTCTAAGCACCCCTGCCTTGAGGATCAGTGAGCTGCTAAAGAACACGGGTACGCAGGGAGGCACTGGGGTGGCTGTAAAGCACGACACAGCGGTTGCTGCACCGTCTCTTCGCATGGATCACCCCCGCCCTTGGCCAGAGCCTTCCTAGAACTCATTTCAGGGTGGGTTTATGCCAGATGCAGTCTACTTCCATTACATTAAGAGGGTATTTATTTGTAAAACCTGACAGCAAAATAGCAATATAAAAGTATTGTATTGATTATATACATAGATAAATGTACTGCACAAAATGCTTGGATAGGTTAGAATGGATTTGCCATTATACAAACCAACCCACCAGACTTCAGTAAAGCAAGGAACGCTGTGATACACGTTAAAACCAGGTTTCCATTTTGGTCTTTAAAACTTTGTTTTCATTTCTGAAAGCAGTAGCTCCAATTAGTAGCGTAATACCAATGGGACAGCATCTTACAGTGTTTGTATAAACAGCATAATGAGGCTGATATAAGTTGCTGTATAAAGATCAGTGAAGTGCTGTTCAACACGCTTCCTTCTTTACATCATCCTCAGCATCCATTTGAATAATAATGTAGGGCCTCAAGAAGCGTTCCTCTCAGTGGCAATGTTTTTTAAACAGAGATTGCTGTTACACACTCTGAAACCATCTGTGGTCGTGCAATTAGCACAAACGGCAAGGTGTGCGCTGGATGCGAGTTAATGAAGTCCAGCAGCACAACGCCCAGGGTACGCCGGGTATGTGACAGCAGAAACGTTCCGCAGAGCACCGCTTTGCACGTAACTGTCCGTTCACTGGCGTGTTCGCGTACGTCCACGGATGCGTCGGATCACATCCTCTACTTCAAACCAGCTCGACTCCGTGGAAATTGCTAAAATTATTTTAGGCAGCTAAGAAACCTTATAGCCCCCCTGCCTAAAAATCTTGCGTGTCGTGGCGTCGGTGGGTACGCTGCTTGACAAGCAGACGTCCTGCTCCACAGGCGGCACCGCCGCCCCCCACGCGCGGGCCCTGCAGCGCGGCGGCTCGCCAAGGGGGTGCCGGCAGAGGCCCTGCCCCTGCACCCCCGCGCCCAGCACCAAGTTCGGCCCGAGCGGCTCCGGGCTCTGTCACGGAGGGCGGCCCGCGGGGCT